>CM062819.1:168122348-168431954 GCA_031772625.1 Pinus tabuliformis
GTCTAGCCTGCATGGAAAGGCTTCTCCATACTTGATGTGGAAAGTGTTGACAGATCTATTCCAAAGCAAGAGTGATCAGAGGAAGTTTGCACTCAAGGATAAACTCAGAAACATTAAGTGTGAGAAAGGAGATAGTATGCCCAAGTATCTCACAAAGTTCACTCAATGCAGGGATGAGTTGGGAAGTGTGGGGGTAGCTGTCGATGATGAGGACTTGGTGAGCTTGGCTCTCCTTGGTCTTATGAAGAGTTGGCATTCCTATCAGGACTCTATCAATGGTTGGGAGAAATTGCCAAGATGGGAGAGACTTTGGTAAGATCTTGTGCAGGAGGAGATCAGGCGGAATACCAGGGACGGATCTCAATCAAAGGCATCTGATGAAGAAAGTTGCGCTTTGGCTGGCAAAGGAAAGAAGGGGAAGGAGAAGGGTTCTCTTTCCGAATCCAGTTCTTCCAATGATGGGAAGAAGGTTGACAAATCGAAAGTGAGATTCTTTCATTGTCATGAGGTGGGCCATTATGCTGCAAATTGTCCACGGAGGAAATCCAAGAAGGGATCCGAGGAAGGATCTGAAGGTGAGGCACTTGCTTCACAGTTTGAGTTGGATTTCACACTCTTCATATGCATGGTTTCATCCATGGTGGGAAGTGGTTGGTTTCTTGACAGTGGAGCTTCTTTCCACATGACCGGTGACAAGAGTTTGTTCAATACTTTGGAGGAGAAAGATCTCGAGATACTCATAGCGATGGGTAATGATGAGAAGTATAGTGTCTCAGGTGTAGGCACGGTTATTTTTTAGAGGGAGCATGGAGCTCACCTTACCTTGACCGATGTCAAGTATGTACCAGGTCTGAAGAGAAACTTGGTGTCGATCACGATGCTAGAAAACAGAGGCTGTGATGTAGTCTTCAGTAAGGGAAAGGTTTTCCTTAGACACATCATCACTAGACAGGTGAAGCAGATTGGTTCACGGGTCAAGAACTTGTATGCTCTTGAGGTTCAAGATACATGCAAAGCCTTGAGCAGTGAGGCAACTGATGGAGACTTGGTGGTTGAGAGGGAGCGTATATTACCTCTCAACATGCAGAGCCAGAAGAAGTCTCAGATAATTGTGGAGGAGCCACGATTGGTGCAGCAGCTTCAGGAGGTTGTGGAGCAGCCACAAAAAGGGAAGCTGAGAGGAGATCGAGTAGAGACATCTACTCATTGAGAGGCCTCCAGTAGGGGGAAACTTCGAGCCAGGTGGGCTGAAGGATCACATGCAGCCATACCTCCAGGTAGGAGGTGGGGTGATGTGGATTTGTCGTCCCAAGGAGGAGGGGCAAGATCCTTGAGGTACCCAACCTCTTAGATGATTGCTACAAGAGCCCCGATGTGGAGTAGCAGGAACTGACTGATTGGGTAGAGACAGATGCGGATAGAGCGACAGAGAGAGTGATAGTGCAGGGAATCCCAAGACAGCGCATAGCTAGTATGCTGCAGCAATGCGAGAGGCACAAGTGTTTTGCACAGTGCTAGGTGGCACAGAGAGGTGTGCAATGGTGTGAGATGCATGGAGATGTTGCAACAGGTAGAGCTTCAGCATCAGAGTATGTCCTAGCCCATCAGAGTGGTCAGTTGGGAGTGTTTTTTGTTCCAAGTGTAGTTGGAGCAAGTGGATCGAGCAAATGTGTTGCATGCAGAACATTCCAGAGTTGCAGGATAGGGGTTGCAGATAATCCATATCTTGTTGAGAGGGAGTGTTGAAAATGTAACAAGATGATGGAGCTTAGTGGAAAGGAGTCGCCTTCACTAAGTGGGCCCGTAGGCTATTTTGGGCGCAAAGTATATTTTTAGACTATGTCTATTTTTAGACATATGGATCATGGTCTATGAGTTGCAGGATGCTATTTGTGGATGATTGGTCATGTTGGTAAAAATAGATGGACTTCTATTTTTAGACATATGGGCAGTTTCTATTTTTAGACTGCCAGGCTAAAAATAGAACAGTCGAATATTATTAGCTCATAATAATATTTGGACTATAAACATTATCTTATCCTCTTGGAGCACTTCAGTTTGAGCTACAGATGTGGCACATGCAGCTGTCAGAAGGAAATACGCTTTTCTTGTGGGTCAGTTGAGCTATTGCATGCAGGACTTCAGTTAGAACTCATGTGGTTGAGTTTGGTGGAGTTGATTGTGGAGTTGATGGAGTTGTGTTCAGTTTGACTTGGTTGAACAAGTTGTATTTAGTTTAAATGCAAATACACTAGTGATGAGTGATGTGAATTAATTGTTAGATTAATTCACTAATTATTAACTCATAAAGCAACTAAATAATACATCAGTTAACTCAGTGCATGGACAGTTCAATGGAGACAGGTGTTAGAGGTTGAGATTGCTATCAGTTGTGACTATAGTTGTGCATGAGATCTTGCACAATCAGTGGGATTGAGTATTGCCAATGAGGATTGTGTGGTTCAGCCAATGAAATACGAGTTTGCTTCAGCCATTCATCATTATTCTCATGCAGGATTGTGCAGTGGAGGCAAGCAAATAGTGGAGGAGATTTGAGGCATCAGATCTGAGCTAGTTTGTCTGTAACAGGTGGAGATAGTACTGAGTACTTGTGAGGAGTATTGTACTATGTATTGTTACATGTTCTCAATCAATATAATATACAGATAGTTGGGGGTTTTCAACTGTATGCTTTCCCTGTGATATACTGTGTTGATATGTGTGATTGATGCTTCAATGTGCGCATGCGCTTGTTTCTGAATACTGCAAATTGATGATCAATGGTAGAGGAGGTTATGTATTATGCATGCATTCCACAATAGTGTATAATCAGGATAATCTCTGTGAAAAAGTGTTATACTATTCAAAATTTCTACACCTTCTGTATGGATGAGTTTCCTTTATAGGAAAATTCCTCCAACTGATATTACATTGTCCCTTCCTTTAATCTCAACTGGGTCTCTATCTGAACTGACATGCATGAGTTATTTATGAGAGAATATTCAGTTATTTAAAGAACACTAGTTGCATGAATGCATGCATTAACTGATTGAACTCACAATTAGTTCCTCCAATTGTATGGAACTAATTTAACTATTCTTAACTCAGTTAACTGAGCTAACTAATTACAACTCAAATAAAATTCATCCTTTCACCTTAATTAAGGGATAACTTCCTCAATAAAAGGGATAACTGTTGCATGTCTTCACAAAGACTTCATGTTTTATTTTCTCCAACTAATTAACTCAGGATGAATTAATTAATTATTTTTTAAATATCTAGTGAGACTAAATTCGAATTTTAATTCTCAATTCTACTTCAGGGACTAATTAAAATTGGAATATATCCTGAAATGCTATTTATAGCAATGATATTTTTAGCATTTCTATTTTATCATTTCTTGTTTCTATTTTCAACACTAGTACCTGAAATGCTATTTATAGCAATGCTACTTATAGCATTTCTATTGTTAGCATTTCTTATTGCTATTTGCAACACTCCCTCTCAACAAGAAAGATATTCAACTCAAACCCAATCTTGAACCTTTCGAATGTTCTGCATGCAACACTTCTCTCAAGTGTTGTTGCTCCACCAACTCCAGAGACAAAAATATCCAAACTGAATCAGAATGATGCCTCTATCATCAAAGTCTCTGATTGTTATTGCCTTTGTCGACAGAAAACTCTACACCTCTGTGCCCTTCAGTATCTGACTGCACTAGCATCTGTCACTTTGATCTCTAACTGGATCAATCCCACTGATTCCTCCTGCTCCATCCATGCTGCTACTGGTCCTATCTCCCAACACTGCATCTGCACTACACCTCCTCTCATCATGTTGCATCATGCTGCCCACTGCTGCACTGCAACTCAGTTACTAAAAAGTAAGTAACTAATCTCCCAACGGACCTCCCGGTTGGGCTAAAAACACCCTCTGATACTGAAGCTTCCTCTGCTCTCCATTTGCATCCGTCTCTACCCACTTAGCCAGTACTGCTACTACTCATCAGGGTTCCCGTAGCAAGGTCTAATCAAAGAGGTTGGGTACCTCAAGGATCCCATCCCTATTTCAGCCTTCTTGGGACTGTCACTTCACATCGCCCCACCTCCCACATTGAGGTATGGCTGCATGTGATCCCTCTGCTCACTTGGCTGGAAATTGCCCCCTACTGGAGGTCTCTGCGTGAGTGGATGCCTCCACTCGGTCTCCTCTCAGCATCTCCAATTGTGGCTCCTCCATAATTCTCTGAGACTTCTTCTGGGACTGCATGTTGAGAGGTAATTTACTCTCCCTCTCAACCACCAAGTATCTAACATTTTCCTTGCTCCTCAAGGCTTTTCATGCATCTTGTACCTCAAGTGCATACAAGTTCTTGGCTAGCACACCAATCTGTTTCATCTTTCCCGCCGTCACAAAATTTTCTAGAAAAAGAGTTGATTTTAAATCAGCGATGTCTCCCTCATCCGAACTCCGATTGAGCTGATTGTTTTTTAATTTGGGTATTTTTTCCCAAGGAATTCAGATATACTATTTTCTTCTAAAAATTTTGCACAAAAATTTTCAAATCTGCTTTGAAAACTTGCGCCCAATTTTTTTTTTCCTTCGAATTTTCTTCTTCGTATACTATTCACTGCTTCGATCACCTTTGCTTCGATAAACTATAGAACTTTTCCTACAAAACCTTGCTCCGATACCATGTAGAATTTTCCATTATAGATCACCAGATAATGCAACATACTAAAGCAAAATACTTGATCTACTTCTACAAACGAACTTGCAGAAGCTTAATCAATTTTGAGGAAGATCAAATAGAACATATATAACAGAGAATGAGAAATCAATCACACATGAACATAGAAGAATACTCTAGGGAAAGCCTTAGCTAAAAGCCCCGATCTCTGTATTATCGTACAAGTGGAAATATCTCAGGATTACACAAAGATTTAGCTCACAAGCTATCCATCTCTCAGTACAATCCCTCACTGTTGCTCATAGACATAATAGACAACACATATGCCTTCCTTTAGTCCGCCAAGCCTCCTATTTCCTTGCACAGTTTCTCCTGGGTCCTCTAGCTGCAACCTGTGTGAATCTCACCTCACACACAACACTGGCCTCTGAAATAACTACGCAATCCTGAAGGAGATAATTCCTTCTGCATGGATGAGTTTCCTTTATAGGAAACTTCCTCCAACTGATAGTACATTGTCCCTTCCTTTAATCTCAACTTGGTCTCTTTTTGAACTGACATGCATGAGTTATTTATGAGAGAATATTCAGTTATCTGGAGAACACTAGTTGCATGCATGCATGCATTGACTAATTGAACTCACAATTAGTTGCTCCAACCGTTTGGAATTAATTTAACTAGACTTAACTCAGTTAATTGAGCTAACTAATTACAACTCAAATACAACTCATCCTTATCTCCTTAATTAAGGGATAACTTCCTCAATCAAAGGGATAATTGTTGCATGTCTTCACAAAGACTTCATGTTTGATTCTCTCCAACTAATTAACTCAAGATGAATTAATTAATTATTTTTCAAATATATAGTGAGACTAAATTCGAATTTTAATTCAGGGACTAATTAAAATTCGAATATATCGTGAAATGCTATTTATAGCAAAGCTATTTTTAGCATTTCTATTTTATCATTCCTTGTTCCTATTTTCAACACTAGTACCTGAAATGCTATTTATAGCATTTCTATTTTCAGCATTTCTTATTGCTATTTTCAATAAAATGGTCATACATACGGACCACCGACCCTTGCAGTTCATACAAACACAAGGGAATTTGTGAAACGATTGCCATCAAAAATGGTTCACATACCTGCAAAAATTTCGTTTGAACATTAAGTACAAGAAGGGCAACACCAATAATGTTGCAGACTACCTCAACTGACCACCAATCATAGGGCTGATCAGTCTGCTTGACTCCTATAGGCACGAGACTTCGAGGTTGCTGCATCTTTAAGAGAGTGATCTAGAATTTAGTAGCACATACTAGACACTCTTGGAAGGTAAGAAAACTCCAAATTTTCACCTCCAGGATGCCTTGTTATGCCACCTAGGACACATTTGTGTTCCTTCAAGCTAGCATGCTAATATGATTTGGGAGGCGCACTACGGTCGGGTCGCTAGATATATTTTGGAGTAGAGAAAACAATGGAAGTACTACAAAAGTATTTTTATTGGCTGAACCTTCGTTAGGATGTTGGGAGGTACATTAAATTCTGCACTGCCTACGCCATTACCAAACCAACCATCAAGAAGCAAGGCCTATCTACTCCTCTGCCTACTCCTAGTCGACCTTGGCAATCCATATCCATGGATTACATGTCGGGCCTTCCTTCTACTAAGTATGGAAACAACTGTGTTTTCATGGTTGTCAAGAGATTCTCTAAGATGGCCATTATGGTGGCATACAAGAGGATTATCACAATAGAGGCCACTGCTAATCTCTTCTTCAAGTGAGTGTGGGTGCACTTTGGGATCCCACAGTCCATTATCTCAGATCGAGACAATAGATTCTGTAGTGCATTTTGTTCAAGTCTCTGGTCGATGCTGGATTCCAAACTCACTAAGTCCACAACTTTCCATCCCTAAACTGACGGCCAAATAGAGGTTGTCAACAAGATGATCGTACACATTCTGCGCATGTACAACTCGAAGCATCCATGCACATGGGATGAAAGCCTCCCCTATGTCAACCACAACTACAATAGAGCTCTCCATAGCTCAATGGGCTATAACCCCTTTAAGATAGGGCTGGGATTTCAACCATTCTATCCCATTGATGTGGTCATACCATTTGCAGCTACTCAGATAGATTCATCTCATATCCATTCCGAAGCCGAAAGGGGTAACATCTTCATTTAGTGCATTCAGTACTTCCACTAGTAGGTCCATGATAGATTAGACAAATCCAATTCTAAGTACAAGCAACACAATGATTAACATCGGGTGTCGCACAAGTTCCAGGTGGGTGACAAAGTTTGTCTACATTTGCAAAAGGAGCACCTCGCTGGACCCCACCGCAACCTTCACCCGCTCCGATATGGGTCATACACCATCACCAAGGTTGTGGGGGACAATGCCTTCGAGCTCAAAATTTCATTGTTCCTTGGTTTGCACCCAGTGTTCAATGTAGATCACCTTCAACCATACATTCCACCTTTTTTTGACACATCCAACATTGCAGAACAACTCACACCAACAAAGCTAAACCCAGACTGCATGGAACAAGACACAATTGATCGGTTCATGGACACACATATCAAGAACACTCACTAGCAAAATATCCAACTATATCGGGTTGTCAAAGTTGGCCAACTCCTACACCAAGGCAAGTGACTCAGCAAGGACCAAGTTTAGTAGAAGTTTCCCCATCTCATGGAGGTAGTCAATGGAATGGCGACCACTGCTTCTTAAGGGAGGGATGACTAATCCAGGTGGATATTGGTGTCCACCCGCCTATTCCACTTGGACGCCCACTACCATCTCTTTCAGTTTTTCATTTCCTTAATTGTAGCACAATTTACTATTTTTGACAGTTTTTCATGTCGTGAACTTCCGAAGCTATTTTAAGGCCCTAAATGATGTTTTTTTGGGAAAATTGATACAAACATGAGTCTTTAATTGATTTTTTCTACTCAAAAGTTGTATTCATTGGATAGATATTTATAACAAGGTATTGTGCACATCAAGCAGAAATCGTATGCCAAAGTTATGACCTCGAGAAGTTGATGTACCAATTTACCCAAACGGGGCCCATAGTTTAGGCGCTTCATATCCTAGGGTTAGGTTTTTGGATGTTTATGGTTTTACATTGTTTCTCAATAATAAATAGGCATTCAAGCCTCATTGTAACATTGTTTAGAGGCATGTAGCCACCGCATATGTTCTCAAAGATAAGTTACGCTTGCCCGAGCTAGTTTATTTCCATTTTGTTTGTAAGCATATTTTAGTATTTGATATTAATGAAATGAAGTGTTATTTTTGCTGCATCTCTGTATTTATGGTTATATCTGTGATTTTTAGCGTTCATGTTTAAGTTCGGATCAAGTCAACACACTCATCATTCAAACAGATGCCTCAGAAACAAGCCTCCAACAACAAAGATTCACCTTGTATGGATCGCTTCTTGGCAATGGCCTTCAACAACCAAAAATATATTTCGCTCATACCACAGGATTTGTTCTCAAGTTTTGAAAATTCTTGTAGTTGATTTTTTTTCATCTTCTCAACTTGTATTAGATAGGGGGGAATTGATGATCATCTACAAGCTTCAAAGATACATCAAGTGAGCTTGAGCCACAACTTGAACCTATAACCTAGGCCTATGGTTGAAGATAACCTATCCAGATTCAAAGTTGTAGCCAAAGGCATAAAATCTCATGAGCATGCCTTTGGTTGGTGGCCTTCCTTAAACCACTGCAGGTTGAGACCTCCCTTTTTAGGTTGAGATTCTCCCTTTTTCCTTAAACCAAAGTTTAAAAGTTCATTTTTTTCATTATAAGTCACTTTGTCATTTTCAAAATTTTATTAACCAAAACGACATTGTGGATGGTCAAATTCCAAAGCTGATTATAACTCATGATGGAAACATAAACAATATGAATATTAATGGTCGAGTTAAATGTTAGCTTTAATCGTAGTAGAGTTTATTTTTTTAAATATTATTTTTATCCGTTATTTTAATATAATATTTTGTATAATTTAAATATTAAATATCATATAATGATTAATTTTTATTTTTAAATATTAATTTTTTATTTTTATTTAATTGACCAAATAAAAAAGCATTAAGCCAATATTACATAGTAGTTAATATTTTTTTCCTTAAAAATTTTCAACCACATTTATGGTAATACTATCAATACTAAACAGTAAGTTACTAGTTAATATTTTTTTCCTTCAAAAATTTCAACCACATTTATGGTAATACTATCAATACTAAACAGTCAGTTACTTGCAGAGAATTCAATTAGAAACCGAAAACAAGATCTACAGCTAAAAAAACGAGCTTTAGTGCAGATTTGAACTTATACTGTAGGGCACAACGCGCATTAATATTGGATCAAATATTTTGCCAATTATGATGACAAGAATGCTTTTATCGCAGTTTGGATTATCATATTTTTCACCCATCACCAAGCTAAGTCGATCAGAGAGATGATGTAACCATCTGTCATACAAGTATGTTATTTCAAAATATTTTTTTAATGAATCCATAGGGTTTGAAATTAATTTGTTTATATTTTGGAATATTTTGAAAATTTCAAGAGTGTTGGAAGAATCACGGCATCTTTATGGAATCTGTAATCTATAATTTTCAGTTTGGGATCCTAGTTCACTGGTTTGGAACGTTAACCAACACCTACCGGTTTTGGCGTAACGGAAAATTTCGGACCGAGGTTCGGTTCCCCGAGTTGTGTTTGACAGGGGTGTTGGAAGAATCACCACACCTTGGTTTGGAAAGTTTACCAACACCTGCTGGTTTTGGTGTAATGGAAAACCTCTTCAATGAAAAGGAAAACAAGAATCACCACGCCTTGGTTTGGAAAGTTTACCAACACCTGCCGGTTTTAATGTAATGGAAAACCTCTTCAATGAAAAGGAAAACAGTTAAATTTATCGATCAAATCAAATAATTCACTATTCTTGAAAAATAATAATGTACAAGGATAGCTAGCTAGTACCCATAGGTACTATTGATTGGTTAATGGTGTAATGAAAACCTCTTCAAAGAAAAGGAGTTGGGTTTTACAGGGGTGTTGGAAGAATCACCACACCTCTATGGAATCTGTAATTTCCACGCTGGGGATCCTAGTTACTGGTTTGGAACGTTTAATGGTGTAATAGAAAACCTCTCCAAAGAAAAAGAAAATAGTTAAATTTATCGATCCAACCAAATAATTCACTATTCTTGAAAAATAATAATGTACAAGCATCGCTGGCTAGCTTACTATTGATTGGTTAATTTGAGCATCTGCAGGTGTCACAATTATGGGCATGATGACAGGTCATAACATCAACAAGATATCCCATCCCAGACATGAATAATCACACAAATAAGCATTCACAACCAGTGATTTATACAGTACAATGATTATGAAAATGAGAAAAAATTGTTATTAAGAATTTTTTTTTAATATCAGTATAGATTTATTTTAAACAAGGATCTAACATGATTTTAGAGGGATCTAATTTTACTTGTCATTTTTTTCATGAGCAGATGCTATTTAAATGTTTTGTATGGTTATGGCTATATGATAGATATAATGAACATAAAAAAATTCAATTTTATAATAAATAAATTAAATTATACTGGACTGTAAAATAAACTTCTCAACTCAATAAATTACAATTAAAGTTTAACAAATCACACTGAATTACATATCAAACTAGACCGTCAAATGAGCTGCTCAACTCAATAAATTACAATTAAAATTTAGCAAATCACACCGTGCTGCATACGCATTACTTGGTTCTTCCTATCTATATAGGAAAATACGGAGTTCTTGATCTGAAATTTGTTCAAATGACAATAGAATAGAGGTACAATCCACCGATGCAGTTTGACTAGACCAATTTGATTGACTCTATTTCTCAAACGAAGGAATTGATCGAGAGCGTAGAAGGTCGACTTATTGTGTCCAATATAATGTGGTTGATTACTGTTCCTATGTTTACAACACGACCACAGGAGCAAAGCATATCGGATTAATCAACGATTGAAAGGATGCATTGTAAATAATGTTGTGACAGTTGTAGGTATCAATAAAGAGGAATTGTTAAAATGTAACCTCACTTATTTGACTAAGTTGAAGTGTTTAGTTGGATGCACAGTAAATAATATTGTCACAGGGGAATTGTTAAGTTGAAGTGTTTAGTTGGATGCACAGTAAATAATATTGTCACAGGGGAATTGTTAAAATGTGATTTCATTGACCAGGTTTTTACAAGGAATGGTTAAAATATAATCTTATTTGTTTGACCAAATTGATTTTTCCGTTTCATAAAGGTTTACTATTAAAAAAAAAGAAAAAGAGTTTTATTGCTTATTTAAATCTCTATTTAAATAATTTATTATATTCATTTTGATATGGTAAAATTAAATAGAAAATATAAATTAATACTTATAATTATAATTAATAATTAATATAGGTTACATTTATTTTAATTTTTGATTTAAGAAATGTTAAAGGATTGAATTTTTTGAAATGCAATTTTTTTTAGAGTGAAAAGAAATTTTATTCCTTTTGATGCTTGGTAGATCTAGACTGAAGAAGGATTTAAGATGGTTTAGTCATATTTATTTCTACCAATCTCTTTGCATGTAAAATCAAGCATACTATCAAAGAATAAGTTTGCAAGGCACTTTAAAGAGAAAAAGAGTAAATAAATCTAATTTGTAAAGCTCTTTAAAGAGCAAAAGAGTAAATAACTCTAATCCAAATAGATTATATCTTCCCAGAAGCCTTGTGAGGAAGTAAAACTAGTTGAAGCTAGATCTTCTTGTCATATGTTGATGAATCTAAATCATGTTTCAAATGATTAATTTAGACATAGACTCTCGTTCATCTTCATAATAACCCCAAACCTTAAGTCTAATTAATTAATAATACTCTCCCTAGGTTTCATTAATTAATATTATTTATTTCATTATTTAAGATCTTGCATAATTAATAATAAATATATTAATTATTTTTAATAAAATATAATACATATATTAATCAATTTAAACAAATCATAATTAATATTTAATACATATCATATTTCTATATTCTTTAATAATTTTATTAATAACATGACATATATTGACCATATTATAACACACATCTTATAATATTTTTATAAAATCATTTCTTTAAGGATTTTATTGTCGACCATTTCCCAACCTATCTTTTCCTATCTATTATAACCTAGGGTTTGATTAGTTTTCCATATTTCTTTGTATCCTGAAGATGAACCATAGTTGTGGGTTCGAAACGTCAATCTCCAAATTATCATGAATGCAATGGATTTGAAAAATCATTTGAAACAAGATAAAAGTCGCAGAAATCTGAAATTTGAATCTAAATCATATAGTTTCCCTTACATATAACGTTGATAAGATACATAATGTCAAGGTGTCAAAAACCATACATTGTTTTCTGAAATATCTAAGAGTTGCCTATGGAAGTCCACCACTCAGGGAAATTCCAACCCCATACTAAGGGTTGACATTTTTTTCTTGACTCGTTTTTTTAGTAAGAATTTTTTTTACATTCTTATCTTGGTTTCATATTTCAAGTATATCTTGAAATCACATTAGCAGTGATGTGAAACAATTGGCCTTCAATTGTTTCATCTCACTGCAATCCATAGGATTCTAGGATGGACTGAAATTTCTTTCTTAACTCATTTTTGAATAAATATCTTTTTTTTGGCATTCTTATTGTTGTAGGGGAATTTCACCTAATAGAAGTAGGTTACTTTTAACCTAGTAGATTAACTTAGAATCTACCTAGAAAAAGGTGTTTAATATTTGCAAAGACAAACGAAAGAAAATATATTAGATCACTAAACACATACAACATTCATGCATAGGATTTCTAATTAGAAATTTTAGCAGATGAGCCTACTCCCTTGCAAGTCAATGTAGAGTGTTGGGTTTAATGCCGAAGATCCCATTTCCACTTGAATAACTCGCTCCTAGTTATTATGATCCACTAGATTTGCACACATGCACCAACAAGCAAAGCAAACATGTGCTCCATAGAGGGAAGATTAACATAAAATAAAAATACATGAACACATAACGAAAATATCATATAAGAGAAAGGAATCATGAACTTTCATTAATCAACAATGGAAAATACACAAGATAATATACCAAAGCAATGAGCTCCTCTCCTCCAAATTGCAACATGGCCTCCTTCTCCCAATGTAGTAGAGCTCCCACACTATAATATGGACACTACATCTGCCCACCTTTCCTCTTGCTGAGATTAAATAGGTTCTTTATATCCTCCGAGAGAATGTATCTAGATAATTAAGGGCTTGTGAAGTTAAGAGACTTCCACAATAATGGACCCCTAGCTAACTCATACATAAGTGGGTCAAGATGATCTCCTTGGGAATGACAAACTCTAGAAACTTTTTTCACAATTATGATATTTTTTTCAATCGTCTCAATTATGAAATTATTATTATTTCATAATCATAATATTTTGACAAAATATTTATGAGAAATTACTCAATTATGTGATTCCACCCTTTTAACATGGAATAAATCTCACATAAGTAAAAACAAAGTTGAAAGGGGGTGCATTCTAGCCAACAATTGAGGTAGGTTGAACTTGGGTTTCTCTCACTACAGCGAGTGAAAAATAAAATTATAAAACATATCACAATTGCAAAATTTGGTTATATATTTTGAAATCAGATAAATAACAGTTTGGCAAAACAGTTGACCCTCAATTGTTTCACCTCATTATTGTCCTATAAGATTCCTGGATATTCCTAGAAATTGCAATTTGGATAAGTTCAATAGCTTATGACTAATATTAATGCAAGAACGAGAATTCAACAAACCATGTATTATGACAGAATGCTCGATTCCACTCCAAAGGCTCATTACCAGTGGGTAAGAAATGAGATGTTGCAATTAAGGATGCGATTGTTGGAGGTGATGAAATTTTGTGATAGACCATATCGTATTAAACCAAATAAACTAAAATTATTAGGTTTTAGTGGTCACTATCATGTGGGTTATCTTATATGAATGTGCACCTATAAGAAAGCAAGGATGGGTAGGTCTTTGATTTTGTGTTCTTCATCGGATGAATGAGGAGTCTATTTCTTGTTTGTTTATTCATTGTCCCTTTGTAATTTATGTTTGGAAGGAAATTATATCTTGTTTTAACCTTGATCCTTGGTGGCATGGAAGCTCAAGTGAAGAGTGTCTCTAGACTTGGAATCAAAGGTTTATTTCAACTTCCCTTAAATTCCTTTCGATATTTGTATTGTGGGGAATTTGGCTAGGGTGAAACCACTTTCTCCTTGAGGACTCTATGGTTTCTTGTGAAGCTATTGCACATAATGCAATATCGTCTTATCTTGAGCAAATGAAATTGCTAAAAGGAAAGAAGATTATGCTTACTGGAGATGTGGACCTGCCAACTAGTATAGGATGAGGATTCTGTAATGGAGCCAATGGGATGTTTGTGGTGTGGATATAGTCAGTTTATTCCACCAAAATGCAATGATTAAATGCAAACTAGGTATTGGCCAAGGCAAAAATTCCATAGTTGAACTCCTTTTTATTGTAGGAATTTACAAGGTAAGTTCCTTAGATAGAACACCAAGGGACACCGCTCACAAACAGATCACAGATCAATACACCAGTATTATTGATGTGGTTCAAACCCTTCAAGAGGGAAACAGTACACGTTCTGAGCCACCACAACCACTTTAGGAAATTTATTAATGTAAAGGAAAGGAAATTTACATAAGCTTCTCTCTTGAACGGTCACCTTACAAATGACACTCCATGTTCTTTAAATATAGATCATGGACCAATCGAGTGTTAAGCCACGGATAAAGTGTCGGTAATACCAAGGAGAGAATGAACCATCGGATCACTTCATGTCTAGAACTTATAGTGACCATCGTATGGTAAGTTCAAAAGTACAAAGTAAAGAAACACACTTTACCTAACTCTACACTAGACCAAGTGACGCTGGAAAAACCGCCTAAAGGAAATTTCCTTGGTTTTCATAATTACCTTACATGTACCTATGGGTTATGGGCCCACCTATACCCATCATAAGCATTTACCTTGGTGGGTTTTATCCCGACCAATCACGAAGCAACGATATAAAAAATAATCTGCCAATGAACATCAGTCCTACTCCGAACACACAAGACCGGACTCCAAATAAAATAAACTTGCATCCATACACTTCTCAGGTCCACTCAACAATTGAATAGCAACCGTCCCACGTTGACTTTCACTTTTTCCACAGGTGCTTCACTCTACGTCGTTGATCTTACCATTCAATTTGACGGTCGTTGATCCACCCGATCAACCAACCCAATTACCATCCTCCACCATTTGATCAAGGCACGCTTGATCTAATGGTCAATAGCAATATCACACGAGAAACTTGCACGACACTTAACCACCCTTATGGAGCCGATAAGTATTTTAAATCCTTAATCTATAAAAGTTTGGGTCCACCATTGAAGTTAAAATCCGATCTCTTTATCGCCCAATATTTGTTGGATAATGGAGGCCATTAAATCCTACGGTCTATGGCCCTTCAAATAGCACATGAATTACCAAACAACTCAATCCCCGTAGTTGACTTTGACATAAGCGTTTGAAATTTAGATCGATGGTTGTGATTGAGTGCAGAACTTCGGCCATGATCAAGACATCCGTACACTCCTATTCCCCGTGGTCTATTCCTTTGCCATTCTTCTTCCACCTAAATGATCTGACGCTCCCTCTGCGCTTGTTCTCTTATGATGGAATTCACCTTTCCACCCAGATTAACCCTGTCGCGCTCTGTTTAAACACTCACAACACTCATACAACAATTACCGAGTTTTATTGTTGGATCACCATCGATCCTTATAGTGATCGATGGTCAATCAACAATCTCGTGACATGAAATTTAACTCATAGTAAAGAATATATATGTAAATTGTACACAGGCATACAGAAATCCACATAACATGTATATCTTAATTATATACATAATCGGTTACATTCTAAGGCATTTTAGCGTTAGTCAGAATTCCTCTATCGATTACATTGTATTCTCACTCTCTATCTATGCTTTCTAACAGAACACACAAGTTCATAATATATAGAAATAACTATAGAATCATGGATCATTCCAAATCCAGGATATTCTACTAAAATAGTTCAAACAATCCCTAAATATTTCATTATGCATACATGGCAGATAATTAAATTAAATTAGGTCTTCTTGAGACTTATCAATTCCATCAAATTAGCTTGCTCTTAATAGAAATTTGCTCCCAGTTTACATGATTGTCCATGTCTCTTGCTCCATAGCTTTGACTTTGACTTTTGATTAAGGGTGGTTGGATGCTCCTACATCAGACTCCCGAGGCACAAAAATTTATGACCTCTTGGTCATATGCTTCTCCTTCATCCCATAGCAATTCTACCCACTTCCTTAGTGGAACTGCCTTCATGATCTTTCTATGAGCTGCAACAAAACCTCTACAGTAACAGTCTTCTCTACTACATGATACCTCACCAAGCTTCCCTCCTAGCTTAGTCTTTCGGCATCTCTCTGGTTCTCTCTTCTGTGGAACCATATGAGCACTCCATGCTCTAGGTTGTTGCATTCTTCTCACCTTTTGTTGCCGCTATCTATACGATAGTGTAAATACCACAACTCATCAATCTTCAACATAACTATACCTCCTCCTTTTGCACACAAAATCTTCTTTCTACTCGCAGGAAACCTTTCCCTGCTTTGATACCACTTTGACGCAAGAAAAACCACCTAAAGGCAATTTCCCTGGTTTTCATAATAACCTTACATGAGCCTGTGGGTTATGGGCACACCTATACCCTTCGGAAGCGTTTACCTTGGTGGGTTTTAAATCGACCAATCACCAAGCAGTAATATAACACATAATCTGCCAATGAACGTCGGTCCTACTCCGAATGCACAAGACCAAACTCCAAATAAAATAAACTCCCATTGATACACTTCTCAGGTCTGCTCATCAATTGAACAACGATTGAATAGAAACATCCCACGTTGACTTTCCGTTTTTCCACAGGTGCTTCACTCTATGTCATTAATCCTACCATTCAATCCGATGGTCGTTGATCCACCCAATCAACAAACCCAATCACCATCCTCCACCGTTTGATCAAGGCACGCTTGATCTAACGATCAATAGTGATATCACACGAGAAACTTGCATGGCGCTTAACCACCCTTACAGAGCCGATAAGGATTTTAAATCCTTAATCTATAAAAGTTTGGGTCCACCTTTGAAGTTAAAGTCCAATCTCTTTATGGCCCGATATTCGTTGGATAATGGAGGCCATCAAAACCTACTATCTGTGGCCCTTCAACTAGCACATTGATTACAAAACAACTCAACCCCCGTAGTTGACTTCGACATAAGCATTTGAAATTTAGATCGACGGTTGTGATTGAGCTCAGGCCCTCGACCATGATCAAGACATCCGTACACTCCTATTCCCACGGTCTATTCCTCTGTCATTCTTCTTCCGCCTAAACGATCTGACGCTCCCTCTACGCTTATTCTCTTATGATGGAATTCGTCTTTCCACCCAGATTAATTCTACCACGCTCTATTTAAACACTCACGACACTGATACAACAGTTACTGAGTTTTATCGTTGGATCGCCATCGATCCTTATGGTGATCGATGGTCAATCAAAAATCTCGTGACATGGAATTTAACTCACAGTAAAGAATATATATGTAAATTGTACACAGGCATACAGAAATCCACATAACACGTATATCTTAATTATATATAGAATCGGTTACAGTCTAAGGCATTTCAGCCTTAGTCACAATTCCTCTATCGATTACATTGTATTCTCACTCTCTGTCTATGCTCTCTATTAGAACATGCAGGTTCATAATATATAGAAATAACTATAGAATCATGGATCATTCTAGATCCATGATCTTCTCCTAAAATCATTCAAACAATCCCTAAATCTTTCGTTATGCATACATGGTAGATAATTACATTAAATTAAGTCTTCTCGAGACTTATCAATTCCATCAAATTAGCTCGTTTTTAATAGAAATTTGCTCCCGGTTTACATGATTGTCCATGTCTCCTCCTCCATAGCTTTGACTTTGACTTTTGATTAAGGGTGGTCGGATGCTCCTGCATCACCAAGTTATACTTAATTATTTCCTATGTATTGCAATATCCTACCATCCCCCCTTAAGAACAACTTGGGATAGGATTCAAGGATGTACAAATATGACACAATAGGAGAAGGAAGGAGGCATTAAAGCCTATCCCCCCTTAGTGACAACTTCCTGAACTCCAACCATAAATTGAAGTTTAGTAAACTTTGCCTCTGTGAGAGCCTTTGTAAAGATGTTTGCAACTTGATCATTTGTTGAACAATATTGCACTTCAAGAACATGGTCATGAATGAGCTTTCTAATGAAGTGCATGTGTAGTTCAATGTGTTTTCTACGCTGATGTTGGACTGGATCTTTGCAAAGTTGAATGACACTTTGATTATCACACCAAAGTGTAGTCGGATGTTTCTCCTAAAATCAAAACTCTGACAGGATCTGACGTAGCCATGGGGCTTCCTTACTAGCTTCTACGGTGACAAGATACTCTAATTCTGCTAAAGAAAGAGAAATGGCACTTTGTTTCTTGCAAGCCCATATAATAGGTTTAGAACCAAGAGTGGAGACATAACCTACAGCAGACTTCCAATCATCAGGGTCACCAACCCAATTGGAATCAGTGAAACCAACCAATAGAGAAGATGCTTATGCATTGTAATGAATCCCAAACTACATTGTACCTCGAACATAACGAAGTTTTCTTTTAGATGCTTTCTAATGACTTTCATGTGGGTTTTTCATAAACCGAGCAATAAGGCCAACAACAAAGGAAAGGTCAGGATGGGTATGGGTCAGATACAAAGGTTTTCCTACAAGTTGACAGTATAAGGTAGCATCAACTTTAGGGGAAGTGTAAGTGCCTGAAAGTTTGGCTCCATACCGAAAGGGAGAAGGGGTTGGCTTACAGTCTTCCATGTGAAGTAGCATAGAATATCACAGGCATATTTGGACTGTGTTGGGTCCTTATAATACTAGTGATTACCCCATTACTATTGTAGTTATACCCCTTATTTATATTGTTGTGCCCCTATTACCCCCATATTGTTATTTCTGTGCCCCATAGAATCCCTCTATTGTTATTTTTGTGGCTTTATATTATTATGTTAGGTCGGCTGGATTATATTGTGACTCCTTAGACTCCTATATATAGAAAGGAGGTTTTTTCATTTGTATCATCCAAGAATTGTTCATTTATGTAATGTAAAGAAGGTTTCCCCCTCGAAGAGGCTGAATTCTAAGGCGTTGATATATCTTTTCTATCTTTTCTTGAGCTGGTTTCATAACATTTGGTATCAGAGCTTTGGATTCTAGGGTTTCGCTGCTCCAAACAGGTCATCGTGGCATTTTCACTATAACGTTTTTTCTGTGACGTTTCAGAAGTCGCAAAAAAAACCCATTTGAGAAGAAATCGCGCTGAACCTTGGGTCCGAATTTCAGAGCTTTTCGCGTGATATTTGCGGAGATATGATCTGAGGAAGTTGGTCTTTTTGCAGACTCCTGAATTACATTCAAAACAGGTGACCTGGGGAAAATCGTCATAACTTTCTCTCTGGGGATCGGATTGAAATTTCGTAAGAAGGTATAGAAAGAGGATGGACTGTAGTTTCTTGTTTGTGTGTTTCAGATTCAAAGGTTCAAACAGTGACTCGTGGCATGTCGTACAAGTTCGCTCTACTGAACCAGTCTAAAAGCAAGTCACTGTGGGAGATTTCACATAACTCTTCCTTGGAGAATCCAATTTGGCTCAGACTTGTGGCATTGGAAAGAGGACGCAGAAGGCTACTACAAGTAGCAATTTCCGAACTAGATGATCCGAAATTACAGAGATACATCAGATTCAATATCAGGCTTCTATAAAGTGAAAAAAGGTGTGTAGTTTTTTTTTTTTTTTTTATTTTTGTGTAAGCTTGGTTTAACGGAATTCAAAGGGCATAGTAAAGCATTATTATCGGTAACTGATGCCTCGAGGAAAGAAAATGCAAACACCTAGTAAGGAACCTGAAAGCTCTAGCATGACTCATGAAGAAGAGGAAGAAATGCTACATGATATATCAAAATTACAAGAACAAGTGCAACAAATGTCACGCTCACAAAAGTTAACAGATGCTAAGATAAATGGCGTGGAAGCTAAGATAAGTGGCGTGGAATCTAAGGCAAATGGCGTGGAATCTAAGATAAAGGGCATGGAAGCTAAGATGGATGATTCGAAGACAGATTTGAAGACAGACATGGAAGAATTGAAGAAGTTGCTACAAGAAAGGGTCACTAATGGTGAAAAGGTAGTAAAGGAAACTCATGATGAGAACAAAAGAAATGTTAATCATGATTCCATAGATGCTAATGTTGGATCGAAGAATCACCATATTCCAAAAATCGATATGAGGAAGTTTGATGGCAAGGATCCCGCCACATGGATATTACAGATGGAGCAATTCTTCGATCTCAATAATGTGCAAAACACACAAAAGGTACGTATGGCAACTGTATATTTGGAACCAAATCAGTTTGTATGGTATCAATGGCTTTGTTCTCGTAAACAATTTATCACTTGGGCAATTTTTACGGAAGAATTGATAGCACATTATGAAGATACAAAAAGCAACA
The DNA here is from genome assembly GCA_031772625.1 of Pinus tabuliformis. Taxonomy (NCBI): domain Eukaryota; kingdom Viridiplantae; phylum Streptophyta; class Pinopsida; order Pinales; family Pinaceae; genus Pinus; species Pinus tabuliformis. The sequence goes on from CM062819.1 coordinate 168,142,860, forward strand.
CTTTTTTTAGCCAATTGATAAGTCTCAAACAAAAGGGTTCAGTAATGGAGCACATTGAGGAGTTCCAAAAATTGAACATAAGGGTAAAAGATATTCCAGAGGAGCATAGGATTGATGTGTTCATAGGGTCTTTAAAGGATAATATCCAACATGATGTTCGCCTTTGGGAACCTGATTCATTAGAGAAGGCATTCAGGTTAGCAAGAAAAATGGAAAGCAAAATTATGGCAACCAGGAAGCATACCACTCACAACTATAAAGACGGAAGTGTTGTTCCCCTAGTCTTCCACAACCTATAAGGTTGACACCACAACAATTGGAAGAAAAAAGAGCAAAAGGGCTTTGTTACAGTTGTGATAGCAAATACACTAAAGGTCATAAGTGTGCTGAGAAGAAATTATTCTACATAGATTGTGAAGAGGAAGAAGAAAAGGAGCAAGAAAGGTCAAAAGAAGAAGATATACTCCAGGAACAAAGCCTAGATGAAGAAAAAATAAATCCGACCATATCTTGTAATGCATTGGCGGGAATTACCACTCCTCAAACCATCAAGATAGAAGGACAAATCAAGAAGAAAAAGGTAATAGTGTTGATTGATTCAGGAAGCACCCACAATTTTATTCATTGTAGGGTAGCAAAAGAATTGAATTGCTTCCTATATCCAGCACCAGAGTGTCAAGTGATGATTGCAAATGGAGGAACAATAAATTGCTCTGGAAAGTGCCATAATATCAAGCTATCCATGGGAGAATATGTATTGACTAGCCCAATGCTTTCCATTCCAATGGGAGGTGTGATGTTGTACTAGGAGTCCAATGGCTACAATCCTTGGGTACAATAGCTTTTAATTTTCAAGAACTTTTCATCAAATTTTCTACGGAAGGAAAGGAAGTTGAATTAAGGGGTATTGCAGGGAAACCAGGAAAGATAATCAGCTCTAATGTATGACAAAGCTTCTAAAAAAGGAGCAAAGAGGTGTAATTGCACAATTATGTTCGCTAGATGTTTCCACATTGGAATCATCTATTTCTCCAGATCTCCAAAAAGTCCTGGACAATCATTCCAAGGTATTTGAGACTCCCAAAGGTCTCCCACCTATGCGTGATCATGATCATGCTATTCATCTGATTCCAGGAAGTGTTCCTCCAAACATCAGGCCGTACAGATATCCCTATGTCCAAAAAAGTGAAATTGAACGTATGGTTGCAGAAATGCTAGAGGCTGGTATAATTCAACCGAGTCAAAGTTCTTTCTCAGCTCCAGTAGTATTGGTGCACAAGAAGGATGGATCATGGCGCATGTGTCCGGATTATAGGGAGCTCAACAAGCTCACTATTAAAGATAAGTTCCCCATTCCTGTTATTGATGAATTACTGGATGAATTGCATGGATCAATTTACTTCACCAAGTTGGATCTTCGTTCGGGATATCATCAAATCAGAATGAAGATTGAAGACATTCTGAAAACGGCATTTAGAACTCATGAGGGTCATTATGAATTTTTGGTCATGCCTTTTGGCCTTACCAATGCACCTTCAACATTTCAAGGTTTGATGAATTCAATTTTCAAACCATTCCTTAGAAAATTTGTGTTAGTATTTTTTGATGATATACTAATCTACAGCAAGTCTTGGAAGGATCATGTTGAACATGTTGACAGGGTGCTACAACTATTGGAGGAGAAACAATTATATGCAAAAAGATCCAAATGTTTCTTTGGAGTCCAGGAGGTGGAATATTTGGGTCATATTGTATCTCATGAAGGAGTTAAGGTAGACCCTAGCAAAATTAAAGCCATTAAGGAATGGAAAATCCCCACATCCATAAAGCATCTGCGAGGATTTCTTGGGTTGACAGGGTATTATCGCAAGTTTGTTAAGAATTATGGGAGAATAGCAGCACCTCTAACAACATTATTGAAGAAAGATTCATTTTCATGGACTCCGGAAGCAACAAAGGCCTTTGAACATCTTAAAGAGGCAATGTGCCAAGCACCGGTCTTAGCTACACCGGACTTCACAAAAACCTTTATTGTGGAATGTGATGCTTCAGGAAATGGAATTGGTGCTGTTCTAATGCAAGATGAAAGACCCATTGCTTTTGAAAGTCGTCCAATCAAGGGAAAGTTTTTAAGCAAAGCTATTTATGAGAAGGAAATGTTGGCAATACTCCATGCACTTAAGAAATGGCGACCCTACCTAATGGGAAGACACTTCAAGGTAAAAACGATCATGATAGCCTTAAATACTTTTTAGAACAAAGATTATCCTCTGAAGAGCAACAAAAGTGGGTCACAAAGATGTTGGGTTATGACTTTGAAATCATCTACAAAAAAGGGAAGCAAAATGTGGTGGCAGATGCACTCTCAAGAAAGGATGAGGATGTGGAAGCATTGTTGTGTGCCATTTCTATTATCCAACCAGATTGGATAAACGAAGCAAGGGAGGAATGGAAGAATGACGAAGAAGTGTGGGCACTTATTCGAAAGCTACAACAAGATTCCAGTACTTCTGATACATTTAGCTGGCAAAATGATTCGTTATGGTACAAAGATCGCTTATACCTCTGTAAGAATTCCCAGCTAAAACAAAAGATTCTTATGGAATTGCACACTTCTCCCTTAGGAGGGCACTCAGGATTTTTAAAAACTTACCACAGGGTTAAGAAGGAATTTTTTTGGGATGGCCTTAAATCAGATATTCAAAAGTTTGTGGCGGAATGTTTGGTTTGCCAGCAAAATAAAGTTGAAACAATTAAGACACCGGGTCTATTACAACCTTTATCCATTCCAAGCCAACGTTGGGAGGAGGTTTCAATGGATTTTATCACAGGTTTACCCAAGTCTGAGGGAAAGAGTGTCATCATGGTGGTAGTTGACAGACTTACCAAGTATGCACACTTTTGTGCATTATCACATCCATTTAAAGCCAGTACAGTTTCTACTGCATTTATGGAAACAGTTCAAAAGCTACATGGAAACCCAAAGATTATTGTAAGTGACAGAGATCCCATTTTCACTGGAAATTTTTGGACATAATTATTTTCTTGTCTTGGTACTCAGTTAGCTCATAGCTCATCTTATCATCCTCAATCTGATGGGCAAACTGAGATAGTAAACAAATGTTTGGAAGGATATCTTCGTTGCTTTGTATCTGATAAACAGACACAATGGGTCAAATGGTTGCCTCTGGCTGAATGGTGGTATAACACTTCCTTCCATACAACAACAAAAATGACCCCATTTATGGCACTTTATGGGTATCAACCACCATCCATCACATCATATTTAAGAGAAAATTCTAAGGTTCAGGCAGTGGAACATCACATCGAACATCAACAACAAGTCCTCCAACTCTTAAAGGATAACCTCGTGTTGGCACAAAATAGAATGAAACAACAGGCAGATCAACATCGCAGTGAAAGAAGTTTTGATGTAGGTGATTGGGTATTCCTACGGCTACAACCATATAAGCAAATGTCCCTAAAGCAAGCTAAGAAGGATAATAAATTATCACCAAAGTATTATGGTCCGTACAAGGTGTTGAAAAAGATTGGTACTATGGCATACAAATTGGAGCTTCCTGCAGCTTCTCGATTGCACCCAGTTTTCCATGTTTCATGTTTAAAGAAGGTTATAGGTGACAAGCTCCCAATTCAAACAATATTGCCAGAACTTGACGAGGAAGGAAAAATTATATTGGAACCGGAAGCAGTCATAGAAACAAGAACTCGACAGCTACGAAATCGATCAATTTCAGAGTATCTTATCAAGTGGAAGAACTTATCCGCTGAAGATTCCACATGGGAGGATGAGAATTTTATGCAGAAGTATCCAGAACTACTCAAGCGTTGAGGACAACACTTTTTTGAAGGAGAGGGGCATGTTGGGTCCCTATAATACTAGTGATTACCCCATTACTATTGTAGTTATACCCCTTATTTATATTGTTGTGCCCCTATTACCCCCATATTGTTATTTCTGTGCCCCATAGAATCCCTCTATTGTTATTTTTGTGGCTTTATATTATTATTGTTAGGTCGGCTGGATTATATTGTGACTCCTTAGACTCCTATATATAGAAAGGAGGTTTTGTCATTTGTATCATCCAAGAATTGTTCATTTATGTAATGTAAAGGAGGTTGCCCCCTTGAAGAGGCTGAATTCTAAGGCGTTGATCTATCTTTTCTATCTTTTCTTGAGCTGGTTTCATAACAGACTGGGAAAGGGAAATACCTTCTTTGGATTGAAAGACTTGAAGACCAAGAAAATAATGTAAGTTTCCTAAGTCTATCATTTCAAACTTCTTTTTAAGGCTAGACATCACATGGTTTATAAGGTTGGGATCACTACCAGTAAGGATAAGATCATCAACATAAAGAACAAGAATGATAAGAGACTTACCCACTTTCTTAGTGTAGACAATATTGTCAGAATGACACATAGAAAAGCCACTATCTAAAGGAAAGCTATCCATTTTGGCATACCAAGCTTGAGGGGCTTGCTTGAGACCATAAATGGATTTCTTGAGCCGACCTACAAGGTTGGAGTCTATTTGTATAAATCCAAGAGGCTGTTCCATATTGATTTTTTCATGCAGGTCCCCGTGCAAGAAGGTGGATTTAACATCCATCTGATGGACTTCCCATTTGAAAGAGGCATCAAGGGAAAGAACAAGGCAGATAGAGTTTATTTCGACAATAGGGAAGAAGGTTTCAATATATTCAATGCCTTCAACTTTTGAAAAACCCTTAGCAACAAGATGAGTTTTATGTTTATCAACTTTTCTATATGGTCCAAACTTGGTTCTGTAAACCCATTTGCATCTAAAAAAATTTTGTCCCTTTGGAAGAGGAACAAGGTCCCAATATGTTAACGATATTCTTCATTTGTAGTTGCATCCCAATATGGATGACCTGAAGCTTCTACAAAGGTATCAAGATCATAATTCGCTGAAGCTTGAGCCAGTAAAGAAGAGGCTCTATCAAACTGAGAACGTGTAGGATCATCTACAAGATCACCTGCTACATCACCAGTAGCGCGGACCCATTTTGGAAGCTGAGGAGATGAAAGAGGATCTCGAGAAGGTGGGGAAGGATTTTCATCCTCATTGTCATCATCTGAAGAAATATTTTCAAAAGTAGAAGGGATAGAGAGAGGTGGCACATCCGCCGAACTAGGCTCGTAGGCCGATATATTTTCAACAAACTTTACATCTCTTCTAATGATAACATTTTTGGATTTAGGTGGAAGAATTCTATATCCTTTGACATATTTAGAATATCCAACAAAAACCCATTTTTCACTCTTAGGTTCTAAGGCTTTATGCTTCTCATCTACAATATGGGCCCATGCTTCACTTCCAAAAACACAAAAGTGACTTACATCTAGTTTAATTGAGCTCCATGCTTCTTTTGGAGTGATATTCTTTAAACCCTTAGTAAGAGTGTGATTTACTATGTAATTTGCACAGTTAATTGCTTCTACCCAAAAATTAAGACTAAGTCCTTTATATTGAAGCGTACAATTACCCATTTCCTTTAAGGTGTGATTCTTCCTTTCAGCCACACCATTTTAATGTGGAGTATATGGAACAGTATGTTGCAATTTAATTCCATGCTTAGTGCAAAAGTCGATGAAATTGTTGTTAACATATTCTCTGCCATTATTAGATCTTAGCTTAAGAATTTGATGTCTAGATTGTTTCTCAATAAAGGTCTTAAAGGCTAAGAACATGTTAAAGACTTCACTCTTGAGTTTTAAGAAGTATACCCAAGTGCGTCTGGAGAAATCATCAATGAAAGTTAAGAAATACTTGTAGCCAGAGAATGAAACAATTGGAAGTGGACCACATAAATCACTATACACAAGCTGTAAAGGTGTTGAGGCATGCCAAGAGGCACGTTTTTCAAAACTATCTCAATGATGATTTCCAAGTACACATCTGGAACAAACACCATCTCTGTAATATACCATAGGAAGACCTGTCACCATCTTTTCTTTACATAGATTTTGAAGGGAGTGATAGTTTAAGTTACCAAATCAATTATGCCAAAGTTTGATCACTTCATCATTATGAGAAAAAAATACCAAGGGAAGAGTTGATGACCCAAAGTTGTTAAAATTATACAACCTTATAGAATCATCAGTAATTGCAGTAGCTAAAATCTGCCTAGGATCTCTTAGGTCCTTAACTACAACATCATGAGGTTAAGATTCAACGATTTTACCTTCACTTGAATGAGTGATATGATATATAGATAGAAGGTTGCAGGATAATGTGGGAACACATAATACATCATTAAATTAACAATTGTTTAAATGAATAGTTCCAGTCCCTACAACATTAAGAGATCTATCATCACCAACATATATATTTTTGGTGTTACAATCATTTAAAGAAGAAAGCATGGCTTTGTTTTTGGCCATGTGATAAGAAGCTCCAGAAAATGAGCCACTCAGGAGAATGAGAAGAAGAAGATAAATTTAGTGCATAACTAGACTGAGATGCTTGACAACTGCATGTAGAAAGTATTATCCCTAAAGATGATGTTGAAGTTGAAGAGTGCTCCAAATGGATGTTATGCTTCTTCATTGTTGCTTCCAAGGCTTCCATCTTCTTAAATCATTTGGATTCTAAGTGGCCATCTCGATAACAAAAGTTGCAATGTCTATCAGTCTTCTTCCCTTTGTTTTTATTTTCCTTATCATTTTGTTGAATTGATTTTTCATTTTGAAACTGAAATTGCTTAAGACGCTTTTTTGGTTTAGGACCATTCTTTTTAGGATACTGCTTCTTAGGATTCTTTGAATTTTGCTGTTGCTGGGCTGTTAAGGCTTTCTTAGAAGATTTTCCAATATTAAGAAGACCAAGATGTAATAGTTTCTCTTGTTTTCTTATTAAAGAATCACAAACGACATCAAAAGAGGGGGACTTGTAGGTTTGTCCTTGAGAAATAAAGGCTTCTCTATTATAATGGAAGGTGGAAACAAACACAGAGTAGGTTGGTTCTAACTTCGTATGAATGGAATAGATAAGGCTGCCATCTTCTTTCTTAACCTTAACACCTTCCAAGAGAAGTTTAGGGGTCTTGAACTTGGAAAAAAATATTTCAATGGAAGAAAAGTTATTGGGGTCCAACGTAAGCAACTCATTTTCAAGTTGATGGGCTCTAATTTCATTTTTAATTCCAAAAAAGTTATTGAGTTGTTTCATTGGTTCATCAGGGGTATCAAGTTATGCGATATGGAATCTAAGGCCTGGATAAATAGACATCCTATCAACCCACATTCTTGAACTTGGTTATTTTTCCATTTGGCTTGCTTATCTTCATCTTTAGGTTTAGACTCTTGGCCCGAAGCTATTCTATAAAGATCTTTACTTCTAAGTAAATCCACAATGTAGGACAACCATTGGAAGTAGTTGTGCTATCAAGAATAACTTGGCATGAACTTTCCATTTTAATAGAAAATTGAGCTGTAGATGCTGAAAATAAGGTTCCAGTGGAAATATCTCTAAAATTTATGTCGATTAAAAAAAATCATCTTTGAAAACAACTTTCAGATGAAGAAGTTATGACTATTTGAAGAAAATTTGTTGAAGATGCCGATGAATTAAGTGAATGTTCGGAAATGAATGATAATATTGTATTTAAAAGAAAATCTCTCCCCTTTCCAAACTTAATCTAATTAGCTCACTTTTAAAAAAGATTATTCTATGTGACCCACTTTTATAAACTATTAAGTGAAAGTCACTTTTACAATGATACTTTATGAGCTACCCATTAAATTGTAACTAAAATAGAAGAAAAAGTGACTTTCGAATTATAAGTGACTCACTTTTTATAATGGGTGAGAACACTTTTACATAAAGTAACTTTAAAATAGAAGTTACATGTGCTTTTCGAAAAAGTAACTCAACAAAAAGAAAGACTTGAACCCAAGACCTTTATTCCCATAAAGTAACTTTGGACCAAGTGAGCTAGTTTAAAGTTTAGTAATTTTTGGAAAAGAGGAAGGGTTTTTTTTTTTTTTTACTCATTGAAGCTTTGGGGTGTGTGCTTACTTCAAAAACCCCTTTTTGCCTACAAAACAAAAAAAAAACACACATAACCCAAAACGAACATGCAAATAAAACAAGTCATACGGCTTAAAGTTAGATTTCCCCGGAAACTAGATATTTTCCTCGGTGTTTTTAATTTTCTGAGATCACACTAAGGCGCGGCGGAAAAGAGCATATGCATGAGAAAAATCCTTCATTCCTATTTTTGATTTGCCCAGATCGCACAGAGTTGCGGGGCAAAGAGCATATGCAGAAATGAAAGGTATAGATCCTGTAATAAAAATAGAGAGATAAATAAACTGAAATAATCAGAGAGATAAATAACTAAAATTGCAAATAAACAATTTATACCTCCATATCTTAAAAATGACATAGCTAGGGCTACCAGAAACCTTTTCGCGTGAAAGGAAAGGGGTTCCGCACTAGAATAGATGATCCTAACACAATAGAGCATCCCTCTCGGCCCGAAAGTTGTCAGAAATAATAGATCTAGGAAACAATAGTCGAATGCGGTTGTACCGACTTCGGATTTGGATCACCAACATATGTGACCCTCAAATAGCTCTGATACCATGTAGGAATTTACAAGGTAAGTTCTTTGGATAGAACACCAAGGGATACCACTCAAACAGATCACAAATCAGTACACGAGTATTCTTAACGTGATTAAAACCCTCAAAGGGGGAACAATCTACGGCCTGAGCCAACGCAGCCACTTCAGGCATTTTATTAATGTAAAGGAAAGAAAATTTACTTAAGCTTCTCTCTTGAATGGTCATCTTACAAATGACGCTCCATGCTCTTTAAATGGAGATCCTGGACCAATCGAGTGTCAAGCCATGGATCAAGTGTCAGTAATACCAAGGAGAGAATGAATCATCAGATCACTTGATGCCTAGAACATATCATGACCGTCAAATGGTAAGTTACAAGAGTACAACGCAAAGAAACACACTTAACCTAACTCTACACTAGACCAAGTTATACTTAACTATTTCCTATGTGTCATAATATCCTAACATCTATGTGGTATGCCATGAGGTTTACCTTTGGAAGTAGGTAAAAGTACTTAGGACTAACTAAGTGGGTAGAGACAGATGCAGATGGAGCAGTAGAGGAAGCTTCAGCATTAGATGGTGTTTTTAGCCCAACATGGAGGTCAATTGGGAGATCAGTTACTTACTTCTCAGTAACTGAGTTGTAGTGCAGCAGTGGGCAACATGATGCAACATGATGAGAGGAGGTGCAGTGTGGATGTAGTGCTGGGAGATAGGACCAACAACAGCACGGATGGAGTGGGAGGAATCAATAGGATTGATGCAGTCAGAGATCAAAGTGACAGAGGCTAAAGCAGTCAGATACTGAAGGGCACAGAGGGTCTGAGACTTTGATGACAAAGGCATCATTCTGATTCAGGTTGGAGATTTTTGTTTCTGGAGTTGTTGGAGCAACAACACTTGAGAAAAGTGTTGCATGCAGAACATTCCAAAGGTTCAGGATCGGGTTCGAGTTGAATTTCTTTCTTATTGAGTGGGAGTGTTGAAAATAACAACAAGAAATATTAAAAATAGAAATGCTATGAATAGCATTGCTATCAATAGAATTTCAGGTACCAGCATTGAAAATAGCAATAATGAATGATAAAATAGAAATGCTAAAAATAACATTGCTATAAATACCATTTCATGATATATTCCAATTTTAATTAGTCCCTGAATTAAAATTGAGAATAAAAATTCGAATTTAGTCTCATTAGCTGTTTGAAAAATAATTAATTAATTCATCTTGAGTTAATTAGTTTGAGAAAATCAAACATGAAGTCTTTGTGAAGACATGCAATAGTTATCCCTTTGATTGATGAAGTTATTCATTAATTAAGGAGATTAATATGAGTTGTATTTGAGTTGTAATTAGTTAGCTCAGTTAACTGAGTTAACTCCACTTAAATTAGTTCCAAATAGTTGGAGGAACTAATTGTGAGCTCAGTCAGTTAATGCATGCAACTAGTGTTCTCTAGAGAACTGAACATTCTCTCATAAATAACTCATGCATGTTAGTTCAGACAAAGACCCAGTTGAGATTAAAGGAAGGGACAATGTACTATCAGTTGGAGGAATTTTCCTATAAAAGAAACTCATCCATGCAGAAAGAATTATCTCCTTCAGGATTGCACAGTTATTTCAGTGGTCAGTGTTGTGTGTGAGGTGATATTCACATAGGTTGTAGCTAGAGGACCCAACATAAACTGTGCAAGGAAATAGGAGGCTGGGAGGACTGAAGGAAGGCATATGTGTTGTCTATTCTGTCTATGAGTAGTAGTGAGGGATTGTACTGAGAGCTGGATAGCTTGTGAGCTAAAGCTTTGTGTAATCCTGAGATATTTCCACTTGTATGATAATACAGAGATTAGGGTTTTTAGCTAAGGCTTTCCCCAGAGTATTCTTCTGTGTTCATCTGTGATATATTTCTCATTCTCTATTATATGTGTTCTATTTGATCTTGCTCAAAATTGATTAAGCTTCCGCAAGTTTGTTTGTAGAAGTAGATCAAGTATTTTGCTTTAGTATATTGCATTATCTAGTGATCTACAGTGGTAAATTCTACATGGTATCGGAGCAAGGTTTTGTAGGAAAAGTTCTACAATTTATCGAAGCAAAGGTGATCGAAGCAGTGAATAGTATACGAAGAAGAAAATTCGAAGTAAAAAAAAATTGGGCTGTGAGTTCTCAGAGCAGATATGAAAATTTTTGTACAAAATTTTTAGAAGAAAATAACATATCTAGATTCCTTGGGAAAAAATACACAAATTCAAAAAAACAATTAGTTTAATTGGAGTTCGGATGAGGGACATATCGCTGATTTAAAATCAACTCTTTTGCTAGAAAATTTCGTGACGGCAGGAAAAATGAAACAGATTGATGTGCTAGCCAAGAACCTATATGCACTTGAAAAGCCTTGAGGAGCAAAGAAAAGGTTAGATACTTGGTGGTTGAGAGGGAGAGTAAATTACCTCTCAACATGTAGTCCCAGAAGAAGTCTCAGACAATTGTGGAGGAGCCACAATTGGAGATGCTGAGAGGAGACCGAGTGGAGGCATCCAATGATGCAGAGACCTCTAGTAGGGGGAAATTTCGAGCCAAGTGGACAGAGAGATCAAATGCAGCCATACCTCCATGTGGGAGGTGGGGCGATGTGAAGTGATAGTCCCAAGAAGGCTGAAATAGGGGTAGGATCCTTGAGGTACCTAGCCTCTTTGATTAGCCCTTGCTACGGGAACCCTGATGAGTATTAGTAGGACTGGAAAAGTGGGTAGAGACAGACGCAGATGGAGTGCCAGAGGAAGCTTTAGCATCATAGTGTGTTTCTAGCCCAACAGGGAGGTCAGTTGGGAGATCAGTTACTTACTTCTCAGTAACTGAGTTGCAGTGCAACAGTGGGCAGCATGATGAAACATGATGAGAGGAGGTGTAGTGTGGATGCAGTGCTGGGAGATAGGACCAGCAGCAGCACAGATGCAGCAGGAGGAATCAGTGGGATTGATGTAGTCAGAGATCAAAGTGGCAGAGGCTAGAGTAGTCACATACTGAAGGGCACAGAGGTGTAGGGTTTTTAGTCGACAAAGGCAATAGCAGTCAGAGAATTTGATGACAGAGACATGATTCTGATTCAGGTTGGATAATTTTGTTTCTAGAGTTGCTAGAGAAACAACACTTCAGAGAAGTGTTGCATGAAGAACATTCCAAAGGTTCAGGATCGGGTTCGAGTTGAATGTCTTTCCTATTGAGAGGGAGTGTTTAAAATAGCAACAAGAAATGCTAAAAATAGAAATGCTATAAATAGCATTTTAGGTACCAGTGTTGAAAATAGCAACAAGGAATGATAAAATCGAAATGCTAAAAATAGCATTTCAGGATATATTCCAACTTTAATTAGTCCATGAATTAAAATTGAGAATTAAAATTCGAATTTAGTCTCACTAACTGTTTGAAAAATAATTAATTAATTCATCTTGAGTTAATTAGCTGGAGAAAATCAAACATGAAGTCTTTGTGAAGACATGCAACAATTATCCCTTTGATTGAGGAAGTTATCCCTTAATTAAGGAGATAAGGATGAGTTGTATTTGAGTTGTAATTAGTTAGCTCGGTTAATTGAGTTAAGTCCAGTTAAATTAGTTCCAAATAGTTGGAGGAACTAATTGTGAGTTTTTCAGTTAATGCATGCATGTATGCAATCAGTGTTCTTCAGATAACTGAATGTTGTCTCATAAATAACTCATGCATGTCATTTCAGACAAAGACCCAGTTGAGATTAAAGGAAGGGACAATGTACTATCAATTGGAGGAATTTTCCTACAAAGGAAACTCATCCATGCAAAAGGAATTATCTCCTTCAGGATTGCGCAGTTATTTCAGAGGTCAGTGTTGTGTGTGAGGTGAGATTCACACAGGTTGTGGCTAGAGGGCCCATGAGAAACTACACAAGGAAATATGAGGCTTGGAGCACTGAAGGAATGCATATGTGTTGTTTATTATGTCTATGAGCAGCAGTGAGGGATTGTACTGAGAGCTGGATAGCTTGTGAGCTAAAGCTTTGTGTAATCCTGAGATATTTCCACTTGTATGATAATACAGATATCAGGGTTTTTACCTAAGGCTTTCCCCAGAGTATTATTTTGTGTTCATGTGCGATTGATTTCTCATTCTTTGTTATATGTGTTTATTTGATCTTGCTCAAAATAGATTAAGCTTCCACAAGTTTGTTTGTAGAAGTAGATCATGTATTTTTCTTTAGTATATTGCATTACCTATTGATCTACAGTGGGAAATTCTACATGGTATCGGAGCAAGGTTTTGTAGGAAAATTTCTACAGTTTATCGGAGAAAAGGTGATCGAAGTAGTGAACAGTATACAAAGAACAAAATTCGAAGTAAAAAAAAATTGGGCCACGAGTTCTCAGAGCAGATATGAAAATTTTTGCACAAAATCTTCAAAAAAAATAGCATATTTGGATTCCTTGGGAAAAAATACGCAAATTCAATTTTTTTTTTGGCTGAATCGGAGTTCGGATGAGGGAGATATCGTTGATTTAAAATCAACTCTTTTTCTAGAAAATTTCGTGACAGCGGGAAAGATGAAACAGCTTGGTGTGCTAGCTAAGAACCTGTATGCACTTGAGGTACAAGATGCATGCAAAGCCTTGAGGAGCAAGGCAAAGGTTAGATACTTGGTGGTTGAAGGTAGAGTAAATTACCACTCAACATGTAGTCCCAGAAGAAGTCTCAAACAATTGTGGAGGAGCCACAATTAGAGATGTTGAGAGGAGACCAAGTGGAAGCATCCACTCATGCAGAGACCTCTAGTAGGGGGAAATTTCCAGCCAAGTGGGCAGAGGGATCACATACAGCCGTACCTCCAGGTGGGAGGTGGGGTGATATGAAGTGATAGTCCTAAGAAGGCTGAAATAGGGGTAGGATCCTTGAGTTACCCAGCCTATTTGATTAGACCTTGGTACGGGAGCTCCGATAAGTAATAGCAGAACTGGCTAAGTGGGTAGAGACAGATGCAGATGGAGCGACAAAGGAAGCTTCAACATCAGAGGGTGTTTTTAGCTCAACATGGAGGTCAGTTGGGAGATCAGTTACAGACTTCTCAGTAACTGAGTTGTAGTGCAGTAGTGGGCAGCATGATCCAACATGATGAGAGGAGGTGTAGTGTGGATGTAGTGCTGGGAGATAGGACCAGCAGCAGCACGGATGCAGCGGGAGGAATTAGTGGGATTGATGCAGTCAGAGATCAAAGTGATAGAGGCTAGAGCAGTCATATACTGAAGGGCATAGAGATGCAGATATTTGAGTCGACAGAGGCAATAACAGTCAGAGACTTTGATGACAGAGGCATCATTCTGATTCAAGCTGAATATTTTTGTTTTTGTAGTTGTTGGAGCAACAATACTTGAGAGAAGTGTTGCATGCAGAACATTCCAAAGGTTCAGGATCGGGTCCGAGTTGAATTTCTTTCTTATTGAGAGGGAGTGTTGAAAATAGCAACAAGAAATGCTAAAAATAGAAATTCTATAAACAACATTGCTATAAATAACATTTTAGATACCAGAGTTGAAAATAGCAACAAGTAATGATAAAATAGAAATGTAAAAATAGAATTGCTATAAATATCATTTCAGGATATATTCCAATTTTAATTATTCCTTGAATTAAAATTGAGAATTAAAATTCGAATTTAATCTCACTAGCTATTTGAAAAATAATTAATTAATTCATCTTGAGTTAATTAGTTGGAGAAAATCAAACATGAAGTCTTTGTGAAGACATGCTACAATTATCCCTTTGATTGAGGCAGTTATTCCTTAATTAAGGAGATAATGATGAGTTGTATTTGAGTTATAATTAGTTAGCTTAGTTAACTGAGGTAACCCTGTTAAATTAGTTCCAAACAGTTGGAGGAACTAATTGTGAGCTCAGTCAGTTAATGCATGTATCCATGCAACTAGTGTTCTCCAGATAACTGAATATTCTCTCATAAATAACTCATGCATGTTAGTTCAGACAGAGACCTAGTTGAGATTAAAGGAAGTGACAATGTATTATCAGTTGGAGGAATTTTCCTATAAAAGAAACTCATCCATGCAGAAAGAATTATCTCTTTCAGGATTGCGTAGTTATTTCAGAGGTTAGTGTTTTGTGTGAGGTGATATTCACACAGGTTGTAGCTAGAGGACCCAGGAGAAACTGCGCAAGGAAATAGGAGGCTTGGAGGACTGAAGGAAGGCATATGTGTTGTCTATTCTGTCTATGAGCAGTAGTGAGGGATTGTACTAAGAGCTACATAGCTTGTCAGCAAAAGCTTTGTGTAATCTTGAGATATTTCCTCTTGTATGGTAATACAAAGATTAGGGTTTTTACTTGAGGCTTTGCCCAGAGTATTCTTCTATGTTCATGTGTGATTGATTTCTCATTCTCTGTTATATGTGTTTTATTTGATCTTTCTCAAAATCAATTAAGCTTCCACAAGTTTGTTTGTAGAAGTAGATCAGGTATTTTGCTTTAGTATATTGCATTATCTGGTCATCTACAGTGGGAATTTCTACATGGTATTGGAGCAAGGTTTTGTAGGAAAAGTTCTACAGTTTTTTGAAGAAAAGGTGATCGAAGCAGTGAACAATATATGAAGAAGAAAATTCAAAGTAAAAAAAAATTGGGCCGCGAGTTTTCAGAGCAGATATGAAAATTTTTGTGAAAAAATTTCAGAAACAAATAGCATATCTGGATTCCTTGGGAAAAAAAAACCCAAATTCAAAAAAAAAAATTCAGCTGAGTCGGAGTTAAGATGAGGGAGATATCGCTGATTTAAAATCAACTATTTTTCCAGAAAATTTTGTGATGGCGGGAAATATGAAATAGATTGGTGTGCTAGCCAAGAACCTGTATGCACTTGAGGTACAAGATGCATGCAAAGCCTTGAGGAGCAAGGCAAAGGCTAGATACTTCATGGTTGAGAGGGAGAGTAAATTACCTCTCAACATGCAATCCCAGAAGAAGTCTCAGACAATTGTAGAGGAGCCACAATTGGAGATGCTAAGAGGAGACTGAGTGGAGGCATCCACTGATGCAGAGACCTCTAGTAGGGGGAAATTTCAAGCCAAGTGGGTAGAGGGATCACATGTAGCCATACCTCCAGGTGGGAGGTGGGGCAATGTGAAGTGATAGTCCCAAGAAGGCTGAAATAGGGGTAGGATCCTTAAGGTACCCAATCTCTTTGATTAGACCTTACTACGGGAGCCTCGACGAGTAGTAGCACGGATGACTAAGTGGGTAGAGATAGATGCAGATGGAGCGACAGAGGAAGCTTCAGCATCAGAGGGTGTTTCTAGCCCAATAGGGAGGTCAGTTGGGAGATCAGTTACTTACTTCTCAGTAACTAAGTTGCAGTGCAGTAGTGGGCAGCATGATGCAACATGATGAGAGGAGGTGTAGTGCAGATGCAGTCTTAGGAGATAGGACCAGCATCAACACAGATGTAGCGGGAGGAATCAGTGGGATTGATGCAGTTAGAGATCAAAGTGATAGAGGCTAGATCATTCAGATACTAAAGGGCATAGAGGTGCAGAGTTTTCAGTTGACAGAGGCAATAACAGTTAGAGACCTTGATGACAGAGGCATCATTCTGATTCAAGTTGGATATTTTTGTTTCTGGATTTGCTAGAGCAACAACACTTGAGAGAAGTGTTGCATGCAGAACATTCCAAAGGTTTAGGATCTGGTTCGAGTTGAATGTCTTTCTTGTTGAGAGGGACTATTGAAAATAGCAACAAGAAATGCTATAAATAACATTGCTATACGTAGCATTTCAAGTACCAATGTTGAAAATAGTAACAAGGAATGATAAAATAGAAATGCTAAAAATAGCACTGCTATAAATAGCATTTCAGGATATATTCCAATTTTAGTTAGTCCCTGAATTAAAATTGAGAATTAAAATTCGAATTTAGTCTCACTAGCTGTTTGAAAAATAATTAATTAATTCATCTTGAGTTAATTAGTTGGAGAAAATCAAACATGAAGTCTTTTTGAAGACATGCAAAAATTATCCCTTTGATTGAGGAAGTTATCCTATAATTAAGGTGATAAGGACGAGTTGTATTTGAGTTGTAATTAGTTAGCTCAGTTAACTGAGTTGAGTCCAGTAAAATTAGTTTCAAACAGTTGGAGGAGCTAATTGTGAGTTCAGTCAGTTAATGCATGCATGCATGCAACGAGTGTTCTCTAGATAAATGAGTATTCTCTCATAAATAACTCGTGCATGTCAGTTAAAAAAGAGACTCAGTTGAGATTAAAGGAAGGGACAATCAGTTGGAGGAATTTTCCTATAAAGGAAACTCATCCATGCAGAAGGAATTATCTCCTTTAGGATTGTGTAGTTATTTCAGAGGTTAGTGTTGTGTGTGAGGTGCTAAAGGACCCACGAGAAACTACACAAGGAAATAGGAGGCTTGGAGGATTGAAGGAATGGATATGTGTTGTCTATTCTGTCTATGAGCAGCAGTGAGGTATTGTACTGAGAGCTAGACAGCTTGTGAGCTAAAGCTTTGTGTAATCCTGAGATATTTCCACTTGTATGATAATACAGAGATCGGGGTTTTTACCTGAGGCTTTCCCCAGAGTATTCTTCTGTGTTCATGTGTGATTGATTTCTCATTCTATGTTATATGTGTTCTATTTGATCTTGCTCAAAATCAATTAAGGTTCTGAAAATTTGTTTGTAGAAGTAGATCAAGTATTTTTCTTTAGTATATTGCATTATTTGGTGATCTACAGTGGGAAATTCTACACATTTCCTTCCTGATAATGTAATGCTTCCCGTGATGGCAAGTCTATACAAGAATACATTTCTTTGTCATAGGTGGGATACTTTAGGACTGTGTCTGAAAGTGTCTCACTATGGTAAGCCATTGGATGGCCCTACTGAGTAAGAAATGCACCAATAGCATAATCAAAGGCATCTGTCTCAATCTCAAATGGTTGGTTTAAATATTGTAATGTGAGCATTAGTGCAGAGAAGAGGTGTTGCTTCAACTCAAAAAATGCCTTCTGTTGTGTTTCATACCAAAACAACTTTGCTTCTGATTCACCCTTGGGTACTGAATCAACCTCAACCTCACTGAGGTTATTAGTTTCTTTTTGTTGATTGGAGTTTGTATCAACCTCAAGTAGAGGATTGTTTTGAACAAAAGCTAGTTCAGAATGATGTCTACGCTATTATAACTCATCTTGTTGTAGTTGAGATTCAAGATGAAAAAAATAAATTTTGTCTTGTTCATTTTGTAGACAAATTCTAATGTCAACAAGAGAAGTTTTTTTTTTTTGTCTTCACAAATAGACAACATTAGAGTGCTTAATAATTCTACCAAATCATTTAGTTTAGCAATTTTCTCTCGATCAAGTAAATATAAATTTTCTAACCAACTAAGAGTCCACCACTATCTACCTCTCTTTGAGCAAAAGCTTTACACAAAAAAACTTAATACATCAGTAAGATGACTAAAATCCTAATAAAAAAATTTTATGAACTAGTAGTTGGAGCAAAAAACATAGTTTTTAGAGCATCCACATACTTAATGCATAGTCATATACTTCATATACCAGTTCTTTTTTAGGTTGAAGGATGGATTTTTCCCATGGCTCTCTTTTCCTTTAAAAAGTCTGCTAAAGGCCACAGGTTTGTACCCAAAGACAAACTATCTCAAACCAACATTCACAATGATTTGAGGCTCAAAGGAAATGATGAATTATGGCTCTTCCATATCTTTCAAAGAAAAAGAACCAAGCTTAAACACATATCTTGAGTCTTTCACTCCAACGAGTAATTCCAGTTATTGATGATGTCGATATTTCATAAATTGGTCCTCATTGAGTTCTATATCTAGGTTTCTAAGTAGTTTGCATCGTTTATTCAATAGAATGTTTTCCACACCACCAGTGTTGATAACCTCTTCACTACCATAGGCATCAAATATTATGTCAAGTAGTGATTTATTATCCTCACTGAAATCATTATGTTGTGGGATTCGAACCACACAGCAGTTTAATTCAAGCAAATCAACATTGAAATTAGACAAATTGAGGACATGAAAACCTGAATGAACCCTAAGAATAAATTAGTGCAGCTCAATTCAACTATGCTGCCATGATTTTATAGTTTTTATAAATTTTGAGCCTCTTGCAAAATTAAACTCGAAATACATGGATTTGCAAGCAGAATATCAACTAATAGTCCCAAAACCTCTGTCTCAATTGATTATAACCTTGAACCATTTAGTGTTTCCACCTTCTTCATATCCAATATAATATGCTGATAATGAAACTATTAGCCAACTTTAAAAATGGTGTTGGAATGGTGCCCATGGAAGCAGGTCCAAGAGCGACTTGTGATAGCAAAGTTCATTGAATCTTTATGATCCTTAGGCCTTACTAGCCCAACACATAATTATTTAAAAATAAATGATGTCTTGAAATCGAGTACTACAAAATAATAATAACACAACAGTAAACAATGCACCAAATACCTTTTGTATTGCTAGTCGCACAGAGTCGATTGGTGAGGGAACATTTGAGGCTAAAAATTTCCCTGGAATTTTTTTTGTTGCTATTTACTGCTACAGAACGATTTGGTTGATAGTCTCTATTTGAATTGTTGAGAGGCCCAAGTGTGTCTGGAATTTTTTTGGTGAGAGGTTTCATAGTAGAGATCGATGGATTATTCAAGGAGAAGGAGCCAAGATGCAAGTTTTGGTTTCCAAGTAAGTGTGCTAGAGTACCAAATGATACTAGCATGGAAAATTTGAGTAAATAGTAGGATAGGCACATAGAGAATGGGTACTGATTAAAAAAATAATTAAACACTCAACACATCCCTTTGTATAGATTTTCCATTATGGGTATATTATCCATGTTCCTTACCTCTTAGACTTGCAACTGAGGAAAGAGGAGTTACACCAAATTAAAGGAGTTTTAAGATCCCTACAGACATGTGAAAAATGAGGAATATAATGCTCATTTATGGCAAGCAGATGTGGCAAAACTGATAGGCACAAAACTAGAGGCTCACACTTTGAGCAGGAAAAAATTCATCTACAATGATACCATGTTAAACAACACAAATTAAGAGATAATATATGAAATATAAAATGTTGAATTTCCTTTATATTAGCAATGATGTACATTTATACATTTTCCATCATTGTTAGATTCATCTTCTAAGGTTTCTTGGGCTCTAATGACTCTTCATATTCCACACCCAAAACCCTTAATGGATTTGGTGTCCAACAATTCTACATGGTTTTTCTTTTTTCAAGAATAAAAATAAGATATGATTCCATTAGATTAAGCATAAAGTAGATATACATAAGTATATATGAGTCAAAAGTCATATACAACCAGATTCCAAAGGACCAAATATGAAAATACACCCAAAACAAGATGGCACGAGAAACTGTTGAAACAAATTAGATGACCACATTCATATAATGGAATACGATAAGAAAAAATATATTCCAAAAAACATTACAAAATATGTTTCAAGGAAAAAACAACCCGGTTGATAAAAAAAATACATAATTATTGTTGATACTGTAGAAATGTGTATAAGACCCCTGAAGACCCTGCATGTAAAAATGAACACGTATAATTCCAACTTCAACATCAATCAATGTAGCTTGATTTGATATGGGTCCCCCCTCCTGAAAACAATTAATTTAATAAGACCTAGACTCGAGGAAAAATCTTCCTTGGATAGGGAATCAATAACTAAATTAAACTCCCTATGTAAATGATTCAAAGAAAACAAATGAAAGAATTCCTTGATCTAAAGAATCCTCTACATCCAATGAAACATATGTGGAGGGGCATAAGAGGAGCCATATTTTATCTAATCAATGAAAACTTGTGAGTCTCCAAATATGTTAATTTCCTCTATTTTTAGGAGTTTGGCATAGTAGAGAAATCCCCATAAGGCAAGGGGTTCAACAATGTTATTAGTCCCATGTCTACCTATCCAACATAAATAAAAAGTGATCCTATTTATATATATGCAAGCACCACATCCACAATTGTTATTTTAGGCAGCACCATCAAAATATTCATTCAAAAAGGTTGAGGAAGATATTTTGTCCTTCAAGATCCTATGTGGCTTATTAACAACACTTCTATGATACTCTATATAGTGGGCATAGATGTAAGAATAAGAAACTTTGGTGCTCTATGTATGATGATTAAAGATCAAAGCATTCATGCCCTTCCAAATACCCGAAACCAAGAAAAAATGAATATGATTTTAGTTTCCAAATCCAAATATGCCCATTGTTTGAATAATTATTTAAGTGTATCGAACCTCCAATGATTGGAGATCTTGAGTTCCTATAAAACAAAAAACTAAGTTCCCATCGCAAAATAACATTCGATAAATAGGTATAAAGAATTTTCAAAATCATTGAGACATATACTACATCTACTCGGTTATGAAAACCTTTCTTTGATAAGTTATACCAAGTTAGTATTTTATTCCTCCATATCTGTTGAGAAATCTAGAGCGGAGATATGAGGAGATTTCTCTAGCAATGATAACTACTTGAGAAGACATTTTAATTTTATTAATTAGGTTCTTCTTTTATTTATGATTATTATGTGTTCTTCTTCATCAAATAGATATAACATCATAAAGAACAACGATAAAAAGGAAACACGATCTAGGATATCAACCAGGGTGAAAACCTCTCCAATCTTGAGAGGAAAACCCGCCGAATTCTTCTTCTTATAGAATCTTCAATTGATGAATTCCAGGACCAAGACCCTTGACTAACAAACCCTCCAAGACCAAGTTAACCATTGCTTGAAGATGATGCAACTTCTCCTTATTTATTCACCCTCGATCCTACAACTCAAGTTTGAAGTTCTCAACCTCTATCTCTGCAATTTTCGACTACCTATGGAAGACTGCAATTTCCCACATGTGACCGAATTAGGGCTACTTAAATCCTCCTTTTCCTTCGCTTGACTACGGTTGGCTTCTTTGTTACTTCGAACTTCATATAGCTCCTTCTTGCTTTGTTTCATCCCTCTTGTGATATGGATTTGCAACAGGTAGGAAACTGTAGTTTCCCTCTCATGTGTGAACAAAATTACCCAAAACAAACCTGTAATACCTTCGCTCTTCCTTTGACCTTAATATTCTACTCTTCACTTGGATGTAAGGATTTTTTTCATCCTCCTTATCGAAATTATTGTGTATGATCTATTCTTCCTTGAATGAGGCTGAGTGACCTATATATATGCTTCCTCCCCATGCTTGCAGGCTGACTTGACTTGATCCTAGACTGACATTTCATCTTGGTGTAGGCTTATTGCTTGATTTGAAGTCTGACTTGGTAGAAGTTCTTGGAATTGGTCTTGGAGAGTCTTTTGACTCTTACAATGCCTCAAATAAATATGTAACATGCCCAAGAAGGGTCTGTCATAGATGACAAAGACTAATTTGACTTTATGACTTAATGACCAATCCTAAGAGCTCACAATGGGAGCTTGATCTATAAAAATAAAATTCCTTGAGCACGAAATCCATGTCTCAAGCATAAAATAATTTAATTACATAAAATCATGATTACACATGTCATTATTAATATTGATCCTAGTTACATACTTCAACACTCCCTCTTAACTAGGGATGTATTCATAATCCATACAAGGTACTTGGATGTTCTCAATATGAAGAATTCTCATAAGAAGAGTCAGATTGGTAACCCATATGCTTAGCATCATATCATCCAACATTTTCACATAGCAAGGCCTTGACTAACAACTTTATCTCTCCACAAGATTAGAGCACAATGCCGGTGAGACCAATGATTTATATACACCCTCATCATTGTCTCTCTCAGAACATAACCCACTCGGGTTCTCCTAGAGTATGTTCCATTAGGATTATTCTTATCTTGGATTCCCAATCCTCAAATAATATCGTTCCTCTACAACTATTCTTATCTTGGATTCCCAATCCTCAAATAATATCATTCCTCTACAACTATTCTTATCTTGGATGCCACACCACATCCTCAAAGAGTATCAAATGGCAGATGTTTACTCAATCCTCCATTCTTTCTTCCGAAGTGAAGGCAAGAATGATGTGTCTATCTCATTCTTTAATATTCATCCCTATATATAATATTACATCGAGAGATATATCATCACAATACCATGGTCCATATACTATGGACTCCCCTAGTACAAGCTAATATTGTCAAAAACAATTCAATTTACAACATTACATTATTTTAACAAAAAGGACGGGCTTCGACCCGCCCCTAAGCCCATATACCATGCGTTTTCTCTACTGCGTGGTCCACTTTGGTGCTCCGCTGCTCCACTGCGTGGTCCACTTCATGCTCCCCTTCATCCTTTAATTCACACTCCACTTCAAAATATGCAGAGTATTCACCAAAAACTAGGCCAAGTTGGGTTGCGCCCAACAAGTTCCTTCAACTTTGTCAACCACCTCATATTTCATATGAGGACATATTATGTTGATTTCATCTAGTCAATGTTTGAACCATGCTTTCATGCATTCTTCCAAATGAGGAGATCCTTTCTTTTGATCATGGTCTTGAGGTAGAGCATTCATCCATGTTATCTGAAACTATATGACATGACTTAATTTTAGCAAATACAAGCATACATACCTCATTTTATTCCTTTCGATCATCTAGACTTCCTTCAACGACTTCCTTGATTGAAAGAACTTCAATCACCTTGAACTTCTTCAATTCTTATGACATCATACCATCATTATCATTCCACGAATCCATACAAGGTTGAATTCCTAGAGAGACAATGGCGTCTTCCAATAGGTGAACCTTTCAATGAATATTCCAAAGGAGGCTTTTGATCATCCTTATCTAGAAAATTATCCTCTTGAATGACGTATGATGAGTTTTATACTAGATGACTTTCCTTCTTCTCATAAGTACTACTTATGCTTCTAGTGAGGTTACCAAGAGCTACATCTTTCTATGGGTGACTGCCATAGACTTCTATTTTAGTTATCCTTTATGCTTCTTCACGATGTTTTCAATCATATGCTTCTATGATTCCATGATGCATCCTATAATTCTTCTAATGTTTCCTACCATGATAGCTATATTTTACAATAGGATAACTTGAGACAAAAACTTGAAAAGAACTAGGTGAGGAAGAGTATCTCAAACATAGTAGATATATTTTACTTCATCTTTCTCGGATTTCTTATTTTCAGCTTCCTCCACTTCTTCAGTGATATGGGCTTTTTCCCTTCCTCTTTTGCTGTTGTCCTTCTTGAGATTAGGACAATCTCTCTTGTAGTGCCCATATTCTTGACATCCATAGCATTGAACCTTTGCCATATTCTTCTTTCTTTTATAAGAACCAAATTTCACAAGCTTCCCTTTTCTCTTTGCCATGACAGAATATACTTGAGTTTGCTCAGTTGATCCTACAACAGTCTTTACCTCCAAACTGGTTTCTTCAATTTTACATAGTGACAACAGATCATTAAATGGGGTAGATTCCTTCTTCGCATAGATACTTTGTAACACCTTCCAGGGTAAATGTGCATATAAAAAACATAATAGGAACAAAAATACAACAAACATATTAGCCATTAAAATCCATATATACATCAGTATGTTTCAACATGAAAATCAAGGGAATGGATTTTTCATTAATAAATGCAATAAACCAACTGGTGATGGGACTATGTAAGTTCCCACCTTACCAACCATGAATAACATAGAGAAATAAAGGTCACATTGAATACTATTACTAAATTTTTATTTTTATTTTATTTTTGTTTTACTCATAATATGACTAACTTAGCTATCATGTAATCATGTTCCTTCAACTATTTCAATGTAAAAATATAACATAAGAAGTCAGGGATAACTTTCCCTTAAGACCAATTTTAAAACACATTTCCTTTCAAGTTTAAAAGATCATAACCTGTGCTCTTTTCATACATATACATGAGCTCTAAGTAGGAGTGGAAAAAAATTCTACCATAATTCCATGTGCGAACATTAAGCTAGATCAACCTATTTGATTTCCTAGATTATGCTAAATAAGCTTCATTTATTGACTCTTGATATCATAACCACAAAAGTATTATAATTCTTTTACAAAAATCACATATAAGTGCTGTGAGTATTAACCTACATATCGCAAGGTAACTGAGGGAAGAATATGTCTCTCTTCATCAATAAATCTAATAAATATGATATGTTTATGAAATAGAATCACAAGATATATTGACCCAAAAACATTTCCAAATTCATCAATTAAAATTCCCAAGCCCAATTATTAAGGCAATGCTGCAATCATGTTATATAATGAATGTTGAAACAAAATTAACCACTGTTAATAATTCAGAAGCATGTTATTCTTCAAAAAGTGTCACGCAAAACAATGAAAATACATAAATTTGGCACAAGTAGTTGTTTTCTACAATCATTGAAGCACAAGAATGCACCCATGAACACACGCAGCTAAGACAAAACTTATTATGCCCAGTTGCACAAAATCCTACAGAAAGTCACTATAAAATTGTTACCAACAATCCCCCCTTTTTTATGAAAGATTTAGATAATAAAAGTAACAACAATCCTATTCTCTATTCACATTTCAGAAAATTATTAAATTAATTTTCACGTTCATACCAAAAACTTGCAAAAATAAGAAGCTACATCCATCAAATAGTCTATTCATAAATTTCTAGTACATAAAAAATACATGTCTTTTGACAAACACTTTTCATGATGGTAAGTAGGAATTTTACTCTAACAATTTATATGCACAAAAAACTACAGCCATTCATGTATTTTGACAAACACTTTGCAAACATGCAATCTACAGCCATTGAGGAAATTTGACAAACACTTTGCAAGCATGCAATCTACAACCATTGATGCATTTTGCCAAACACTTGGAAACAATGAATTTGAGATTCTTCTTCAACCTATTCAACTCATAAAATTTAGAAATTGAAACTTCAAACGTTGGCATCTTAAAACGGGGACTAAACAAACTTAGTTTTTCATCAAAAACACAAAAACATACGCATATAATTGACAACAACAATCTATAAAATCGCCTAGATTTTCAATTTGGGTTCTGCAAAGTACTTAGTGGGAATCAAATAGGGGGTTAAATAGCCAAATGGCATGGATAACCCTGATGTTGAGCGGAAAGTAACAGAAAGTTCCAGTGGTGCGATTTATTAAAAAAACAACAACAAAAACATTCCTATTATCTCATTTATCACTTTGTCAAACACTTAGTGTGCAAACTTCGTCTACAACTGTGCATGGAGAAAAAAAACTCAAATTTATGATAATATGGTATTGTAGTCAACTCATGGCAACTGAAAATGGACAAAAATTCATTATAAAAAGAACTTAAAACTTTGGCAACACATTATTGTTTTAATCCCCCTGCATATACATTCTCAACTACAACTACCATTCATTATTGGTTAGCTCATACATAAATCTGTAAATATCTCATAAACATTCACAAGTAGAAATTTCCAATTAATTTTAAAGTTCTACAACACTTTTAAATTAATAATAAACTAAAATTTCAAGAATACTTATGAACATACCTGGCAGTGTATTTTTACAAATCCAAAAAGATGGGAATATGCTCCATCTCTAATGAGATTATGCTCCTGCTCCAATATCCTTACCAACTCATTGTGAACCATATGGATTTCCTCCCAAACATTTCCATGGATAGCTTCTCCCCCTGGAACCCTCGAGCTATAAGACCTCACAAACAATACCAAAATATAACAGTAGAGAGATATCAATGGAAAGGTGAGGAAGATAAGTTTCACTTCCTCCCAACACTGCTCATGATCAGCTCCACCAGGTAGAGCTCCATATTAATTTAGATTAGGAATTTCAAAAATAATTTCGAAAGCAATTGAATACTCTCCAAGTCTCTCACTCTGATAATATTTTTCAAATATCTCCAACTCTTGGTATCACAATGCACCTCCCTCCCCCTAAGTGAGAATACATGAGACACATATATAGGAGAAGTAATATGCATGCATTGTATTCCATTTAGAGGAGTGTAACTCATGCCATTAAGGAGAGGTATGCATGCCTTAGTTAAGGATAGTGTAACTTATGCATTAAAGAGAGTGTAAGAGGAATATTTTATGACATTTCTTTAATGAGTTGAAGAGGAATATGCCATTCTTTGATGGCTGCATAAAATAGAGTGTAATGTATTATTAAAAGAGAGATATTTACATAGAGCCATGAGAGTCAACAAGGAGAGAGGTGTGAAGTGATTGAGGAGATGAACGTGACTTGTAATTCTCTTTAATAATAATATCATAGTCTCATAAAAGATAATAATAATAATATTAATAATATTGAGGATTAATTCGAGATTGAACGATTAGGATTTATTAATGATAAGTTAAGTGATTTTCTTTGAACTATACTTGATTGCCAATTTATGTAAGGTGATTTATTATTTTTTGGAAAGTCATGCTTGAGATGCTAGACATGACTTTCTATTTTTAGAAAGTCACTCTAGGATTGTTAGAAAAGAGGTTTTATTAAGGAAATTCATCCCTGAGCTTCCCATGAGTAGTATTTTTCTTTCGGAGAATATGGATTCCGTACCCCTATTGCATGCATCTTCGTGCCTTAGTAGATTGAGGACTTCGTGCCCTGATCTACTCTAAAGATCCAAGATTCCACACCTTGATCTTTTTAAATATTTAGGACTCTGCGCCCTAAACATTTTATTATAGATACAAGACTCCACATCTTTATCTTTCATGGATTTAGGACTCTGTGCCCTAATTTCCATGGCTTCTCATCTACTCTACTTTGAAACTCCATGCTTCACCTTAAGGTATTGATTGTGAGCTCATAACCATTTGATGGTTCATTGGTAAGGCCTTGTTCCAAGACCTTCTCACATCACAATATCATAGATCAAAGGAATCAATGAATTTCATAATTAACTTATTCACTTTTTACCAAAGATTATGCATGACTTCAACAACCATTTTGGTTCTAGAGAAATGACTTCAGTAGCCATTTAAAATTTGAACATCCTTGTTTGAAAATAACCACGTTCCATATCACATCCTTCTCAATATAAGATTAAGCATATAAAATCATAAAAATCATGTATCATGACTTCCACAGTTGTTGGCTTGATGGGGCCTAACCTAGGTTCAGAAGTGTTTTAGCCAAACAAACCCTGCACTACCGGCCCTTTCAGCAACAATCCATGAAGCGCGAAATGAAGTCTCACCCGAGGTAGTAGGGGAGGGTGCTGGAACCAGGTTTCCACACCTTAGGGATGTCTTGATGGGGACTGGAAGGGTCGCGAACTAATCTACGCACTCGCGCTACCCTGCACAGCTTGTCTGGCCTTTGTGTAGCTCGACGACAAGGAACTTCTTGGATTAATGCATTTATTATAGATCTAATCTAATGCTTAAGGTACTAATCGAGCACTTAACAGTAATAAATAGTGCGCGAAACCATAGATATGCATAAACTCAGAACATAAGCAAGAAAAACATACAGATTTGCGATAAAACACAAAATATTTCCAGAACAACTTATCTTTTATTAACTTTGATCCAGTACATTCCCATTCCACCCTGCGCACTTAGCTACAAGGGTCTGTGCACACAGCTACGGACTCCACCAAGCCTCTACGCACCCAGCTGTAGAGCCTTTATCTACTAATACCCACAACTCGGACTTACAAACTTAGAGCGAATGTTTCAATTACAAACCCATAATACATTAGATCTTCCCAAAAAGCTACCTTCTACCCTTACAGCCTTGCTCTATTTATACATTCCCATGGTCCGCAGACAATTGGCAGGCCAACTCACTTTCTATTATTTTAGATTATTTTCGAGTGAACAACCCTTTGACTCGACCTATTATAGTTTGCGCTCTGCATACTTTATGCAACTTTTACAATATCATCATCCTAATTTATGGGCTTTAGGTCCCGAAACCATTACGTGGGGCCTCTGCTACCCAACAGGCCCCCAACACAATCATCGTGACTTGTCCCGAGTCACTTGTCAGTGCGGCGATGCGTGCTGTCAAAGCTTCGTGGTCCACCATCCCTATGAGCAATGCACTGCGTTCTGCTGCTCCCTCCTTGTCTCTTGCAACTCTGCTTCAAGCTCCTGCCCCATTGCCTTTAATTCACACAACTGATGATGCTCATTCTACTCTACTCGGTTAACATAGAGCACCCCCTCATAGGATTTTAGCTCAAGCTGGGGTGCCGCATGTGGGAACTCTTTGTGCCAAAGCAGCAAGTCTCCAATTTCTGGTCTATTATACGCACTGTCTGCTACAACTTGTGTTGCATTTTTGTAAGAAAGATGTTGCTATCTACGAGATCCCAATCTTTAAGGTGCATCAGAGACAAACTGTTAACTACAATTCCATCATTTGTCTCAATATTCACGGTCTTTCCCTTATCTTTCGTGGGTTACCGGCTAGCCCGTGGTTTAGGCAGCAGCATCTGAACTAGTTCTGATTCGCGTCTAAGAATTTCTGGTACATCCCCTACCATCAGTGTTGAACCTGACACGGCGTTCGTGGCCATCGACATCACACTATCCAGAGGGTGCTACATCTCCATTAGCCATATTACAACCCCTGGGCTTACTTCTTGAGCGTCAATGATCATCAGTTCCATACCAGTAGGAAGGCACAATAGCTTACTTCTCTCGATACCACAGATCGTTCGGTGGATGCCCCCCTGCGATTTATAGACGTGTTGAAATTCAAATTCAGTCATTCCCTCCTTTTCTGGCACATTAACGTTAAATCTATAGTAGATCGTTCTGGATCTAGCTTGTACTTCGTATCTTAATTGCCTGCCACCCGCTCCTTTTCATCGTAACTTAGACATCTTGTCATGAACAGTGACAGCAACAGTCACCTCCATGTTTATACACACAGCAGCGTAGCCCCTTCTACACAACCACGACCCTTGTGACATACACAGCTTCTTAACAACCTGTTTTATCGTCTCGCACTCTCTTTCAACTCTCTGGAGCAGTGAGACTGTGCTTCGGTCGGTTAGTTAGGTAGCTGGTGTTTCTAGGAAAACTAGTGTCTTTTCGATTGACTAGCCCTCTAGGTTTGGCAGCTACCCTAGAAACAACAATTTAAAGTAATTTGATGATTTCTTTTATGCATAATAGATAAGAGAAAGATGAGGGGACCAACCTGGAACTTCCACTTAATCCCTTGCTTGATCTCTCTCCCCCTCGACAGAGCTTGTAACTCCTCCCCATACTTATCCCACTTGGAGAGTACTTGTAGAAACACAGTAACAAAGAACCATAAAAGAATCTTGATCTATTATAACATAAACACTACAGAATCAGATATATAATGAACATAGCATTCACAAATGATAACATTCACAATTGCACAATTATATGGAAGAAAACTTGAAGAAATTTATTAAATAGAAGGGAGAATTTCAACCCACTTGTTTGATCCAGCATCATCCTCCCAGCATCAATCCCTCTTCACCTCATGAAATAGCAAGATCCCACCAACAATACAATGCTCTTTTACTCAAATACAAACTATCAACACTTCCTTGCAATTCACAACATTCCAGCCTCTGGATCTCTTAGATGAGGGATCCATTTATAGATGTGTGCAAGGGTGTGATTCATCTCTAGGGTTTTGATTAGTGTCATTCCACTTGTTACAATTGGTTCCACTTGGAGATTTCTTGGATATCTTACTCATCCCTAGGCGAATTCAGAGGGGCAAGTGTCATAGGAGAAGTTTCTAGAAGATTCCATGAGCAGCCACCTAGAAAACTGTCTCGGACATTTGTCCATCCTCGCCCATTGCACCCTATGGAAGGGCCAAATAGTATGCATCAAACCTGGCTAGTGTAATACTCAGTATGCATCGCACCTTGCCATTGGAGCAGTCAATATGGTTCAGTTTAGGCCATTTCTGGATGTTTTGTCAGGTGGAACTTTTGGGGAATGATGTAATCAGATGACCATGTTCTTTTAGGGTATGAAACAACTGTTTATCGACATATAAGATTGGGTTTGAAGTGAAAAATATGTCTATAACAGTTGCCCATTAAAGCATGAAGTCGTAAATCTTGATGTTAGGTGAAATGCTTTATCATGAGGATTCGAGGTTTCGAACTAGAAGGTGACCTGCTTAAGTTACAATACAATACATCATCATAATATAATTTTTCATGATCTAGCTGAGGTGGGAATTCCCATGCTCAGCTTTATAAATTCATTTCATGTACATAAATCAGATGGTCGTCTGTAGATGCAGACTGGTGATCCTCCAGATGTAGAGTCATCATCCTTGGTTCGGATGACCATCTGTGCAGCACCTTTGTACATTTGATGTTTTTATATCCCTAAATATATCGCAGCACGGATGGATGAAACTAGATTCGGGGTCTTCAAACTCATTCAATCTTCGCCCAATGTACAAATCAATCCATGTGAAGGGATGTTCTGTAGCTGAACATGGAAAGACATCGCCTGATTACCAGCCAATAATGTGAGCTGTTAACAGGTGTGAGAGGAATCACCGATAATGAAAATGACCCTCAAGGTACTATAGTACAATTCATGTGGTGTGAATATATGATCCGATGTCGAACACCACGCAAATCTTTCGATCGAAGGCCATTGATGTCAACCTATCGTTGAAAGTGAGAAACTTGCCATTGAGGCATGCAAGCTTCAAAGCACTGAAAGAGGTGTTTATAAGCCAACTTCTTGGATAATGAGCTGATGTTGACAAGAAGCGACTCATCGTAGGAGGGCCTTGATGTATCCCACATCTACGACATGAAACGAAGGAAATGACTTTTGGAGGTGAAAACAATCTGACGACACAAGATTCAGGAACGACGATCATGAAAAAAATGAAGGTTGGAGGTATTGTAGTGGATGAGGCATTAACTGGATTGTAGTTTCTCAACTGAATGACTTCTCTTGAACATGTTGACGACCCTGAGATGGATTGGTAGCGTTAACCCAAAAATATGGATGGTGTAAAAGACCAATGGTGAGATGACTGATGAACGAAATAACCCAACCTGACTCAATAATGGTGGTGGAGCGAAAGTGTCATGTTCAAGAGCGACTTGCTACCATAAATTCTTCAAGTTTCTTTCCCTTTTTCCCCAGTCATTGCTGGCCAGTACCTCTTTATTTTTGTCAAGCTTGAGGAGGATAACATATGCTTGTTCTATAATTTTCCCTTCGGGCAAACTTGTTATGTTTTAATGAGACTAGTGATAGTGAAACTTGGTCTTGTCTAGAATGGACAAGCTTGTCGCTATTGTTTTAACAAGTTTAACGACAAGGATCACTCAGTCCTTTTCATGTTTAGAGAGTTTGAAAAGGGACGAAAAGAAAACTCTAGAAGTTCTTTTTCGTGAAATAATCCCTTAAGTCCGCAAAAGGATAAAATAATACAAAAGGGATGACTTTTCCGATCACTTTAACGAGCCGAAAAAGACAAGTGCTTGAACTTTTCGTGAGATAATCCCTCAGGTCCGAAAAAGATTAAAATATATAGGAGGGATGACATTTCCAATCACTTTAACGAGCTGGAAAGGCTGGTGCTCGAACTTTTTCGTGAGATAATCCCTCGGGTCCGAAAAAGATTAAAATATACAGGAGGGATGACATTTCCAATCACTTTAACGAGCTGGAAAGGCTGATGCTCGACAATCTTTTCATATTTAACGAGTCTGAAAAGGGTTTAAAGGAGACTCGATTTTGAGGAACGAGTGGTGTTTAGGATAGCAACTGGTTCCAGGTAAGCTTGGAACTTCTCAAACCATGGTGGTTTCTCTGAATAGGTTGGCTAATAAGACCACTCATCGCAGTTGTTCCTCAAAAAGGGTAAACAACCAAGTGGAAGTGTATGATCAGCCAAAAGAATGGAGGTGATGAAAGGTATACAACCAAGGTTCAAAAGGCTGATAGAATAGCAATCAAAGGGTTATTTACTGAAGGTGAGTTCTTTTTTTAATGAGCTTGACCCATGGGGGGAACTATGCTTGGTTTTAGTTTTCTTTTACGCAAGCTAGAAACGACAAAACTAAAAAACTAGAAAAGACAGAACTAAAAAGCTATAAACGACAAAACTAAAAATTGAAAATGGGAAAAAGGTTTGCATGCCTCCAGCATGATGAAAAGGAAAGTTTCCTATAACCATATGGAAACTACTGTAGTTAGGAAGGATGGTTTCGTCCAAAAGACAGAACATTTCCTTGGCTTCGTCCGCAGAATAGACAAAGTTGAATGGTGTGTCAGACCAATCACATAACCTACAGGGAACCTTATCTTTTCAACTAGGTTCATCCGCAGAGTAGACAAGGGTGCATGCCCCCTAAGCTTCATTACATTCACCATACTATTCATGGAAATCAGGTGGATGGAATGAAGGTTCAAGATATATGGTTGATGTAAAAGGACCATTTAGGGATGATGATTGACTTAGAGCTATGCTTGGACCTGGAAATGAAAGCTGGTCAATGGTGAAAATTTTGCCTTCATGTGGGAAATACATCACTCAAAAGAGTGTTGAAACAATAGCTTCCATGTTATAAACGTAGTCACATCCAAGGAGTTGATTGTAATCTAACGGTCCTGGGACTACCATCATGTTCAAATGAATGGTTTTCCTTCCCAAAGTGATCAGTAACTTAGGAAGGATCCCTAACGGTTGACTGGTTCCTTTTTTAAATCCTGGCAGATTTTGCGTAACAAGCATAAGCGATGGCGAACCAAACTCTTTCCAAGCAATTGAGGAAAGGATACTCATTAATGCACCCTCATCTATGATAGTGCCAGACATAATCATTTTGTAAACTTGTACTATGATCTGGAAAGGTACATAAGAAGGAAGGCAAGATCTTGCTAGTCGGTTCCAATCAAAGGAGGTGACTAGACTACTTGGAGGGGTATAGAATAAATGGGTGAATTAACCCCTTGAGTTACGAGAGTTTAGGGATTTTCTTCCTATTGTGAAGGAATGGGCGAATTGCCCCCAAGTTCATCGGAATCTGAAGTAACAAAGAGAATTTGAATGGTATCATTCTCACTCTCTTTGGGAAGGGTATGATTTTCTGAAGGTAAAATTGGGTCAACTGTCACCTCGACCAGTTGACTTTGGTCGGGTATAGACTCATGAGATTCACTTTCAGAGAGAGTGGTTTCGACTGACGGTTGATTTAAGTCAGTCGGTTTTCAACTAGTAAAGGACTTGGGGAGAGTTTCCTGTAGCCAGATGGAAGTTACTGTGGTGATGCAAGACGGTTATCCAACACTCTTTTGGCTTCATCCAAAAAAGGACAAAGGTGAAGGGTATGGTTCCCTTCACATAACTTACATGGAACTCTAACCTTTCTCGTCTGTCCATGAACTTTACTATCACTAGTCGAAGGTGTGTTATCAACATGATCTCCAGAAGTTGATGACACAGGATGTTGTGAATGGGGAGACCATTCTCTCAAGATCTGAGGAAAGCAAGGACAGTCTCGAGAAAAATGGTCACCTGCACAAACTACGCATGGAAATTTGGCTTTGGAAAGTCTAATGTGTGGATTTTCACCAGATGAAGCATGGTTGCCCCCTTGCTGAATTGGTTTCTTCTTCTTCTCCTTCCCTTTCTTCTTCTTCTCAGCCACCTAGTTACTAGCATCACTACTTTCACCAAGTGAAGAGGAAGAAGGGGAGGGAGAAACAAACGAAGAAGAAGGTGAAGGGTCAACTTTAGTATCAATTGAAGGTTGATTTGATTATGGAGGAATCACGACATTTTGAACCAAAGAGGTTGAGAACGGCCATACTGGCAGGCCAATGGTAATTCCCGGAAGGGACAATGTAGCCATATACAGAGCACCAATATTTCCCCAAGAAGAAAAAGGACTAGGATTCCCTTCAAAAGGGATTCCTTGATTGGTGGATCCCGAATTTGTCTCCATATATCTCAACCTAAGATCGACTTAGGAACATGGATGTTATTCTGAATTCAATTAATTTTAAAGACGCTTTGACACAACTTTGCTTTTTCAGTTTTTAAGAGTTGAGAAAAAGCTAAAGATGACTCTAGTCCCCTTCGATTTTTAATGAGCCTGAAGTGATAAGTGCTCAGATGGACCTTTTCTTTCAAAGAGTCGAAAAGGAATGAAAGTGACTACTCTAGAAAATCTAAACAAAGGGATTACTAAACCAATCGCCAAACTGTAATATACACCTTGGTGATAAATTAAAGAGAAATTACCAAGGACTTATGTATGGTAGTCAATCTTCCTGAATGTTGTGTTCAGTGCATTACGATCAATAAGGTGGCAGACTCGGCTTCCTATGGATAAAGGATATAAGCCTATTGTGGTCTCCCAATATATACGTGACGGTACGGGGAGCACAAGTCCATGCTATCACTTGTCATATCAAGGAGGAGGAATCACCCAACCTTCGATGAAAACGATAGTTACTAGTTTTTACGATGCAGGAACACGTCTCTAGCCTAGACCTCTAGATGTGTTGCGTTAAGTTCCAAAGCGTTGTTAGGTTCATTGAAATTTATTTTAGAGTTGATCTTGTTTAAAGTTTGCCTTTCAATGTTTCACTGCGTGATGTTGATTTGAGATTCCTAAAATACAATCTACAATGATAAACAATCTTTGTTTATTTTGATTAATGAAAATCCTAGCTACTAGGGAAATAAGATTACAATTCTTTCAAACAAAGAGCAAAGAGCATAAACTAGTGCATTTTCCTAAATCATTTTTTGCACACAAACTAAATGCAAATGAAAATGCATGTATTTTTTTTCGTTCCCCTTGATGTGAAAAATATAAAAAAGGAAAACAGAATGTCGCAAACATCTAAAATATTTTACTCAAAGTGAAATTCTCGACAATTTCTTTTTCAAAAGAGAAAGGAAGACTAAACGACGCTTTTCAATTTCAAATAAAAAATTCTTTTGACACTTCGAATAAAAACAAATCAAACCAAATACATGATGAAAAGTTCAATCGACTATCCAGGGAAGGAAGAATCCACGACACTTCACTTTTTGACACAAAACGACAGTTACGACACTTTTTGTACCAAAGCGACAGATCGATTTAAGCAACTTTTTGACAAAGGATTGTAAATGATGGAAAAATACATAAAAACATTTACTAATCCTAATCTATGGAGGCTGATCTATGTGATGCAAGTAGGCTTTAGTAAGGAAGTACTATTCATGAGCAGCAAAACAACTAAACAAAACTGAAAACAAGGACAAAACCCCCAAATTTCTAGAATGGAAATAGGTTCAGTCATTCATCGCACCTAGGCTTCATAGAAATAGGGATACATCGCACTTTACACACTTGGGAGGTGCGATGCATACTGGGTTACAGTGACAAATAGTGCGATGGGCCAGGGAGCACAACTGAAGTGGGTTTTGGCTCAGATGTGTAGCTGTTTTCAGTGAGTTAGGCTGAGCTATGATGGACAGTAAAGAGAAAGGTACAGAGGAATGACTTGAGAGGTTATTAAGCTACCAAAAGGGCATCTAGAATGCTTGTAAGTCAAATGTTTAATTCATAAACTAAACTAGAGATTGATTGAAGCAACATTCATCTACTATGCAATTTCAGAGCAAGAACGGTTCGAAGGCTACCTGGCTGACTTCAGGCTCTATCTATAGTTTATAAAACAAATAATAACAATCAACAAACATCTATTCGTTCCCCAGCAGAGTCGCCGTTTTGTTTCTCGGAAAACTAGTGTCTTTTCGATCGACTAGCCCTCTAGGTTTGGCAGCTACCCTAGAAACAACAGTTTAAAGTAATTCGATGATTTCTTCTATGCATAATAGATAAGAGAAAGATGAGGGGACCAACCTAGAACTTCCGCTTAATCCCTTGCTTGATCTCTCTCCCCCTTGACAGAGCTTGCAACTCCTCCCCGTACTTATCCCACTTGGAGAGTACCTGTAGAAACACAGTAACAAAGAACCATCAAAGCATCTTGATCTATTATAACATAAACACTACAGAATCAGATATATAATGAACATACAATAGCATTCACAAATGATAACATTCACGATTGCACAATGATATGGAAGAAAACTTGAAGAACTTTATTAAATATAAGGGAGAATTACAACCCAGTTGTCTGATCCAGCATCATCCTCCAAGAATCAATCCCTCTTCACCTCATGAAATAACAAGATCACACCAACAATACAATGCTCTTTTACTCAAATACAAACTATCAGCACTTCCTTGCTATTCACAACATTCCAGCCTCTGGATCTCTTAAATGAGGGATCCATTTATAGATGTGTGCAAGGGTGTGAGTCATCTCTAGGGTTTTTATTAGTGTCATTCCACTTGTTACAATTGGTTCCACTTGGAGATTTCTTGGATCTCTTACACATCCCTGGGTGAATTCAGAGAGGCAAGTCTCATAGGAGAAGCTTCTAGAAGATTCCATGAGCAACCACCTAGCAAACTGTCTCAGACATTTGTCCATCCTCACCCATCACACCCTATAGAAGGCCCAAATAGTATGCATCGCACCTGGCTAGTGTAATACTCATTATGCATTGCACTTTGCCAGTGGAGCAATCAGTATGGTTCAGTTTAGGCCATTTCTGGATGTTTTGTCAGGTGGAACTTTTGGGGAATGATGTAATTAGATGACCATGTTCTTTTACGGTATGAAACAAATGTTTTAGGGGTTGATGAGCCCTAGTTTATCGACATATAAGATTGGGGTTGAAGTTCCCAAATATGTCTATAAATTCTGGCCCACCCATGTAGAGCTTTAGGCAACTGCCATTTACTCTACTTGGGAAGAGTTCTCCATTAAGCTTGCCGAGCTGGACCGCGCATCCATCTGTGGCTTCTTTGACTACATAGGGTCCCAACCAATGCATTCAAAGCTTTCCAGGGAATTTCTCGAACCTTTTGTCGTATAGTAATACTAGATCGCTTTCTTTGAACGTGCGCAACTTGATATGGCGATCATGCCAAGCATTTTCCCGCTGCTTCTGTACCTGCTGATGGAATCCTACCAGAAACCATTCCTCCTCAAGCTCTTTGCAATGGAACCATTTGTTGGCTTCATGGGGCCTGACCCAGGTTTGAAAGTGTTTTAGCCAAACAAATCCCGCACTACTGGACCTTTCGGCAACAATCTGCAAAGCATGGACTAAAGTCTCACCCAAGGTAGTAGGGGAGGCTACTGGAACTAGGTTTCCACACCCTAGGGATGTTTTGATGGGGACTGGAAGGGTCACAAACTGATCTACACACTCGCGCTACCCTGCACAGCTTGTCTGGCCTTCATGTAGGTTGGCGACGAGGCACTTCTTGGATTAATGCGTTTATTATAGATCTGATTTAATTCTTAAGGTCTTAATCGAGCATTCAATATTAATAAACAATGATCACAACCATAGATATGTATAAACTCAAAACATAAGCAAGAAAAACATATAGATCTGTGATAAAACACACAATATTTCTAGAACAACTTATCTTTTATTAACTTTGATCCAGTACATTCCCATTCCACCCTACGCACTCAGCTGCAGGGGTCTGTACACACAGCTGTGAACTCTACCAAGCCTCTATGCACCCAGCTGCAAGGCCTTTATCTACTAACACCCATGACTCGGACTTACAGACTTAGAGCGAATATTGCAATTACAAACCCATAATACATTAGATCTTCCCAAAAAGCTACCTTCTACCCTTAGAGCCTCACTCTATTTATACATTCCCATGGTCCGTGGACCATGGGTAGGCTGACTCACTTTCTATTATTTTACATTATTTTCAGGCGGAAAACCCTTTGACTTGACCTATTACAGTGCGCGCTCTGCACACTTTGCGGAACTTTTACAATCTCATCACACTAAATTATGGGCTTTAGGTCCCAAAATTGTTACGCGGGGCCTCTGCTACCCAACAACAGTCATTTATAATTTGAGCATCCTTGTTTGCAAACAACTATGTACATGCCACATCTTTCTCATTACAAGATTAAACATATATAATCATATAAATCATGTATCATCCATAAATCATAATAAAACATATGTTCCACATAACCATGATCATCCATGGATCTATGTGTCTCAATCCTGAATCAACATCCATGTCACACACATATTTCCAAACTAAGATACCAAAAGAGAAAACATC
Organism: Pinus tabuliformis; assembly: GCA_031772625.1. Taxonomy (NCBI): domain Eukaryota; kingdom Viridiplantae; phylum Streptophyta; class Pinopsida; order Pinales; family Pinaceae; genus Pinus; species Pinus tabuliformis. The sequence continues at coordinate 168,181,768 of CM062819.1, forward strand.
AATAATATGTTCTTAACCAAAATCAATTCTTATACACACAACCATATATATTATCCTAAGCACACAACAACTAGGTGACCCAAACCAGATCTATAGCATATAAGAATGTACATAAGTTTGTCATGCATAATATTATATCATTATATCAAAATCACCCTCTCTAAGTGTCATCAAAGCTATCTCACCAAGAAAGGACACTACATACTCCCCCTCTTGGGCTAAACTTGGCCCAAAGTTTTTCCTACAATCATAATATACTTAGTTATTTTTTATTCTCCTATCACTAAGGTGTTAACCTTATGTATATGTATTTGATATATTTTTCTTCATGCCAAACAATAGTTTAATGTTTTCTAAATTGGAAGAAACTCCATGAAAACCGAAACATACCATTCTTAATCAAGTAGAAAATATATCCATGCCATATTATGCATGTTTCTATATAAAATTCCAAATATTTCTATATCAAAACCAACCATACAATTTATAGTACCATATTAAAATACTATTTTATGTAATTGACATCTAATGAAGATATCTATAATATTTTGATATTCTACATGTTCTTTTTCATAGTCTACACGAATCCTACATGTGTCATCTTCTTGGCTCTATAGTACGTTGAGCTTGCCAAGCTATAAATAGATTACACATTGGTTGTAAAAAGAAACAATAATGGTCCATCCCATCTGACAATCAAATTTGTATACAACAAGCATAAAATCACCCACTTACAATTTCCAGTGAAACTATGTAACAAAACATGATGTCATATATAAAGCCCACTCTTACATATCACTTAATTTATGTCTTCTCAATCCAAGTTCCCCCTTTTTCATTCCATAAGACATTCTTGCAATCAAAACCTTTAGGATCTACCTATATTTTTTACTAAATTCTCGATCTTTAGGAAAAACTACAATTTTAGGTTTAAGACACCATTTTTTTTTTAAACTAACAAGCTAAGGTTCCATACAGTCCTCATTGACCCGCTTTTGTTTTATAGACCATTCCTTTAATTCCCATAATCTTCATTATTATTCACTTCTCTTACTTGAGAATCAATTATGAATGATTCAGTTAGAAGATATTCATTCCAAATATATATATATATATATATCTTTTCGAAAGTGGCTTGTAATCAAGAAAAACTTTTGTAACTATACAAATACAATTTCTATATTATTGAATCTATCTTGATAAATATAAGTCAACTTGTTTTCCCACTATAAAACCACTCATAATTTCTATTCAATAATTAATAAATCTATTTGGTTTCACGTCTTATTCCTTACTATTAATACATACACACAAACAAAAAAACAAGTTATGAAAACCATATATTTCTCAAATTATGAAGAATCTTGTTGATTTTAAATAAGCTTTAGACTATCATAAAGACATTTCTAGCCTAAGGATAAGTTTTTTTTTTTTTTTCACTACCTCTCAAAATATTATAACCTTTTGTAGGATTACTAACTACTCATACAACTATACATCCAAGAACAAAGTCCTAAATCCTTCACTCTATTCCATTCCACATATAATACAATCATATTAGGCTTCTAAATCATGCAAGAATTCCAATTCATCAAAATGTGATCTCACTCTCCTTCAATTTCTCCCTCCAAAAATATCACTTCTTGTAAAACAAGAACTCAACTAAGCTTTTCATTAATCACATACCTTTTTCTTTAAGTTCAAATAAAACAAATTTCTCACCACATAAAATGTTTATCTTCTAAACATGTTATTCTCTTAACAATTTACAAGTTAATCAAATTCCAAGAAAGAAGTTCATCAAGTTCATAAACAATATGAATTTTGACTCGATCACCTAACTAGCAATAGTTTAGAGCAGTTCATGAGTTAAATCCTCATAATTTCTCTAATTAATTTGGTTAAATAGAATTCAACCAATATTCAATTGACAAAATAATTAAAGAGACTATTATGGCTTTCCTATACCTAATTTGTCTTGAGCCAATAGAAAGGATATTTCATCAACTTATCACAATAATATTTTTCTACATTTCAATCATTTTAATTCTACCTAAATCCAACACATACAAAATAATTAAAATACTAGAGGATAGATACCTAGTTCACACTTCATATATCAAAATCAGTTATTCCAAACATTCTAAACCACCTAATGGTGTTTAGCATACCAATCTTAGTATCTTCATTTGTAATAAAAATAAAATAATGGATTTAAATCTCAAGCAAATTCATGTTACAAATCTCTATCCATATAACTTTAATTACACATAATCAATCCTCCTTAATCATGTTTGAGATTTCATCAAAATATTTTTGTTCATTCTAACCAGAAGAATTAATTATCTCATAGATATATGTTAGTATGGATTCCACACCCATACCTTACCTCATTACTTAGCTCATAGATATACATTAGTATGGATTCCACACCCATACATTAGCTCATTTATATATATATATATATATATATATATATATATATATATATCTATATATATATATATATATATATCTATATATATATATATATATCTATATATATATCTATATATATATCTATATCTATATATATATATATATATATATATAGATATATATAGATATATCTATATATATATATATATATATATATATATATATATATATATATATAGATATATCTATATATATATATATATATATATATATATATATATAGATATATATATATATGCTAGTATGGAGTCCACACCCATACATAAATTAGGGAAAACATAGCCTTCAAGTATTCCTTCAAATGGCTTCCACAACCCTTCATCCACCAGTCATTTAAGCCTCTTGTTTATTAAGAAGGTCATACCTCAACCTAGTATTTGAGTAATTTCAAATTATTTGATGCATAAAGTCAACCCAAACTACACAAAATAATGTCAAAGAAATCATAGGAATTTCATTCTTACTCATTAAGAATGTATTCCCAAATCATATTTTAACACATCAAATTAATGCACATACATTACTCTTGAATCTACATTCACAGTTAAAAGTCACATCCTTGAAGTTAGCTACTGTTCAGTTTCCATTAGTGTACGTAAGAAAAGAGTCAAAATTAACATGACAAACTCAATCATCATGTTAATTGAATATTGGCCTTACACTTGATACACATTCCCAAAGAATACACACCAATGCCATCATGCTATAGTTTATATTAGGCTAATATTTTTCTTGGTAGATACAATTTCAACTAGTAGAGATGGCTAGTAGGCCCATATCAAATTGATAATGAGGAAATAAACATATATGAAACTATGCATCGAATCCACATATCTCACTTACCCATTGAAATTAAAACCATTCATATGCTTGGGTTTAACCCCAAATTCTCAAGAACATCCTTTTCCTACATGTCTTTAAGTCCTTTATCATATTTCTTATAATTTGTCTTAACAAAAATATAAAGGAATATAAGAAGCCATTCTTTTTCTTTCACAAGGTTCTAAGTGGCATAATAATAATAATATCCTTTATGCAACCAATATTCTTCCATGTCAACATACACAATAATTCAACATGCATGCAAAATAACCATTCATGCATCAACCTACAAGCAAGAATGTTGGCCCATTAGGCCCTAGTGTTTTAACTTGGATCTAATACCATATGTAAGGTCCCACATTACCAACCATCAATAGCATAGAGAAGTAAAGGTCACATTGAATACTATTACTCAATTTTTATTTTTATTTTATTTTTGTTTTACTCATAATATGACTAATTTAGCTATCAAGTAATCATGTTCCTTCAACTATTTCAATGTAAGAATATAACATAAGAATTCAGGGATAACATTCACTTAAGACCAATTCCAAAACACATTTCCTCTCAAGTTTAAAAGATCATAAAATGTGCTCTTTTCACACTTATACATGAGCTCCAAGAGTGGAAATAAATTCTACCATAATTCCATGTGCGAACATTAAGCTAGATCAACCTATTTGATTTCCTAGATTATGTTAAATAAGCTTCATTTATTGACTCGTGATATCATAACCACAAAAGTATTATACTTCTTTTAAAAAAATCACATATAAGTGTATGAGTATTAACGTACCTATAGCAAGGTAACTGAGGGAAGAATATGTCTCTCTTCATTAATAAATCTAATAAATATGATATGTTTATGAAATAGAATCACAAGATTTATTGACCCAACAACATTTCCAAATTCATCAATTAAAACTCCCAATCCCAGTTATTAAGGTAATGCTGCAATCATGAGAATTATATAATGAATGTTGAAACAAAAGAAACTACTGTTACTAATTCAGAAGCATGTTATTCTTCAAAAAGTGTCATGTAAAACAATGAAACTGCATAAATTGGGCACAAGTAGTTGTTTTCTATAGTCATTGAAGCACAAGAATGCACTTAGGAACCCATGCAATTTAGACAAACTTATTATGCCCACTTGCACAAAATCCTACAGAAAGTCACTATAAAATTGTTTCCAACAACCCCCCAATTTTTATGAAATATTTAGATAATAAAAGTAACAACAATCCTATTCTCTATTCACACTTCAGAAAATTATTAAATTAATTTTCATGTTCATACCAAAAACTTGCAGACATAAGAAGCTACATCCATCAAATAGTCTATTCATAAATTTCTAGTACATAAAAACTACGGTAAGTAAGACTTTTACTCTAACAATTTATATGCACAAAAACTACAGTCATTCATGTATTTTGACAAACACTCTGCATGATGGTAAGTACGACTTTTACTCTAGCAATTTATATGCACAAAAACTACAGCCATTCATGTCTTTTGACAAACACTTTGCAAACATGCAATCTACAACCATTGAGGCATTTTGACAAACACTTTGCAAGCATGAAATCTACAACCATTGAGGAATTTTTCCAAACACTTGGAAACAATGAATTTGAGATTCTTCTTCAACGTATTCAATTCAAAAAATTCAGAAATTGAAACTTTAAATGTTGGCATCTTAAAAAAGGGACTAAACAATCTTAGTTTTTCACCAAAAATGCAAAAACATACACATATAATTGACAACAACAATCTATAAAATCGCCCAGATTTTTGATCTGGATTTTGCAAAGTACTTTGTGGGAATCAAATGCGGGTTAGATAGCCAAATGGCACAGATACCCCCTGATGTTGAGAGGAAAAGTAATATAACGTTCTAGAGATGTGATTTATTAAAACAACAACAACAAAAACATTCCTACTATCTCATTTATCACTTTGTCAAACACTTAGTGTGCAAACTTCATCTACAACTGTACATGGAGAAAAAAAACTCAAATTTATGATAATATGGTATTGTAGTCAACTCATGGCAACTTGCAATGGACAAAAATTCATTATAAAAAGAACTTAAAACTTTGGCAACACATTATTGTTTTAATCCCCCTACATGTACATTCTCAACTACAACTGCCATTCATTATTGGTTAGCTCATAAATAAATCTGTAAATATCTCATAAACATTCACAAGTAGAAATTTCCAATGAATTTTAAAGTTCTACAACACTTTTAAATTAATAATAAACTAAAATTTCAAGAATGCTTATGAACATACCTGGCAGTGTATTTATACAATTCCAAAAAGATGGGAATATGCTCCAGCTCCAATGAGATTGTGCTCCTGCTCCAATATCCTTACCAACTCATTGTGAACCATATGGTTTTCCTCCCAACCATATCCAAGGAGAAATTCTCCCCCTGGAACCCCCGAGCTATAAGAGCTCACAAACAATACCAAAATATAGTAGTAGAGAGATATCCATGGCAAGTCGAGGAAGATAAGTTTCACTTCCTCCCAACACCACTCATGGTCAACTCCATTGGGTAGATCTACATAGTAATTTAGATTAGGAATTTCAAAATCATTTCGAAAGAAATTGGCTACTATCCAAGTCTCTCACTCTCACAATATTTTTCAAATGTCTCCAACTCTTGGTATCACAATGTACCTCCTTCGCCTTAAGTGAGAATACATGAGACACATATATAGGAGGAGCAACAAATTCTTGTCATAAAGGAGGAGTAATATGCATGCATTGTATTCCATTTAGAGGAGTGTAACTCATGCCATTAAGGAGAGGTATGCATGCCTTAGTTAAGGATAGTGTAACTTATGCATTAAAGAGAGTGTAAGAGGAATATTTTATGACATGTCTTTAATGAGTTGAAGAGGAATATGCCATTCTTTGATGAGTGCATAAAATAGAGTGTAATGTATTATTAAAAGAGAGAGATTTACATAGAGCCATGAGAGTCATCAAGGAGAGAGGTGTGAAGTGATTGAGGAGATGAAGGTGACTTGTAATTCTCTTTTAATAATAATATCATAGTCTCATAAAAGATAATAATAATATTAATAATATTGAGGATTAATTTAAGATTGAACGATTAGGATTGATTAATGATAAGTTAAGTGATTTTCCTTCAACTATACTTGATTGCCAATTTATGTAAGGTGATTTACTATTTTTGGAAAGTCATGCTTGAGATGTTAGACATGACTTTCTATTTTTAGAAAGTCACTCTAGGATTGTTAGAAAAGAGGTTTTATTAAGGAAATTCATCCCTGAGCTTCCCATGAGTGGTATTTTTCTTCCGGAGAATAGGGATTTCGTACCCCTATTGCATGCATCTTCGTGCCTTAGTAGATTGAGGACTCCATGCCCTGATCTACTCTAAAGATCCAAGATTCCACACCTTGATATTTTTAAATATTCAGGACTCCACGCCCTAAACATTTTATTATAGATACAAGACTCCACATCTTTATCTTTCATGGATTTAGGACTCCACGCCCTAATTTCCATGGCTTCTCATCTACTTTTCTTTGAAACTCCACGCTTCACCTTAAGGTACTGATTGTGAGCTCATACCCATCTGATGGTTCATTGGTAAGGCCTTGTTCCAAGACCTGCACACATCACAATCTCATAGATCAAAGGAATCAATGAATTTCATAATTAACTTATTCACATTTTACCAAAGATTGTGCATGACTTTCATAACCATTTTGGTTCTAGAGAAATGACTTTCGTAGCCATTTAAAATTTGAACATCCTTGTTTGAAAATAATCACGTTCCATATCACATCTTCCTCAATACAATATTAAGCATATAAAATCATAAAAATCATGTATCATGATGTTAGGTCCCTACACTACTAGTGTAACCTCTTATTGTTATTAGTACAACCCCCTTATTATATTGTTGTGCCCATGTAGTCCTGATATTGCTATTATTATGCCCCGTAGAAGCCCACTATTGTTATTATTGTTCCCTTACATTATTATCGTTATGTCGGTTCTGATTATATTATGACCCCTTAGATGCCTATATATAGAAAGGAGGTTTTGTCATTTGCATCATCCAAGAATTTTTCATTTGTGTAATTAAAGGAGGTTCCCCCTTGAAGAGGCTTATTTCTAAGGCATTTATCTATCTTTTCTATCTTTTTGTGAGCTGGTTTCATAACATTTGATGTCAGAGCTTTGGATTCTAGGGTTTCGCTACTCCAAACAGGTCATCGTGGCATTTTCGCTGTAACTATTTTTTTGCGATGTCTCAGAAGCTACTAAAAAAAAAAACCATTTTAGGTGAAATATTGCTAAACCTTGGGTCTGAATTTCATATCTTGTCTCGCTATATTTTCAGAGATATGATCTGAGGAAGTTAGGGTTTTTGCAAGCCCCAGAATTTCATCTAAAACAGGCCATTGTGGAATTTTCGCTATAACTTTGTTGATGCAAAGTTTCAGAAGCTTAAAAAAAAGCCCATTAGAGAAGAATCGATCTAAACCTTGGGTCCAAATTTCCAGTCTTGTCTCGCTATATTTGTGGATATATGATCTGAGGAAGTTATGGTTTTTGAAGACACCTGAATTACATCCTAAACAAGTGACCTAGGGAAAATCATCATAACTATCTCTTTGAGCATCAAATTGAAATTTAGGAAGAAGTTGAAGAAAGAGGACGGATTGTAGTTTTCTATATATATTTTTCAGGTCTGAAGGTCAAAATAGTGACACATGGTACTTCATACAAGTTCACTCTTCTGAAAAGGTATATAATCAGGTCATCTTGGGAGATTGTCCATAACTCTTTCTTGGAGAATCCAATTTTGATCAGATTGGTGGCATTGGAAGGAGGACGCAGAGGGGTACTGTAGGTTGTGATTTCAGAATTAGAAGATCCGCTATTACAAAGTTACATTTGTTTCAAGATCGAGCTCCAAAAATCAAGAAAAGGCAATATGAGGAAATTTGATAGCAAGGATCTGGTAAATTGGATACTACAGATGGAGAAATATTTTGATCTACATGGTGTACCATTGTTACAAAAGGTACGTGTTATATCTAATTATTTAGAACCTAATCACTTTTTATGGTATAAAGGGCTTTGTTCTCGTAAACCACTTGTCATGTGGTCAATTTTCATGGAGGAAATGATAGCACATTATGAGGATACCAAGAGCAACACCTTCTTTAGCCAATTGATAAATCTCAAACAAAAGGGTTCAATGGCAGAGAAAATTGAGGACTTTCAAAAATTGAATATAAGGGTAAATGATATTGTAGAGAAGCAAAAGATAAATAGTTTTATTTATGACATGGAAGCTGATATCAATGATATGAAAGCATATTGGAAGAAAGGCATGGAAGATTTGAAGAAAGACATGGAAGGCTTGAAGGAAGGTGGGACAAAGCTGCTACAAGAAAGGCATCCTAATGACGAAAAGGATCAAGAAATGTCAAAAGAAGAGGATATACACTGGGAACCAACCCTAGAGAAAGAACAAATGAATAAGACCATATTTTGTATTGCAATGGCAGGAATTACCACTCCTCAAACTCTCAAGATAGAAGGACATATCAAGAAGAAGAAGGTTCAAGCAATGAAATATCAGGAAGAAAAGTATCAAGAAACATCAAAAGAAAAGAAAACTCACCAGGAACCAACTCCAAAGAAAGAAGAAATGAATCTGACCATAGCTTGTAATGCATTGGTCAGAATTACCACTCCTCAAACTATAAAGATAGAAGGACATATCAAGAAGAAAAAGGTAATAGTGTTGATTGATTGATGTAGTACCCATAATATTATTCATTGTAAGATAGCCAAGGAATTCAATTGCTTCCTATATGTAGCACTAGAATGTCAAGTGACGGTTGTAAGTGGAGGAACCATAAATTGCTCTAGAAAGTGCCATAATATCAAGCTATCCATGGGAGAATATGTATTGAATATCCCAATGCTTTTCCGTTCCAATGGGTGGTACTGATGTTATACTAGGAGTCCAATGGCTACAATCCTTCGATACAATAGCTTTTAATTTTCAAGAACTTTTCATAATTTTTCTTCGGAAGGAAAGGAGGTTGAATCAAGGGGTATCATAGGGAAAGCAATAAAGATAATCAGCTCTAATGGAATGACAAAGCTTCTAAAGAAAGAACAATGAGGCGTAATTGCACAATTATGTTCACTAATGGTTCCCACATTGAAATCGTTTATTTCTCCAAATCTCCAAAAAGTCTTGGACAATCATTCCAAGGTATTTGAGACTCCCAAATGTCTCCCATGTATTTGTGATCATGATCATTCTATTCACTTGATTCCAGGAAGTGTTCCTCCAAACATCAGGCCTTATAGATATCCATATGCCCAAAGGAGTGAAATTGAACATATGGTTGTAGAAATGGTAGAGGTTGGTGTAATTATCCAACCAAACTTGATAAAAAAGGCAAGGGATGAATGGGATAATGGTGAAGCAGGGTGGGAACTCATTCAAAAGTTGTCGAAGATCCCAGTTCCAACAATATTGCAAAAACTTGACAAGGAAGGAAAAATCATATTGGAACCTGAAGCATTCACAGAACCAAGAAGTTGACAGCTACGAAATCGATGAATTTCAGAGTATCTCATCAAGTGGAAGAAGTTACCCACTAAAGATTCCACATGGAAGGATGAGAATTTTATACAGAAGCATTAAGAACTACTCAAGCATTAAGGACAACACTTTTGAAGGAGAGGGGCATGTTAGGTCCCTATACTACTAGTGTAACCACTTATTGTTATTAGTACAACCCCCTTATTATATTGTTGTTCCCATGTAGTCCCCATATTGTTATTATGTGCCCCATAGAAGCCCACTATTGTTATTATTGTGCCCTTACATTATTATTGTTATGTCGGCTCTGATTATATTATGATCCCTTAGACTCCTATATATAGAAAGGAGGTTTTGTCATTTATATCATCCAGGAAATGTTCATTTGTGTAATGTAAAGGAGGTTGCCCCCTCGAAGAGGCTGAATTCTAAGGCATTGATCTATCTTTTCTATATTTTTGTGAGTTTGTTTCATAACACATGACTTTCACAGTCATTTATAATTTGAGCATCCTTGATTTCAAATACCTACCACATCTTGCTCATTACAAGATTAAACATATATAATCATATAAATCATCTATCATCCGCAAATCATAATTAACCATATGTTCCACATATCCATGATCATCCATGGATCTTTGTGTCTCAATTCTGAATAACCATCCATGTCATACACATATTTCAAAACTAAGATACCAAAAGAGAAAACATCAATAATATGTTCTTAACCAAAATCAATTCTTATAGACACAACCATAGATATTATCCTAAGAACACAACAAATAGGTGACCCAAACCATATCTATAGCATATAAGCATGTACATAATTTTCTCACGCATAATATTATATCATTATATCAAAAGCACCCTCTCTAAGTGTCATCAAATCTATCTCACCATGAAGGGACACTACAGACTACCACATTCCACCCAACCATAGATTGGTTGAGCCAAGTCTCTCTTCAGCTAATCACCCCCATGCCATATTCCAAGCATGAATATGGGATCTTAGAGAACACATCAATCAAAACTCATCCAGGGCTTCCAGAGGCCACCCACCTCCACCCATCAAACATTGTATCCACCTCACCATTAGACATCACCAAAATCCATTGTCAAATTGGTCTCCATCCAAGCCTTCCAGGGCTTCCAGAGTGTTTGTCCAACCAAGGCTTCCAAAACTAGTAACTCAAACCACAACTTACATTAGGCTTCCAGAGCGTTTGTCCAACCAAGGCTTCCATAACTGGTAACTCAACCTACAACTTATACAGGGATCTTAGAGTGTTTGTCCAACCAAGGCTTCCAGGACTAATAACTCAACCCACCAAGGGCTTCCAAATAATTTGTCCAACCAGGGCTTCCAGGACTAGTAACTGAACCCAAGCTATTACAGGGCTTCCAGAGTGTTTGTCCAACCAGGGCTTCTAGGTCTAGTAACTCAACCCAAGTTGTTATAGGGTTTCTAGAGCATTTTTTCAACCAGGGTTCCAATACTAATAACTCAACCCAAGCTAAGGAAATATGAGAATCAATCAAAACAAAGCAGTGAAATTAAACCCACAATCACCATGGCTATCTAGGAAATGGAAAGGCTAGGCAATCCATTGTCAATCCTAACCAGCCTCCATGCCAATCGTAGATCATAACCATGAAACCACATGCATGTGCCATGCATGCAAAAACTAGTGAATAAATCATACATGAAACTCGGTACTTGCAAGCATTCTAATGTAGTTGTTGATGCCGATGCCATCTTGTGCTTTACTGCTCTTCCTTTTCCTTCTTGATCCAAGAATCCAAGTATGCCACACCCTCCAAGAGTGATCCAAGAAAACTCTAAGTATCCAAGAGTATGAGAGAGATAGACAATAATGAGAGGGCTCCTAAAACTGAATTGACAAAAGATTCACCCTGAAAGGAAGAAGCTTGCCAACTGATCCTTAGAAGCCTTTTTATGTATCAGACCTCTATTTTCTTCATTTTCCATTATTTTCCTTGATTTTCCCCATCACATGAAACATGTGACCTTTCACCTCCTTTTTCTCCTAATTTCCATTATTTTCCTTCATTTTCTACCTCACATGCAACCTATGACCTTTCACCTCCTTTTTATCCTAATTTCCATTATTTTCATAAATAAATGTGCTAAAATACATTTTTTCCTATTTAATTCCTTAGCCATTGCCTTTGCCAATTTCATTAACTATAAATAACCAAATGAACACCCATTAGGATATCTTGCCCACAATTCAACTTGGAATACATGTCCCATCATCCGTGGTATTTACATATTTTTACATCGAATTTTCACCAGGGTTATTACAGAACCCTCCCCCTTTGGATAACACCATCCTCGGTGTTTAATGACATCTATAACTAACATGATTGCTGAAAACAAAGATTACTACCCATGGATATTTATAATACAGCTCGTTGTAGTATTTACAATGAATGACCTACTCAAAAGAAAAACATCATGACAACATGACCAGATAACAACCATACCGCATGCTGGAGCTTTATAACACAACTCATTATGGTATTTACAATGATACACATATAGACATTTTATTAACCAGCAAATAAAGGATATGATGCACGTATCAATCAATAAGGGAATCCAAAGGCTCACACCTCCACCCTCAAAGTAATACCAGGATTCACCTCCTTCCCTGGATGTCCAAACTGCACTGTGAAGTCAAATCTACATCCAATTAACTGCTCTATAATCCTGCGCCACTTGTCCTCTCAACGAACAGTTACTGGGTCATTTTTCAAGGGCACACTCCCAATGTGCATATGTTTCCATCTGGCAATGATAATGACCAAAACAAATCCACATGTGACCTTCCCTTCTCTGCTACACAGTCCCTCCGATATCTGATCACCCCTTCTTTGCAGTCACTCACCTTCCATGTTCCATTGGCACCCCCATCATAGGCATTCCATCCCTTCGAAAGGCTTCCTTGCATCGGAAGATACAAAAACCAAGGAATATACCTACCTCATCACATCATACCAGTCATAACATGCTCATGGAAATCAATGGACACTATTGGGTTCCAGTGTCCCACAATGGCCCTGTTCCTGAAGTGCTTTACCAACATATTGTTGCTTGTTTCAATTCCTTTGTTGTTGTTGCTAATTCATGTAGTCGATTTCAATTACCCAACCAATAATTTCAAGAATTCCTGTACCAATCACATAAATTCCTTTAGATTTGAAATAAATTGAAATAAATTCACATCATACCTCATTGGTAGCTCGCCAATAAGGTACATTTGCAATCTTATTTGCTTCCTTTCACAACAAAGTCAAAATAGCATATTTGACCAAATCAACATATGTAAATATATCACATTAGGTTGTCTCAAATAAAACCATCATAGATCGAAATCATAAATCACGTGTAACCATCATAAACCAAAATCATAGATCAATTATAATTATCATATACCAAAATCATAAATCACATGCATAATAAAACTGAAATACAATATTGATACCTATCCTTCATCGATCCTTAATTCTGCCTTTGTTCTTTTGTACACACACAGGATCAGTTGCCACACCCAGCAAACACCTAGTGCCTTCTCCTCCACCAAGTGCACATGCGCATAGTGTGCATCACACACATATAACCACACATACCATACAACACCAGGAAACACATGCACCTATACTTGACATATGACACATACACCTTAAACTAGTGTACATACGTATACGTGCACAATGTACATCATAAGACATACATCCACACACAACGTATGACAACACAAAATGCATACACTTACACCTAGTATACAACACAACTTGTACACCTATACAACACAACTCATACTCCTACACCCAGTGCATAACACAATACATGCACCTACACAATGCACATACATAGTACCACATTCCCTCAAAACAACATGTATGACATGCAAACAATACCACACGTGCACCAGTACCATATGTACAACATGTACATAGTACCACTTGTACATCACACCACCTGCACAATGTGTGCACAACATCACATGTACACGGTGCCACCTACACAACATGTACACAATGCCACATGTACACCACACCATTTGTACAACATGTACACAATACCACATGTACAAAATACCACACGCATGACATGTACGTGAAACAACATGTACATAGCACCACATGCAAGACGTGTACACAACACCACCTACACACAACGCCACTTGTACAACATGTACACAACACCACATGCATAGAACACCACTCATACAATCATGCATACCACACCATATGTACATAGAACCACATGTACAGCGTGCATGCAACACCACTTGTACATAGCATTGCATTTCCAACATGTACATAACATTATCTGTACACAACACTGCATATCCTAGATTCACAGAGCACCATATGCACACACATCACATATATGCCATGAAGACAATACAATATGTATACAACACCCCATATGTAATATTCACACAACCTTATTTGTAGCATCCTATACATAACATAAACATAGGCATAATACAAGTATACAATATCAAATCATATCCACATGATATTGACCTTGTATATTTGTCGTGACTACTCTTCCCAATTGATTCCTCGTAAGACCAAGAACCTCTTCATGTTGTTCTCCGGCATAAGCAATTATTCCTCCACAAGAATGATCCCTGATATACATATATAAACGTTAGCATAAAACAATCATCACCTTGTCAGATAACGACATACATACATTCATGTATACATATATAAATATCAGCATAATCATGATCATAACATAATTACCAGATAACATAAGGTCTACTTTAAGAGAAATTCCTTTATTCATGAAACACATGCGCAACATTGAGAGCAACAATTCACAACATATCCAAGGTATATGAAGCCTCAAATCCATTTAATTTACCTTTTCTTGTTACCTTTCTCATGATTATACTGCTACCATCCATTTACCACAATGGACCCAGCCAGTCCAACCAACTGTCATAGCCTTACCTTCTGCTACACTTACTCATGCACCAAGCTGCATCTAAATCTTACATTGCCTTTTGAGTACCACACATCTCTCCTCGATCTCCATCAACGTTCCTCTTTCCCAACCAATTCCTAAGACTCAAAACAATAAAAGAGAAGACAAGAAAAAACCAAGAAGAAGACCACGAAAGTCCATAACAATATGGAACTACAACAAACTAGCAAGGCCTTGCACCAGACATAGAAAAACCCACAAATCAAGCTCAAAAGACCAAAAGCACAAGACTGACACCATGACTCAATCCCCATGGTTCCCAAGGAAAGATCAACCTGAGCCATCTTCAAGATTTCATGGCAATCTGTCTTTCCATGCAACTCCCTGCATCATGTTGTCATAAACACATAACTTTCAATGTATAATTAAGCATAATAATAGGCCAATTATGTCATATAATTGTGCCAAGCATTCTGCTTGCAACTGAACATATCCACGCCATCTCTCAAGGGACTCCAATCCTTTAATAGATCCACCTGTAGCTAAAGACTAGTTAATATACCTGTCAAGTGCATGTTCATGAATATAACACATATCCACATAATGTTAGACAAAATCAAGGTTAAGAAGACTTTTTGTATGCAAAGCACTCATTCGTTCAAAATTAGGGTTTCCAAACATAGCCAAAGGAATTCTTGCCCAATTCCTTTCTTTTACCTTTTTCCCTTGTTGGAATCTAGGCTTACTATATTTTGTCACACCACCCAACTGTTAGTTATATAGACACATCAACTATTTCCTTGTCATGCTAATACCAAGCATGTTACCTTGTAACTTCTCACACATGTCAACCACCTGTTCCAAATATAAATACAATCATATATATTAATTTGAAATCAACTGTTACCAAGACTAACAATCCTGTCATAATCCATATTCAACCCACAGTCATCAGTCATAATACTACAACTATCACCTACTATACTCAAGTACATATCAACTGTCTCAACAAATATATTTTAGTACAATCATCTTAAAACAAAATCATTTGAACACATACTCATATTATGCAATTCATCAAACAGTCATACCATGTTAAATAAATCAAGTAGATGACATAATCAACAATCAAGCACCAAATATATGAAATAAGCAACTACTACCTTAATGTATCTCAGTGGAGGTGATCCTATCTGCACAATCAATATTGTTATCACGATATAACTTTACAACACATTGTCTTAAGCACTCATAAGATCATGATATCCATAACAATATCTAACGAACATGTTCGCATCATAAAATCATACACATATGCAAAGTCAATCTAGATTAGTATGACACCATCTCACAAATATGTTGGTTCATACCTAAATATCGTAACCATAACCATTTCCATAGGTCAAACCAGGTTAACACAATACATATAACGTCAATATCTTCAAGGCAATGAACATAACCATCACGCATATGACCAATCCAAATTATAACATCAATATCTCAATGAAATGACCCTAATCATCAAGTTAATAGCATATAACAACAATAATCTATATAGCATACTCATCAACAACATACAACATAATCATCAGGTTATCTAATATAAAAAACAATAGTAATGCATACAACTACATGTTACTATCATTCTTGACTATCTAACACATGTGCGTATAACCACACTAATCATCTAACATCTATCATGAATGTAACAATAACATCAAATAAATGTTCAGAAACCTAATGCATATAATAATCCTTAACTTACATACCTGCATGCCAAACATACACTACCTGTATGACGATCTGCTCTTATCCCAAATTCTAATGATGCTACCTCATTATGATGATATGCATCCCTTGCTCTATCCAAACTAGCTCATTAGCATCATAACAACCAATAACATCATGATGATCTAAATTGAATATAAGGACTTCACAAGGCATGTTTGACCTACTATACATGCATAATCATAGCCATGACCATACATGCACAACAACAACCATTACTCCATTGTACACATTGCCACATGCAACCAACAATATGCATAAGCAATGCCAAATCAACTACACATACACAAACACATATAGTCGAACATAAGTGATCAATTCTTGTAATAAACCTACAAGACTGATACATGTAAAAAAATATTCAAAAATGTAACCTAACATACAAGGATGTAAGTAGGTATCATGAAATCAACATGTAAGCGACATATAATTCATACACAGTCAATCACATGTTCCAAAAATCAAGACATCGTGTCTATTAATTTGAAATCAGTATTCACCAATACTAACAACCTATAAGCATACCCCCTTACTATCCATGGTCCACACTAAGGTAGGAGGAAGCTACTATAATGGCCCAATCTCCAATGTCCAATTATGGAAATGGGATCTCAAAAGGTCTACTAAATTTAACCACACTTGAAAAGAAATTGATTTTTATTTCTCATACATTTGTATGAGACTAAGTCAAAAACATTGCACTTATTCCACTTGTAACATAATAACTAAAAACATGCCACTTTTCCATTTCCTTACATGCAACTTTTCAAATTCCTTGCATGCAACCTTTCAAATTCCCTACATGCAACTCTTCAAATTCTTTGCATGAAAATATGCATAGATCAACTACATCCATATTATCATACTACAATAATATCCCATCTAAAAAATAACATTTTCTTCAAACAATTACCATACTTTTACATTTTCTTCAAACAACTACAATACTATTACATTTGCATGTAAGCATTTCTTCAAACACTTTACATGCAAACTAATATAGAAAACTATTTTCAAACAAGTAAGCATATATCAACTACAACAATACTATTGCACATCAATACTATCTCCAACCACAAACAACATACTCATTGGGGAATTTTATCAAACAGTTTGTATGCAATTAATCATTGAACCATTTAAGCATTTCATCAAACACTTTGCATGCAAACTAATATAGCGAATGCATATATCCTAAACTGTAGTAGCACAGTCATGCAAACTGAACCATATTATCAATGGTATTTTCCCTCACTATGGTTCATGTTTAAACTTCTAATATTTCATAGATGAAAAGTTATAACAAAAATACCAACACAATCATATTTGGTGCACAATTCTAGGAGTATCCAGAAATCTCGCCTTACACTCATCATATATCCGAAAATATAGCGAGTAAATGTTTGAAATTTTTATCACAAGATCAGTGGGATTTACCCTCATTGTAAAGAAAATTTCAACTCTTGAGATTGCCTAGAAGAAAATCTATAACAAAAATTTCAGAGTGACCTGTTTGAGGCCTGATTTTCAGAAGGTTTGGCTCCCTCTACTCATATATCCTAAAATATTGCGACCCAATATTTGAAATTTCTACCACATAATAAATGGTATGTCCCCTAAATGTGGGCATTTTTTTAGATTCTAAAAGCCTACATAAGATGAGTTATTGCAAAATTCCAACATGATCTGTTTAAAGGTGCATTCAAGAAGGTCATCTTCCTCAGATCATAATTACTAAAGTATTGTGAAAAAATATTTGAATTTTTTACCACATTATCAGTGGGATTTACCTTCAATATGGAAAAATTTTCAACTTCTAATGTGCCACAAAATAAAATTTATAACAGATATGATAGAATGGTCTAAAATTTAACCTTTGTTCTTCATTTCACCTATGATAGAGCTGCTCCAGTCCAAGTGTTTGAATCATTCCCTAATACCAAAATGTAACACCTTCCAGGGTAAATTTGCATATAAACAACATAATAGGAATAGAAATACAACAAACATATCAGAGATAAAAATCCATATATACATCAGTACATTTGCAAATGAAAATCAAGGGAATGAATTTTTCATTAATAAATGCAATGAACCAATCAGTGATGGGACTACCATGTTCCACTCGACCATAGATTGGCTGAGCCAAGTCTCTCTTCAGCCAATTACCCCTGTGCCATATTCCAAGCATGAATGTGGGATCTCAGAGAACACATCAATCAAAACTCATCCAGGACTTCCAGAGGCCACCCACCTCAACCCCATCAAACAGTGATTCCACCTCACCATCGGACATCATCAAATTGGTCTCCATCCAAGCCTTCCAGGGCTTCCAGAGTGTTTTTCCAACCAAGGCATCTAGAATAAGTAACTCAACCCACAACTTATACAGGGCTTCTAGAGTGTTTTTCCAACCAAGGCTTTCAAGATTAGTAACTCAACCCACCAAGGGCTTCCAGAGAATTTTTCCAACCAGGGATTCTAGGACTAGTAACTCAACCCAAGCTATTACAGGGCTTCCAGAGAGTTTGTCCAACCATGGATTCCAGGAATAGTAACTAAACCCAAGTTGTTACAGGGCTTCCAGAGCATTTCTTCAACCAGGGCTTCGAGGACTAATAACTCAACCCAAGCTAAGGAAACATGAGAACCAATCAAAACAAAGAAATGAAAGTAAACCCACAATCACCATGGTTATCCAATAAATAGCAAGGCTAGGTAATCCAATTTCAATATCGACCATCATCCATGCCAATGACAGATCATAACCAAGAAACTACATGCATGTGCCATGCATGCCAAAACTAGTGAAGAAATAATTCATGCAACTCAGTACTTGCAAGAAATCTAATGTAGCTGATGATGTTAATGCCCTCTTGTGATTTCCTGCTCTTCCTTTGCCTTCTTCCTCTAAGAATCCAAGTATGCCACACCCTCCAAGAGTGCTCCAAGAACACTCTAAGTATCCAAGAGTATGAGAGAGAGAGAGAGAATAATATGAGAGCTCCCAAAACTAAATTGACAAAAGATTCACCCTGAAAAGAAGAATCTTGCCAACTGATCCTTAGAAGCCTTTTTATGTATGAGGCCTCTATTTTCTTCATTTTCCATTATTTTCCTTCATTTTCCTCCTCACATGCAACTTGTGACCTTTCACCTCCTTTTTCTCCTAAGTTCCATTATTTTCCTTCATTTTCCTCCTCGCATCCAACCTGTGATCTTTCACCTCTTTTTTCTCCTAATTTCCATTGTTTTCATAAATAAATGTGCCAAAATACCATTTTGCCTCTTTAATGCCTTAGCCATTGCCTTTTCCAATTTCCTTAACCATAAACAACCAAATGAACAACCACTAGGATGTCCTTCCCACCATTCATCTTCAAATATGTGTCCCATCATCCATGGTATTTACATATTTTTACATGGAATTTTCACGAGAGTTGTTACATACTTGATGTGAAAATTCCCCATTCTTCTGGTAGTGCATTTAGTACTATGGCAGTCATCTCTTTGTCAAACCTTATCTCTCCCAATTCTTGTAGTTCGTCTTCTTCTTTTCATATATTCATCTTGTAGACTTCCTTCCGTAATGAGATTACTTCTCCTGCAGTGCTTATGGAGAACAATTCTACAAGTTTGTCATATCTTTCTTCATATGTTTCTAATTTTGATACATAGGGAATGATGGGATCCTTGATGGATTCAATGAGAATCCTTTGAGCCCTTATGTCCCCTTTCATATACCTTTCAAATTCTTGAGCATCTTCCTTTGGAGGTTTAAAGTTAAGCCCTTAACAAGATCCACCACCTCATTCTCTATGAGGATCAAATTAGTGCTCTTCTTCCATGCAAGAAAATTTGTAGACCCAACAAACTTGTTGCTCTTCTTGCAAAAATAATTTTTGATAGATTCATATTGGACATAAAAATAATTACTTTAGAGGATACTTCTTGATGTTACTATATTCAATCTATTGCCTTCTCGAATTTTGATGATTATATGGTTTTTAGAATATTTCTTCTTGCAGAAGATTTCTTCCTTCAAAAGTGATTCTTGATTCAAAGGAGAGGGAGATCACCTTGAATCCTTTGATGAAGCCTATAGCTCCTTTCTTGTTACTTCCCTTGGATGAGTAGACTTCAAAATGCTTTGATTTGTAGATTTCTTCAATTTGAGTAGAGGTAGGGTCTTTTGAGCTCTTCCTTCCTTGTGATGATGATTTCCCAAGGATCCCAAGAATGCTTTAAATGTGGACTTCTTATTTGATTGATCTAGGGTTTTGATACATCCTTCAAGATGATGATGTAGTCCTTGCCTTCGGAGTGCCTTGAGAATGAGATGATATTCTTGATGATTTGGTTACCTTGATACTTTTATAGAACTTTGATCCTTGAATGATTAAGTGTCCCTTATTGAGCTGCGCTTCCTTGATTTTTCACCTTAGCTCTGATACTATGTTGAGAAATCTAGGGAAGAGAGATGAGGAAATTTATCTAGCAATGATAACTACTTGTGAAGACCTTTTAATTTTCTTAATTAGGTTCTTCTTTTCCTCATTATTATTATGTGTTCTTCTTCATCAAAAATCTATCATATCGTAAAGAAAAATGAGATAAGAACATGTGATGTAGGCTATTAGTGAGGTAAAAAACCTCTCTAATATTCAAAGGAAAACCCACCGAACTCTTCTTCTTATAGAATATTTAATTGATGAATTACAAGACCAAGAAGCTTGACTAACAAACCCTCCAATGCCAAGTCAACCCTTGCTTGAAGATGCTACAATTTCTCCTTCTTTCTTCACCCTCGATCCTACAACTCAGGTATGAAGTTCTCGATCTCTATTTCTGGAATTTTTGGCTACTTGTAGATGACTGCAATTTCCCACGTGTGACTGAATTAGAACTACTTAAGACCTCCTTTTCCTTTACTTTACTAGGGGTATATTTTTTGTGACTTTGGCCTTCAATATAGGTCTCCTTATTACCTTGTTTCAACCCTCTTTTGATCTAGATTTGTAGCAGGTAGGAAACCCTAGTTTCCCTCACATGTGTGAATACAATTACACAAAATAGACCTACAATACCCTCACTCTTCCTTTGACCTTAATCTTCTCCTCTTCACTTGGATGTAAGGCTTCTTTTTTGTCCTCCTTATTGAACTTCTTGTGTATGTTCTGTATTCAAGCTTCCGTGATCCATAATGAATTAATTTAAATATTATTTTTCAAAAGCTAGCTGTTTAATATAGCCATTGCCTATTAATATTTTTAATAAATTAATAAAATAATATCATTATTTAAATATTTTTCAAAAACTAGCCATTTAATATAGTTGTGACTTAATAATATTTGTTTTTAATATATTAATAAATTAATATTATAATTTAAAAATTATTGTTCAAATATAGTCGTTACTTGAAATTATGTCTCTACATTGCTCCCTATTTAAGCCTTTGCCATGGTCTACCTCTTCATCTAGTCCCGATGATGAACCACACTTGTTGGTTCGAAATGCGTCGGCCAAAAAATTCTCTCATGTGATGTCTACCGAAAGACTTTGTTTAATTCTTGTGTATGATATATGATTCTTTGAATGAGGTCGAGTTCCCTATATGTATGCTTCCTCCCCATGTTTGTAGCCTGACTTGACTTGATCCTAGTCTAACATGCCATCTTGGTGTAGGATTATTGCTTCATTTGAAGGCTAACTTGCTATAAGTGTTGGACTTGGTCTTGGAGGGTCTGTTAACTCTTACAATGACAAATAAATATGTAACATGCCCAAGAAGGGTCTCTCATACATGATAAACACTAATTTGACTTTATGACTTAATGACCAATCCTAAGAGCTCACAATGGGAGATTGATCTATAAAAACAAAATTCCTTGAGCATGAAACCCATGTATCAAGCATAAAATAGTTTTATTTATCTTTTTTTCATTAATTACATAAAATCATGATTACACATGTCATTAAGAAGACCCAACCTAGTTACATACTTCAACAATACCAACCATCCAAATAACACTAATTTCCTAGGAGTATTCCATTTCCAAAATTTGTTGAAGCAACATTTTTCTTGTGATTCATCTATAGTGAATAAAATATATGAGTATATGCATTTGACTGTGGCATTGTTAAACTTTTTTTCTACCTTCGCAAAAATATTTTCCATGTCATGCTTAAGAGAGATACCCATCTCAGATAAGTGTTGAATGTAATTATTCAAAATAGTGGCATAGGCATTATCAATGCTCAAATCCATGACGTCTTTCCAAATAAGGTATAACCTTTAAGGGTCGATTCCCTTTTAAATTTATGTAATGTGGATGATCCCTTGTGCATGTAGTGAATTGACAATTGAAACTAGTAACATGTACACACCATCCATACCATGTATGAGGTCAATATTTATCAGTGTATTCACTCCCAAGCCAATGTGCCATCTAAAATTATTTATGGTTAATGTGGTAGTCATTAAAAAGACTTTTCATATGTAGGATCTCGACTGTGCATTAGGGAAACCCATCTTGATCCATTCTTGTCGACTTTTTCTCTTGAGGTATTTATTTTTTATGATCTCAATCAATAATCCATTTCCAAAAATAACTCTCCAAATATTCTTAGAGAGCATATATCCCAGCCTAATGTTGAGGTATTTCTAATCCCCCATCCACCAAATGTTTTCTCTCTAGGAATTGAATCAAGACTGGCGAGATGCATCTTATGCCTTTCTTTATCACCTTCCCAAATAAAGTGTGGAATCAAAGAACCTATGTGCTTAATAATGGATTTTTATAGTATATATAAGTGCATCTAGGATACTGCAATGTTTCATAAAATTTATTGGGCTAATATCCGTCTTACTCTAAGGGATAGTCATTTGTGCACCCATCTACATAAACAACTCTGAAATTTATAAAACAACCATTTCCAATCTACTAGAAGATATTTATTGGGTTTCACTCATAAACCAAAATTCTCATAGAGCTTGATGCAACTATGATTATCATAGTATATCACAGTTGGATCCATCATCTGAACAAACAATCCTAGAAGTATCTTTCTCATCCAGATCGCCTCACATGTTGCTTCAGTTGCACCCATGTATTCTACTTAGGTCGAGCTGAGCACCACATATCTTTTCTTCCTACTATACCAGGACACTGCTATAGACCCAACACTCAAAATTCCACCTGATGTACTCTTTTGGTTGGATGGACTCCCTACCCAATATGCATCTCATGTGAAGCCACACAAATTCACCCTCTTTGTCCATATGTATCATAGTCCAAACTGGGTAGTGCCTTTGAGGTACCGTAAAACATGCTTAGCTTCCTTCCAATATAATTTTGTTGGCCTAAACATAGCTTAGCTCAGTTGGTTGAAAACATAGAACATATCTGGTCATTTGTTCACAAGATACATTAGTGAACTCACTTAGCATCCACTTCCTCACCTGAAGTGGCATCCTCCTTCCTTCAGTTGGTCACTAGAGGTGTCTCCATGAGTTCACAACTCTCCATGTAGAATCTTTGTAGTATCTCATTTGTGTACTTTCCTTGAGACACAAATAGTTCCCCATCAGCTTGTCATATTTCCAACCCAAGGAAGTAGTGCGTGAGACCCATGTCTTTCATTTCAAATTCTCTTGCAAGGTCTGATCAACTTCTAATAACCAGTTAAAATAAAATCATCAACATATAAGAAAATAATAAGAAATTTACCTTCTACCAATATGTGATAGAGGTTTACAACTGCTTCACTTTTGGTGAAGCCCAAACCAGTGAGATAATTGTCGATCCTGATGTACCAAGCACAAGGTTATTGTTTGAGATCATACAATGCTCGCTTGAGTATGCACACATGAGACTCTTAATCAAATGTCTCAAAACCTTTTGGTTGCTCAATGTACACCCCCTCATCAATAACCCCATTAATAAATGTTGGTTTTACATCCATCTGGTGGGTCTTCCACCCAATTTGTGCAACCAATGAAAGAATTTCTCTAATGGATGAATACCTTGCTACAGGAGAAAAGGTTTCCTCATAGTGAATTCCTTCAACTTGAGAGAATCCTTTGGCCACAAATTTGGCCTTATACTTCTCTATGCTTTCATTTTCTGCATGCTTAACTTTGAAGATCCATCTTGAACCCATAATTGATATATCTACTAGTATTGGGACCACTTCCCAAACACTGTTCTTTATAATGGATTTGTATTCCTCCACCATTGCATCAACCTATACAAGTTTCTCTACTACTTCCTCTAAAGAGGATGGTTTAGTCTCTACAAGTTCATTCATTATAACCATGTAGCCAGTGTATTGTTCAGGTTACCTTCTCTGCCTGTGCAAATTTGAAGGAGCTCCCACATTCTCCCTCACAACCTTCACAGTTATATCAACTTCCCTTTTTCTTTTTCTGCCTTCTATAGATGGTTCTTGTTGAGTGGATGTCTCCACTATCTCCTCATTAATTTTTGGTTTCCCCACAACTTCCTTAGGCTTCTCCTTTGGAGCTAAAAGCTCCTATTCTAGTGGGATTTGAAGCTCCCTCTTAAGAGAGCACCACATCGATTTCTCCTCATCAAACTTTACATCCTTTCGCACAAATATCATTCTAAGGGATGACAAGTATACATGGTAGTTGTGAGAAGTTTTTGTGTAACTGACAAATAACTCCAACTTTTCTATCAACTCAAGCTTCTTCCTTGATTCTTTGGAGACATGGCAGTAAATAGAGGCTCCAAAAATCTTGAAGTGTGACACATCTAGTTTTCTCCTCGAGAAATCCTCCTCAGGTGTAATCATACCAAGAATCTGATGAGGTCTTGGTTCTGTAAGTATATTGTTGTGTTGCATTACCCAGTCCATAAATGCAGAGGTAGGACTTCGTCATGTAACATAGCTTTTGCAACTCCCACAATTCTATGGTTCTTTCTCCTAGCCACCTCATTCTGGTGTGGGTTGTGGAGTGCTTTCAGCTCTCTTCGAATGCCTTATTTCACACATAATTTTTTGAATTCATTTGAAACATACTCACCTCCATTATTTCTCCTAAGAGCCTTCACCTTCTTGCCAATTTCATTCTCAACCAGTTGCTTGAATTCTACGACCTGGGAGAATGTCTCATATTTCTTCCACATGAAGAAGATCCAACACTTCCTTGAGAATTCATTAATAAAAATGACAAAATATTTGTGTCTCATAGTGGAGGATGTCAAGAAAGGTCCTTAAAAATCACAGTGGATCCTTTTGAAGACTACATGTGCTTTGTTGTCGTAATAATGGAATGTGGATTTTCTGTAATTCCCCAAATTACATCCTTTGCATACATCTTGTTGCTCAAGTGTTCCTTTATGGAGTCCAATACTTATTTGTTGCATAATTTTTAAGGCACCATGATGCAAATGGCCAATTCTTTTGTGCCAAATTTTAGTGACATTGCAACTCTATAATTTCTTTGCCTTTTTTTTTCTTGAAACACAATATTCCACATCTAGCTTATACAGGTTCTTCACATGAACCCCAATCTACTTCACCTATCATGTGGCTATGTCTCAAGGATTCTTTCCCTTTGTTGAAGATCACATCATAACCATAGTCTTCCAAAACTACAACAAAGATGAGATTCTTCTTTAGGACTGGAAAAAATATGACATCCTTGAGTCTGAGAGGGGAGCCCAACTCCCTCTAAAAGGTGACTATACCAATCCCTGTCACATTGTACCTTCCATCATTGTCCAACTCAATGTGCATTTGGAGATGTTTCTCCTCCAAGTCACTGAACCAGTCTCTACACCCTGCCAAGTGTAACCAGGCACCAAAGTCCAAGTACCACATGTTTCCCATCATTGTTCTGTCCATGCATGCGATAAGGGTGAATTCAACCTCGAACTTTGATACAAATATTCACCTACTACTCCTACTGAGGTATTCTTTCTTGATGTTTTGTGTGGACACTTCGTGGCATAGTGCCCGAATTCATATGAATTGAAGCATTTAATTTTGGAAAAATAATTCTTTTTCCCCCTTGGATGGATTCTAGTTTGGTTTGAGATTTCTTCCCTTTTCCTTTCTTTCCCTTTCCAACTGATGAAAAAATTTCTTCATCCTCGCCCTTTGTTGAATTCCATCTCTAGTATTCTGTCTTATTTCCTCTTATACCAAATCAGACCATAAGTGTTCCCAATTCGGTAGTTTCTTCCTCTCGTTCACCGAATCTTGGTAGTTATTACAACTCTTGGGAAGGCCTACAAGGGCTAGGATTACCAAGTCATCATCTGAAACAATAACACCAACTCTTGCAAGCTCATCACAAAATTGTGTGAACATGCTTAGACACTGCTAAATAGTGTCATTCTTCTACATCTTGATATTTGGAAGTTTATCCTTGAGTGCCAGTTTCCTATGGTTGTTGTTATTATGGAATAGTTCTGTCAGTGTCTGCCACATTGCATAAGGAGTTCCTTTCCCATGTATATTTTTGACAATGTGGTATCACACTCCTTCCAAGATTATTATCCTCACCTTGGTTGCATCTTTCTTCAATTGGACTAGGTTCTAGGCATCATATTCTCCTCGTTTTGCAAAATCTCTCTTGATGTATTCTAGCAAGTCATTGTCATCAAGCACCACCTCCATGTGATCACTCCATGCAATGAAATTCGAACTACCTTCCAAGGAATACTCTAATCTTAGTTCATTGAAGTCCATTCTCCCAACTCTGAAGAGATACTGCTACATTGAAGCTACAAATTCAAACCTCCTGAGAAACAACATCGAAATTCCCTTCTACTGTGAATCTTGATTTGATACCATGAATAAACTATGGTGTATATTTACAACTAATCATGAAGTTTTAATCAAAATAATAAGACACAAACCTATGTTATTACTTTGTAGAATGTAATTCACAATTTCAAACATTAATAAAAAACATGGAATGAGAAATAACACACATGCACACAATATTTTTCCAGGGAAAAGAAATTTTCTAAAACCCCTGATGCCTTATTGCATTAATTTTATTAATAGAGATGTATTACAATTTATTTGCCCAACTAAACACAACCTACAAGTGAATAACCTATCTCTCTACTCATTGAGAAGATCTTACCTAGACTTAGTCAATTTCTGCTTCTACTTGAACCCCTATTTCTTTGTGAAATTCCTTGAGAAATTAGGCCCCTATCATTTAGGAAATTATTTGAATTGATTGCGCAGTTCCCAAGGTTGACCATATGACTACATGCAACACTTGTATACTCAAGAATAGTCTACAACTGATGTTACACTGCCTTGGAATCTCCGCCACATCTAGGGAGCTCAAATTATCTACATTCACTAACTATTTTGGGTTGATTGAACAGTTAAC
Organism: Pinus tabuliformis; assembly: GCA_031772625.1. Lineage (NCBI taxonomy): Eukaryota > Viridiplantae > Streptophyta > Pinopsida > Pinales > Pinaceae > Pinus > Pinus tabuliformis. The sequence continues at coordinate 168,209,836 of CM062819.1, forward strand.
TAGATGATCACTGAGTTAGACTAACATCTCACTGCACAACTTACCTTCCACTAGTTCCTCCAATAGTTAGAACTAGTTTAACGGAAAACACCTTCAAATAACTTACCTCAATTGCTACAAATTAGCAATCACACATGCTTAACTAAAATCCAACTCCTCTAACTCGAATTCACTGAGTAAACAAGGTGACACAAGCCATGTCACAAAATTTCACTGGATCTAAGTTGTTTGCTGATGTGGAAATTCTAATTTTCTCAATTTGGTCAAGGCAAAATCAACATGGCACTTTCTTGTTGCATTTTTCAACAATTAGATCATTATTTGTACAAAATAAACAATATGGAAACAAATGATTTTGAAACACATTTTTAATTACATATATGAATCTACTAACCTCAGTCGAGTCCAAATGCAAGTAAGATAGGATGGGGGTTAGATGAATCTAGGTTTGGTGCTCCCGTGCATGTGGCTCAATGATTGGGGCCTGCATTGTGGACCTGCATTGTTAGTAACTCTATGCCTAAAATCCCACTAATGTGTCCACATAACTGTGAAATCAACAAAACTCTGCATATGGGTTTGTGTACACAATGGAAATAACAAATTATAATTATTATATGAATTAATTAGCATAGATGTGTAACTTAAAAAAATAAAATGTTGAAATCTTAGGAATAAAAAAGTTTACCTCAATTTTTGGTCCATGTGGTTGTACATAGTGACTCTCCTCCACATGAGTGTTATGAGGTGGAGGTGGAGGAGAATCCATGGAAACATGCTTTGGTGGAGGATGGCCTGGCTGATCAACTACCCCCTTGGATGACCTCATAAGCTCATCCATGTAGTTGGGTTCTGTCTAAATGTTATTATGAACTTATTAATATAAATGCAATCTAATACGAACTAGAAATTAATATAAATAATTATGCATAATTTGACAATAAGAGTCAAAATTTTCATATATATATCTATATATATATATATATATATATATATGTATGTATGTATAGATATATATAAATATACATGGTTTGTGTCATACGGGCCGTGCACCCTCCAAGTTTCATGGATGACATGAGGATATATACATGCATATGAAAAAAATTGGTCAAGGGGTAAAATCGCAAGAAATGAATCATCATATATAGGAACTAGTGGGTCATTAGGCAATGGTGGAGGTCTCCTAATATCTCCATGTAATGCAACACATGCATTGACCAATTACATATGTGTGCTATCTACAATGGTATCCCTAGTCTCAGTGCCGAGTTGTGATGATGCCTTTAGCTTTGTCAGAAATACCACACTCTCAGACGTAATGGTAAGAATCTCGAAGGTAGTGGTACATGCCCAGGATCCCTATGATCCCCCGCATGATCATATATATGTGCCAAGCCATCTCCTTCATAATGAGATCTAATATCAGTTTAATCTAACCTCATATGTAACATGAACTCTACATATATATGCTTCGAAAAATAAATGGTGACCTGGTCATGGTGGGGGAAATGGCCCTAAGCAACAATGAAATGACCATACAATAAAGGGGATGCATCAACATTCTTAATATATTTCAGCGGAATCAAACCTTTATGTCTAGTAAGACATTCAAAGGGATGCCAAACAACTCCCCATTAACATCAATTTTATTGGTGGCCTCTTTCATCACCTCCCAAGTATGTGGGACTTTAACCTCATGCCTCCTAATCCTTTGTATGGACTGTAGGAGGTGACCCTGTGGGCTTAACCTTCGTTATGTCTTAATCAACATATTGATGATATCCAAAATCAAAGACAAACTACACCTAGTAGGTGAATTGGAAGGAATATTACTTAGCTCTCATGTGATCCATGTATGCTGGGACATAACATCCTCTAATGTGATGTAATATGTAACATCATCCCACAAAGAGATTGATGTTGCACTATGATCCTCAGCTTCACCCTACTAAGGGACTGTAAATCATAAACATAATTTAACATGTATATTTAACAAACTAGAATAATAATAACATATACACTAAATTCAAACACATCAGTTGAAGACAATTTTAAAAATTAAAGATAATTTCAAGACATAAACAAATAAAGTTTAAAAAGGATTTAAAAATGTAGGAAGTGCACCTGAAATACATGAAGAAGGTCCACTGGAGGTAGCATGATCATTAGCAGAGATAGAAACACTACCTTTGACACTCTAACTAGCATTTTAGGTAGGATCTATGAGTGGAATGTGCACTTTGGGTGGGCTACGTGATCTATCACGAGCTTGACCATGTATAACAAATCTCCTCACACTCTAATGGCCTGTGGTTGGGGTGCATATATGGGATGCCTTTGCATATTACATATAATACATACAATGCATATAAACCAATCCGAGAAAAAAAATGTTGATTAAAGTATCATATATGATACATATAAACTAATCCAAGAAAAAAATGTTGACTTAGAACAAATGTTAACAAAAAAAACCATTTCTAAACTGAAGCATAATAATCTAGCCTGAAGTCTTAAACTTTAGAGTCCATTTTTTATAATATATCAACCAAATTATTGAGTTCCATGTAAACACAATTGAAAGAAATGATCAAATCTACCTTCACACTTTCTCTCATTTCTAAATAATGCATTTTATTCATAAGGTGTAAATATGTAAATTTGTATGTAAAAATTTGAAATAAACCTATTTGAAAAACTAATAAAATTTCATGTCAACCAAATTCTCCAATAGGTTTTAGGTTCTTATAATGTTTGACATTGACACATGACATGTACTAGGTGCAAGCACATGAAGACAATGTTTCTTGTACAACACACTACATAATGAAACAATATGGTACAAATTAGAAAAAAACTCAAAAATATTTTTATTCACTCCAAATACACTTTTCATGCTGGATTTATTGTATCTATCAATAATAAATTGTTAAAAGTTGAATATATATTAAAATGTTAGAATATATCTATATATATATGTTTCAAATAGTTATACTATGTAAAACGTTATACACATGTTATGTTAAAAAGTTATAAAACTATGTTATGTAATAAACAATATATAGAACTATTTAATACATAACTATGGAATATTATAAGTTTATATATATATATATAGATATATATATATATATATATATATATATATATATATATATAATATAATATAATATAATATGTTAAATAATTTTATGTTATGTTAAATAGTTATAGAACTATGTTTTGTTATATTTTATATACATAACTACAATATATAATTATATGATGTTATAGTTAAATATTATATATATAACTAAGTTAAGTTTTATATATATAACAATTTTGTTTCTTATTTTTAACTCTAAAGATTAATATTTTATTTAAGTAATTAATTTTTCAAAACTAATTTTACTATATTATTGTTTAAAAAATATTTAAAACATAAATTAATTTAAATTTAAAATAATAGAATAAAATTTCTTATTTGATATTTAATAGAGGTTGAACACAATGAGCAACCATATTCATCATGTCAATCTCAAGCTCTTTATTGATTTATTTATTGGTTAAATAGTTTGGTTGTTTTTGTTTTGGAGGCTTTTGGGGAATATTTTCAGTCAAATTTGTTCGAAATTTAAAAGAAATTTTAAATAACAAAAAACTAAAAAAAAATGAAAATTTATTTCACTAAATTCTGACGGAAAACTTTAAAAACCTAAAATAATTAGAAAATAGCATTTTATCATTCAAAATTGGAAAATATTCATAATAAACATGCTACCAAATTACAAGTCAGTAAAAAAATTTAAAAGCTAAATTATACTTCTTTTGGCTGTTTCAAAGCGTTTTCTTGGTGGTTTTGTGGTTTTCTAGGTTGTTTTCACAGTTTTCTAGAGTTGTTCTTATGGTTTTCTAGGTAGATTTGAAGGGTTTTTATGGTGGTTTTCATGGTTTTTGTATGGTAATTTTTTTTTTCAAATTAATTTATTAATTTAGCAAGAAAAAATAAATAAATAACACAAAAAGGATAGGAAACCTACCTTGGTTTGAGCCTCTGAGAGGTTGGTTGGGTTGCTCCATGTTCTAATGGCTCGATCGAGCTCCAATAACTCGGTTGAGGTCTTAGTTTCCTACGGTCTGTGCAAAAATGATGCGCACAGACTGCGGGCGTGCATTTTAATAGAAAATAATGGCTCGATCGAGCACTTAAAAATGGCTTGATGGAGTGCTTAAACTACTCAATCGAGAGCTATGTTTTTCACCTAAACTCATCCTATTACCAAAAAGTGTAACTCAACTCGATGTTATCACCCTATATAAGGATCTCAAAATACATGCCAAATATGGTTCTAAGAACTTGATAAATACAACCACAAATATATGTATGGATGATGATGACTTGTCCAATGTTATGCACGTGTTATGAAACAATGTATGGATCCCTCCTCTTTCGAGTGGCTAGGGTATATGTATCAATACCAAAATCCCTATTCACTAGATCAAATAGGGTGAAATATTGACCACTGAAACAACCCCTCTACATAATTTTGGTTCTCACCCAAACAATCTCTAAGAGCTCAATTCAACAACAAAATGACAATAATCCCAAATGCATTCCTAAGGAGTGAGCCCTCATCACCTTTAATATTCATGGACTATCAGAATAACATGGCTGAATACATGTGTATTTTTCTTCTTTTGTTAAAGTAGCTTATAATATTTATATTTCTTTAGTCACTATTTAATTAATTAATTCTCTCACAGTCCATGATTAATTTTAATTTGAAATCCAAGCTACGGAGATACTCACCTTCCCCAATGTCCAGAAAATGGACATTATAGATATCAACAAGATCCCATTCTCAATCTTTTTAATGGATTCCATCTCTTAATTCATGGACCTGTAACCAATGCTCTTCTTTTACTTCCTCTAGTAAATAGCTAGGTTGATTGAATAATAAGGAAAAGTGAGCTTGCTAATCCATGTCATCACATTACTCATAGACTTCCCTCAACCTCCTTACTTTTTTATTTCTTACCAAAGCTACAGATACAATACAAAGAGGAGGACTATTTCTTTCATTTTTCACTAAATATATAGTCTCATTATTATAAGAAGAATTATTTTTAGTCTATTATTCTTGCCTTTTCACCTATAACCTTGGAAATCTTGGTCAAGGTACTTATTGCCCTAAGCTTTCTACATTTTGATATATTTAGAGAAATGGATTCTAGTCATCAATTGTTTTATTTATTGGCCTCTCAATATTTTTCCTCTAATATTTTTACATCTCTACTCACCACAAATTTCTTAGGGAGTGGATTATACAATTTGTAGGCTTTGTACTATATATTATACCTAATAAAGATGCACTTTTCACTCCTACTATCAAATTTTATTCTTATCTCTTTTGGGATATGTGCATTGACAAAACATCCAAAAATTATGAAGTGAGAGAGGCTTGAACTCATGAAAATTCGTTCTTCTTGAGACACTTTACCTTTCACACAATTTTTGGGTGATATGTTCAATATTTATGTATTAAATAAGTGATAGCTTCAACCCAAAAATCATTGGATAGAATTTTAGCTTTGATCATTGATCTAGGTGGATATCGGTGGCCACTTGCCTATTACACTTGGACCTCCACCATTGTTTCTTTTAGTTTTTTAGTTTCCTTATTTGTAGCACAATTTACTATTTTTGGCAGTTTTTTTGGTCCTGAACTTCCAGAGCCATTTTGAGGCCCACATCGCTTTTCAGAGATAATCTACCATTGCCTCAAAATGGCTCTCGAAGTTCAGGACCCAAAAAACTGCGAAAAATAATAAATTATGCTACAAATAAAGAAAATAAAAAACTGAAAGAAACAATGGTGGAGGTCCAAGTGGAATAGGCTGGTGGCCACCAATATCCACCCGGATCAATCATGTTGCTTTCCATGTTCATGATTGTTTGATTCTTCCCTTAACCCTCTTCTCTTTGTTGAGGATTCAATTTGGTGGTTGAATATGTTTTAATTCCCTATTGTCTACAAAAAATTGCAAACTCCTTTTATTAATATTTTCCAATTTATTTTTCTCTTATAGCGTTAAATTATTTGAACTTTGTGAATGTTTCAAATTCATTTTCGAGGAAATATACACAAACTTTCTTAGTAATATCATGAATAAATGTTAAGAAATAAAATCTTCCACCAATGAAGCAAGTTTTTGATCAGCTAATGAAATCTTAGACTAATATTAAGGTATTACAGACTCATGTGTAGGATTTTCCTATATTACTTAGTGCAATCGATCGGAAAGATTGCGAATAATAAAGACAATGAAGCAGTTATAGAAAAATAATAGATACACACATAACATAGCAAATAAAAAGGAGTTCACCCAAAACTCTTGGGCTACATCTCCTGGTCTAGTTTTCAGTGGTGACCTCTCTATTATGTCTTCAAGAGCAGAGTTTTAACAAATGTGAGCTCAAATTGGGTCTCAACACAATAGGAACAAAAAATAGGGTTTTGCTTGAATCCCTCAAGTCTTACTAAGTTCACTGACCCTCCCTCTCGCTCTCTGTCTCTGTCTTCTCTCTATCTCGGCACTACCTACTCCTGTCTCTATCATTCAGTGGCTTTTAAGCCAATAGGCACTTGTCTGTTCGTTTTCCCTTTCGGGCTCTCTAGCTCCTAGCCTCTATCCACTCAAATCCCTCTGAGCGTTAAAAAATCATTGTTAAACGTCTTTAGGGATGGTGGCCACCTGTTTTGTAACGAAAGTGATCATCGGCGCATTAGAAATACAAAAACAGTCATTCTCTGTTTACATAGAGACACTGTAAAAATCCGCCAAAACACCTTTTATTAGACCTGAAATATTATCAATCCTGCCCATTAATCCTTTCGGATCCGTCTTCAGGTGCTATCGCAAGTGATCGTTGATCCAACAAATGCTATTGATTTCGAGTGGCTTATGTGCATGGATATTACCCTCCTAAAAAGGCAGTTTTCTCTCTCCAGCGCTAAGCCACATGATGGCCAGTGTATGGGCTCGGGCGGAGCCCGTCCAATACCACTTACCTCCGGAGGCCCACCCAAAATCTCGCTCATTAGAGAACTCAAAATGTATATCGCTACATATATAAACCCTTTTGGGTCAGTTTTCTCACTCCATTCACATTTCCTTTGTTTTTCGTTTATTTAACGAAAATGAAACTTTACATAGGAAAAATCCTTTTTACAGAACTCAAAATATATTAAATTTCATTCATAATCCCCGTCGGGTCCGGCTATCGCAAGTCGCAAGTGTATCGGCCCCGCTCCTTGGTATCGCTCCAATGCGATATTACGATGCGATATATCGCAATCGCATATCGCATGGTCTTTGGGCCTTCGTAAGCCTTTCCCTTTGTGTTTTGCCGATGCGATATCACGAGCTAACCTGGGTCATCGATCTACGTGCTTGATCGACAGTCCTCGTTGACTCGCGCTGATCATTGTTGCAACTTTCATAGGGCCACCTCCGATAACCTTCACTTGACATCACCGATTGCGATATGCCAATCGGATTTGGACCGTTGATCAGCCAGATCCGACGACTCCTGTGCAATGTCGTTCAAGCCTCCGATAGACTCTGTTTTCTCTTTTCTTCATGTTTTTTCTCTCTTGATAGTGTTTTCCGCCATTTTTAAAGGTTCTTCCTTTGTGATAGTTTTTTTTTTTTTTAAAGACTTAGAGGGTTTTTAGGATCCATTTTGGATCACGCCTTCCCACTGAAAAGCTTTTGGACCACCAAAAGTTGGTTTTTAAGAATCGATCAAGTGAGGATACAACTTCCTCACTTGTCCAATCTCTATCCATCTTGCACTGCTTGGTTTTGAACCTTTGAGTCTAATTCTCAATTACTCAACATCCCCTTTGCATGTAGTTCTCACCTTCCTGTGCAGAACTGTGTCTTCCTGCAACTCATTGAGATATTCAAGCAATAGGTCATCAATAGGAAGCAACTGACTTTTCTCTTCAGGATATTCAATCAATGAAGGTTCATACAGTCTCAAGTTCTTTGCATTAACGACTGAATAGATATGCATATAAGTTGGCAAATCAAGGCGAAAAGCATTTTTACTAATTTTCTCAAGTATCTTGAAAGGCCCATACCTTATTGGTTTCAACTTCTTACCTTCACCTTGCATTCTGTCTTTGCTGATGTATAGCCATACTTGATCACCAACTTGGAAGCTATGCTCAATTCGATGCTTGTCATGCCTTGCCTTGTACTTGGCCTGGCTTCTTCCCAGTTGTTCCTGCACTTCCTGGTGAATTTCTTGGATCTGTTCAACGAACTTGGTTGCTTTTTCCACATCACTATGTCCATCAACTTCTATGTCTTTACTAAAGACAAAATCCAAGGGAGACTTTGGTATAAAGCCAAACCAAGTCTCAAAAGGAGATCTCTGAGTAGAAGAGTGCTTGGCACGGTTGTAAGCATGTTGCACATAACACAAATGTTAATCCAAAAGCTTGGGATGCTTGCTGGAATAGCCTCTCAGCAACTAGATCACTGTCCTGTTGACCACCTCTTTTTGACCATCTATTTGTGGATGAAATGTTGTGCTTTTCTTCAATCTGGTGTCCATCAACTCCCATAGACTTGACCAAAACTTCCCAACAAATCAGGAATCTCAATCAGATACAATGGAAGTGGGTAACCCAAAATGAACCCATACATGCTGAAAGAACAACTTTGTTGTTTGTTTAGCTGTAACCTGATTGTTACAAGGTATAAAAATACACATTTTGTTGAACCTATCCACAATAACATATAAATAATCATGACCTTTTCTAGACTTTGGCAATCCCCCAACAAAGTCCAGGGAGACACTTTCCCAAGGACGAGAAAGAACTGGAAGTGGAGTGTACAAGCCTAATTTTCTATTACTGGGCTTGCTTGTAGCACACATAGTACACCCTTTGATATACCTAGAAACTATCTCATGCATTCTTGGCCAATAATAGAACCTTTTCAACTGTGCAACTGTTTTACTTACACCAAAGTGACCTGATATTAGAGAAGTAATGCATAACTTTCCCGAATGATACAAGAGGTGGTCCTTAACATAATAATCCAATTATTCTACTTGTTCGCCATGACTTAAAGTTGCATATACATATTTAAAATCTACATCTTGAGCATATTGTTCAATGTAGCTTTCATGTATTACTGAGTTATGCTTAAGTATAGTAGATGCATTTATGATTGGTCTGGGTAACATATCTGCAACCTTATTATGTATGCCTTCTTATATCTGATGACAAGATGAAACTATTGTAGAAAACCCATCCACCTATAGTGTTTTGATTGCTGCAATTTAGTTTGTGAGTGCAAATATTGAAGTGGTTGATGATCTGTATGTATAATTGTTTCTTTTCCCATTAGGTAATGTTTCCACTTTTTCATACTTTGCACTAATGCATACAATTCTTTATCATATGTGGGATAATTAACTACTACAGAATTAAATGTCTCAGAAAGATATCTTATGGGTTTACCATGTTGCATCAACACTGCTCCCATGGCATAGTCACTGGCATCTATTTCAATCTCAAATGGTCATTGAAGATCTGGCAATGCTAGTACTTGTGTTGTACTAATTTTTTCTTTCAAGGTGTCAAAGGCTTTCTGTTGTTTGACTCCCCACTGAAACACCTTGTTCAATCCTGTTAAAACATGTAAAGGAGTTGCAATCAAGGAAAAGTTAGCAATAAAATTTCTCCAATATTGTGCTGCTCCTAGGAAACTCCTAACTTCTGTAGCAGATTTGGGTTTAGGCCAGTTCACAATGACTTCAACCTTAGAGGGATCTATCTTCAATTCACCACCCCCTACAATATGACCCAAATAATTTAAAGATGTTTTGCCAAATTCACATTTTGATAACTTCACATAGAGATTTTCTCTTTTCAAAACATCTAAAGTCTGCTTTACATGCTTCAAATGTTCTTCCCAAGTTTTTCTGAAAACAAGAATGTCATCTAGATATACAATTACAAAATCATCAATAAAAGGTCTGAGTACATCATTCATAACTCTCATGAAAGTGACAGGAGCATTAGTTAAGCCAAAAGGCATAACCAGCCATTCATACAGCCCTTGCTTTGTCTTGAATGCAGTCTTCCATGCATCTTGTTCTACAACTCTGACCTAATGATAGCCACTACGCAAGTCTAACTTGGAAAAGTAAACTGCTTCTTTCAATTGATCTATTAGATCATCAATGCGAGGAAGAGGATAATGATTATTGATCGTTATTTTATTCAGTGCTCTATAATCAATGCACATCCTCCACGAACCATCTTTCTTTCTCACCAATACGATTGGAGACCCACATGGTGATGTGCTTGGTCTTATGAACCCTTTATTGAGCAGCTCCTGTACCTGCTTCTTGATCTCTACATTCTCTAAAGCGGATAACCAGTACATTCCAATGTTAGGTAATGGAGCATCTTGCTGCAAATGAATATCATGTACTATTTCCCTTTTGAGTGGCAGACATTTAGGTTCTTGAAATAGGATATCATATTCTGAAACAACTTTAACTAAATCAGCTTTCTGTTTAGTACCGCAACCTTCAAATGCATCGGTTATATCAAGGTTTTTTTCCTTTACAACCATTAGTAAAAATTGCTTGCATGAATTTACAATTCTTTTCATCTGCCCGGAGTTTATGAGAGAATAGTTATTTTTGAGTTTATGAGCTCTTACAATATATTCTTTTCCATATTTAGTGAGTTGATACTTATTTTTAGCTCTATAGAAAATAGCTTTTATATCATACAAGTAAGGACTTCCTAAAACAATACCACATATATCCAAGGGAACTACATCTAACTCAATCTCATCTACAAATGTTGACCCAATAGCAAACCTAAGTTTATATTGTCTAGTCACTTGTAGCTTTTCTTTATCACATACCCAACCTAATGGATATGGCTTCTTGTGAGATGTTGTTAGTAAGCCCAACTTCTTTACAATTGTTTTAGAAATCTAGTTTACTTGTGAACCAGAAATCTAGTTTACTTGTGAACCACTATCAAATAAAGTATCAATCTTTTGGTGCTTGGAAATAACTCTAATATGAAAAAGCTCATGTCTTTTCCTCTCATTATCTTCATTATCAATAGATTGTGCAAAATTACTTGTAGATGCTTCAGAATTTTTACCTTTTATACCTATGGTTGTGACTGTTGTTTCATCACCTGAGTCTGACCCCAAGTCTTTCTGAATAGCAGCAACAGTCTTCTTCTTCTTACCACCGAACTTCTTAGGTTTTAGCTCCGAATGCAAAGACCAACAATGTTCATCATCATGTCCATCCTTCTTGCAGTGAGTGCATGAAGGTTTGTCCTTCTGTACAGCGTTTGTCTTCCTCTCTTGAATCCATTTCAACTTCTTCTTTTCGTTTTTCTTTCTTGGAGAGGGTTTTGATGATCCTCCAATCTCTGGGTTCACATTCTTGCCTCTAGCATCTAGATGTGTAGCCTGAACTGATACATCATCTAGGTTAGTGGGATTAAACATGAGAATGGTGTGCTTCAAATAGCTATGCAGACCACCTATATACTTCAGCAAAGTTTCAGGTGAGTCTAGAGATATGCCTAGAGTTAAAGCTCTTTTTCTAAATTCCTGGGTATAAATTTGAACACTTTGGCCCTTTAATTGGCGAAGAGTTTTCCAAATCATCATTACTTGCTGCATATAAGCTCGAGGATAGAACTGTTTTTTAATGGTAGAAACAAATTCATTCCAGGTAGAAATAATTTTACCATGTTTCTTTAGGTCAGCTTGTGTTTTGCCTTCCCACCACACTAGTGCAGTTCCTCCAAGGCAAAGGCTAGCCAACTAAATCTTTATCCTCTCTGAATTAATGTTCTGCACCCTGCAATATACATCAATCTGTCTAATCCAGTTATCTAGCTTTTCTGCATTTAATTCTCCATCATAGATTGGAAAATCAAATTTCACATCTAATTTAATCAAAGATGTTTTCTTCTTTTTCTTTTCAAGGCTAGTTTTATGTGAAGAAGATGATGAGGATGGTGATGATGGAGTAGATGGTGGAGAAGGCCTCTCTTATTTTCCTTTTCCTTCTGGATGGGAAACTAGAAGAGGTTCCTCTGCTCCTTTATCTGGTTGAGGTGCTGAAGTGCTTTCACCTCGACCTTTCTTAAACTCCCGATACATCTCTTCCACCATGGCTCGCATGGCCATAAAACTTTCCATGAATTGGGCTTCTGATTCCCGTGGAGTTTCTTCTGCCATTCTCCTCTGAGAATAGACTCTCCCAATCTCTAGATTAGCCTCAACAAGTTCTCCTTTTCCCAGTTTGAGCTTTGACCTAGTTAGCATACAAAAATCCAGCACAAGCTTGTCTAACCTTAGAAAACCTAAATCTCTGATACCACTTGATCTGCTAATGAGATCTTAGACTAATATTAAGGTATTATAGACTCATGTGTAGGATTTTCCTATATTACTCAGTGCAACGGATCGAAAAGATTGTGAATAATATGGACAATGAAGTAGTTATAAAAACATAACAGATACACACATAACACATCAAATAATCAAGGAGTTCACCCAAAACTCTTAGGCTACGTCTCCTGGTCTAGCCTTCAGTGGTGACCTCTCTATTATGTCTTCAAGAGCAGATTTTTTACAAATGTGAGCTCAAATTGAGTCTCAACACAACAAGAACAAAAAATATGGTTTTTCTTGAATCCATCAAATCTTACTGAGTTCACCAACTCTCCCTCTCACTCTCTTTCTCTGTCTTCTCCCTATCTCGGCACCGCTTGCTCCTGTCTCTGTCATTCAGTGGCTTTCAAGCCAATCTGAACTTGTCTATTCATTTTCCCTTTTGGGCTCTCTGGCTCCCGACCCCTATCTGTTCAAATCCCCTCTAAGCATTAAACAATCATTGTTAAACGTCTTCAAGGATGATGGCCACCTGTTTTGTAACAGAAGGGACCATCGGTGCATTAGAAATCCCAAAAAAATCGTTCTTTGTTTACACAGAGAAATACATAGAAACACTATAAAAATCCGCCCAAATGCCTTTCATCAGACCTAAAATATTATCAATCCTACCCTATAATCCTTTCAAGTATGTCTTTGGGCGCTATCGCAAGTGATCGTTGATCCAACGGTTGCTATTGATTTCGGGTGGCTTATGCACACAGAGATTACCCACCTGAAAAGGTGGCTTTCTCTCTCTAGCACTGAGCCATGTGGCGGCTAGTGTATGGGCTCGGGCGAAGCTTGTCCAATACCACTTACCGTCGAAGGCCCGCCTGAAATCCTGCTCGTTACAAAACTCAAAATGTATGTCACTGCATATATAAACCCTTTTGGGTCCGTTTTATCGCTCCATTCGCATTTCCTTTGTTTTTCATTTATTTAACGAAAATATGACTATACATAGAAAAAATAATTTTTACGGAACTCAAAATATATTAAATTTCATTCATAATCAGCATCGGGTTTGGTTATCGCAAGTCGCATGTGTATCAACCCCGCTCCTTGGTATCACTCCGATGCGATATTGTGATGCTATTTATCGCAATCGCATATCACATGATCTTCAGGTCTCTGTAAGCCTTTCCCTTTGTGATTTGCCGATGCGATATCGCGAGCTAACCTAGGTCGTCGAACTGCGTGCTTAATCTATGGTCCTCGTTAACTCACGCTAATCGCGGTCGCAAAGTTCATAGGGCTCCCTCTGATAACCTTCACTTGCATCGCCGATTGTGATATGCCGAGCGGATCTGAATAGTCGATCGGCTAGATCCGACGGCTCCTGTGCAAAGTCGTTCAAGCCTCTAATAGACTCTGCTTTCTATTTTCTTAATGTTTTTCTCTCCCGATAGTGTTTTCCGCCATTTTTAAAGGTTCATGCTTTGCAATAGTTTTATTTTTTATTTTTGAAGACTTAGAGTGTTTTTAGGATACATTTTGGATCAGTTTGTATGGGTCCATATAGATCTATGTGAAATAGTTCTAGATACTGTTTGGCTCTACAAAAGGGTTTCTAGAAAGAAGTCCCTTTGATGTTTTCCTAGGATGCAACTTTCACAAGAGATGGATTTTTCTTTCAATATACTAAATCCCTTAACCATTGGCTATTTTTGTAAGAAGCTAAGTGTTGGGCGTGGGATCCCCCAAGGCAAGTTTTGAGGCTTAAAGCACAAGTTTTGACTAAGTCCAATAAAAAGACTCTGCGATTTGTGGGCACGGAGTGCAAAGTTGTAATTGAGTTATAGGGTTGTCCGCCCTTACTTTTGTAATGTAATGTTGGCTTGAGAGTTCTACCATGGTCCACGGACCATGGGATTATATAAATAGAGCAAGGATCTAAGTGTAAAGGGAGATCCAAGAAGATGGAAGAAGATAGAATAATCTAAGAGAAGATGAAGCATTGAGTCTAAGTTGAAGTGTAAATTTGAGGCTTAGGGTTGTAGAGTAGGAGAAGGCTTTGTAGCTGAGTGCACAGAGGCCTAGTAGTTCACAGCCGAGTGTTCAGACCCCTACAGCTGAGTGCATAGGGCAGGTTGAGTCTGTAACCGATTGAAGCAGTAATAAAGAGAAGTTTTACATCATTTCTATGTATCTTTTTCCTGTTTTATGCACTGAAGTATATTGGGTATGAATTGCAAGTTTTTTGTTAATTTGTTGCACAAAATTATATGAATGTGTTGAATAAACGAATATAAGATAAGCATCCATTTACGCGAAGTTAACTAAAAGCTATAAGAAGATAAGTAAGATCTACAGTGTAACTTGGGGAAATAGCGCAGATCGCTGCTTTAGCAGCATGAAATTACCTCAGCCCCTGGTTAGGGCTATGCGAAGGCAAGTATAATAGATCGTAAAAGCCTCGTAGGTCTAGGAAGGGTGTGAAGTGACCTACGTGAAGGTATTCACAGTTGGACTAAATCGACCCCTTAGATATCTCAAGGGTGAGGAAACTTGGTTCCAACATCCCCTCATACTGCTTCGAATCAGACCTCAGTGCGGGCTGCATAACTCTGATTTGTTTGGTTAAATAACTCTGAACCTGGGTCAGGCCCCCTCAAGCCAACAAATGGTTCCGTTTCCGAGACTGGAATCTGCATAGAGTTGTCTAATGTCGTACCATTGGAATCCAACAAAGAAGGAAATTGAAGGTTGGTTGGATAGGAGGATTCACGAGTTTGCAACACAAGAGAATAGGAATCCACGATTATCAAAGGAAGAGTGGTTAGACTGCTACCTGTACATAGAGATCCATGAAATTTTCTTTGCATCTTTCCCTACTGAGCTATACGAGTGGATCGCAAAGCTAGCAGATAGCCAAGGAAGGTGGAAACTTGACAATCCTATTGTGTGGACCCCAGAGTTGGTGCGCAGATTGAAAGCATCAGAGGATAAGATCGCCCACACTTTTGATCACTGGCTCGATCAGCTTATAGGAGGATTCATTACTAAGTTCACGGCAGATACTTTAGTTAGCTATAGCAAGACAAAGCGACACTTTCTCAAAGGATTGCGAGGTAAGTACGTAAAGTCTCTGAATACTTGGATTAAAATGTTATTGTGTGAAAGCAACGTTATGCAATTACCTTCATGTCCGGAGCTACGCAAAGTGGAAAAACATACAGAAATGAAGGAAGTAAGGGACTAGAGAATACCCCTTTGATTTCACCTCTGCGAGGGGATGAGGAAGATCTCGCGAAGGTCTCGCCATGAAGTGTGATCAATTTGATAACAGAGAGGAGTTTGCACATACCACCCCCACCCACGCCACTACCACTTTCACTACCTTCACCTCCATCTTCACCTATAGCACCTCCCCCACCACCACGAGTCAATATGGCAAGCACGATAAAGTTTCCTATGTTCAAGGGAGTAGGAAATGAAGATCTAGACTAGTTTTGGTTCGTGATAAGAGCCGTATGGGAAGTGCAGGGAGATATAAATGATAATATAAATAAATCGACGCTGGACAGCACTCTACAGGATCACACACTGACCTGGTATATTAAGCATTCTAATGACAATCTGAATGTGGGGATCGCGAATATCCAAATTGCACTAAATAGAGAATTTAGCAGGCCAAAGTTAGAGGCGCAGTCGATCATTAGATTCAAAGAGTTCACAATGCTACTAGGCGAGAATTCTTGGGAGTTGGATCAGAGGCTGAAGCGCATGATTCACGAAGCTAATATGACTTTTAAGGATGGACAAAATGGTTTGTAGCATCGTTGATGCCGCATTCGAGGAATGCACTGTCGAAACAAAGGTTAACGACTCAGGCATAGGCCTTGGAGATTGCGATGAGGCAACATGAAACCCCGATACAGGATCCTGACTTGGCAGTTCAGCAGATCCACATGCAGTTGAAAAACTTATGCCTTGAGATGCAGAGTCTGAAATAGGACAGAACAACATGACTAGAAGTGCATGAAGATGGATGGTGCGTTAAATGTAAGGGTTAGGGTCATGACAAGGGCCACTGCCTGGTGTTCATGAATTAACCTCATGGATGGAGGATCAATGCCATTAAGACCAGAGGCACAAGAAGGACCTAGTGTGGCGCCTTCTTTGTGGTGTGTGATTTATCAAATAGGAGGAAAGCATGCTACAGACAACTGCCACCTGTTACAGAAGTACATGCAGAATTCGCAAAAATTGTTCTGTAATTTATTTAGATCGGTTGGACACGATGAGCACACTTGTAGAAGCTATGAGCTGATGATGGATAGAACTCCCACCTACAGAGTTTAGGCTGAATCACAGCCCATTGACCAAAACGCAAGAGTGGCACGAACAAGAATTCAGGGGTGCGAACGAGGCCGAGGTGGAGGAGGACCTGGAAGAGGTCACGAACAACTAATATGCTACAATTGTGGAGGGTGAGGACATTATGCCCGTGATTGTACGAATCCAACGCGTCCATCATGTGTGTATTGTACCTTGTTTGATCATGAGATGGAGGATTATCCTACGCTGATAGCTAGGATGCGCGACAAGGGAGCGCTACCACCTCCCCCCACTTAGAACCTGCAGATGATGAGGTTTGAGCCACGCGAGGAAGACCCAAATGTGAACATTATGCTCCAAAGTGGAATTACGATGGGAGATGATAAAGGAAAACAACCTGAAGATAGTACTTGGGTTCGTAAGGCTTCGATGAAAGAATCAGAGTTTGATTTGGAGCATGCTAAGGAAACCTTCATGGAAGCTAAGAAGAGCTTCGCTGATGCCTCCACTTCAGGAAGCAAAGATAGATTAGAGCTGGAAATGGACCCACCTATGCATACGATGTTCCTAGAAGCATGCATGAAGCTATTGCATGATAGTAAGGCTATAAAAGGATTGTAGGAACTCATTAACAGATGCGCTGGGACTGCGCCAGGAGAACCGAGCGTAGTCTGGAAGATTGGAAAGCATGCGATGAGGATGGGAAGAGAAATGAGGTTGACTGCACAGATTGGAGAATATGAGATGGACCAAGTAATTCTAGACTTAGGATCGAATGCGAATGTTCTCCCAAAGCAGATATGGGAGCACATGGGAAGGACTACACTGTAATGCTCTCCTATCCAGCCACAAATGGAGAACCAGCAAAAGATAATACCTATGGGGAGATTGCAGGGAATCACCGTTGATATTGAAGGAGTGCACTAGAAGACTTTGAAGTGATAGAGATTATTGATGACATCAATCCCTACCCCATGCTCTTAGGAATTGACTGGGCCACTGACATGAACAGGGTGATTAATCTAAAGAAGCGCAAGATGATTTTTGAGAAGAAGTCTCTGCATGAAGTTATAACCTTGGATCCTACAGAAGGATCTCGCTACACCGAGCCAGTGCGCGAGTATGAAAGTGATGATGATTTTGACTGAATCTACAAGATAACCATGCGAGAGCAAGAAAAGGTAAATCCCACCGAGGATGGACTAATCTCATGGGAGTGCTAAAGATCTTGTACTTCGGATTTAGATGAAGAGATAGAGTGATGGCAGAACCAGTTACATGAGGTAACCATGCTGAACTATAATATGATGACAAGATCACTACACTGCGTATCAATAGAAGTGAGGGATCTTCCTACCTATGATGGGTTAAGTGAGGTAGATACTTTCCTAGACAAGTTTGAAAGGGAGGTGCTGGAAAAGAAACATTTCCAGGTTTTGGAGTGGGTACTGTATGCTACGCCTGCGAGGTGGTGGGGTACGCACCAAGGAAGCTTCAAGGACTGGTGCGAATGTAGGAGGATGATGTGCATGCATTTTGGGAAGCCTAAGATGTGACTAACACATAAATACAATGGACGGGATGGTCCGCACGTGCATCTGTCTAGATAGCTACAGGCATATGGTAAACAACCTGCGCGGATGCACATGAACTTTGCATTGGGGACTACAGTCAATAAGCTTGTGTTGGGTGGGCAATTGCACAAACGTTCCCTCAAGTTGGAGCAAAAAAGTGTGGAAAGAATGAGTTTGCAGAAGGTTACCCACGCAGAAGCATTTAATGAAGTGTGTGAAGCACCGAATAGGGTATATAATGCACAGCGAAGTGAGTGGGACCTACACGTACCAACAGTTTTGTGGGCTTATAGGACAATGTGCAAGAAAATAATGGGACAGACACCTTCTAGGCTGGCCTATGGAGCAAACGTTGTAATATCGAGGGAGTATATTATGTCTAGTCTGCGCACAGGAACGCTCGTGGATATGACGGTTCGTGGAGCCTTGGAAGAAGGGATCGCATAGCTGAACGAAGAAGAACTCTTGGGACCTAATGAAGAGATCCAATAGGGTAATCTTAGGCTCCAAGAAATCATGAATGAAAGAGCTAGGTTAAGGGAGAAAAGCGCTCTAGTGGAAGCGGAAGTCAAGAAGCTTGAGGAAGGAACAAAGAAGGATTTTCTCCATAAGAAAATGGTGGTGATAAAACAATATGCGCATGATTACGTTGAAAAACTTGGGGACTACTGTTGAGAGTTGATCAGCTTGATGGCTTGATTGGACCATATATTACTAAAGGGATCACCGATGGTGGCACGATGCAGATGGTGAAGTGCGCAATGCAGACAGTAAAATTAAAAGGTGGATTTTCCTAGGAAAAGTGATTCATGGTCGGTTGAAGCCATATACAGGTGGCCCGACCACCTAACTAGCTCTGGGAAGCATAGTCTTAGTGCTCCAGGAAGTTGAAAGGTGGTGCAAGACTATAAACTACCCTTCCTGAGAGCTACACGATGATAGGAATGCACACAAGAGCGAAGTGTCACAAGTTCTATGACAGTGCAAGGGTGGTTGCACTACCGAGTGGGTTGGCTAGAAAGTGACTGTTATAGTCACTATTCATGATGGGATGCTTGGTTTGCGACCAAATGGAGTGGGTGGCAGGCATTTAAGGCAGGCTTTATGGGCTAGATTTGGGAAAATCTGTCGCTAAGGGAGCATTAATGAACCAGATTTGGGGGGAACAGTCGAATTTGAATTCAAAAGGCGCTATAAATTACAAAGGGCTACCTAGAAAACAACACTTGGTTATTTGAGAATTGAGTTTTCATGCACCCAGAACATTCTGAACCGAGACCTGTTTAACCTATTGAGATTGTTGTTTGAGAACCTAGTTGAGCAGTTGAGAGATTTCAAGACAAACAAAATGGCAGAGTCTGAAGAAGCTAGGGAAACCAGAGAATAGAAGATGCCCCTGAGAGCGTCGAGATAGTTATAGAAATCCCTAAATCACTGCGCATGCTGAGACATAAGAAATATAAGCAGCCCATGATTCTAGTGCACATGTCCCCTCGAAACCCATTGAGAACTAAATTGACCATGGAAGAAAAAGGGAAATTGGTTAATTTGGAAACCGATAAGGAGGAGGAAGACCTTGAGGACATCCTGATAGAAGAGGATGAGGACGAAGACATGGAGGAAGAAACCAAGGGCATGGACCCTCTAACTAGGCTGCCCGTGTATGTTCCTCCGTGGAAGGGGAAGGCAAAGGTGCCCAAGGATATCGATGACAGTAAAATCTCTCTACAAACTCCACTGCTACCCAATGATATCATTTTCTAAGGAGCGCCCATAGGACAGGTGGCGAGTTTGAAGTTCGAAGATTGGGATCTCGCCGACCACGAGAAATTCTCTCACTTGTCGACCACACAGCTCATGAAGCCAAAGAAAAACACCGTGGCGGGAGACATAGAGTTGGAGTCGTACAAGTGGTTGCATGGAGTTGAAAAGGCAGGGTTGTTGAACCTACTCTGGGTGCCACATTGCCATCGCGCCCCAGTGACTATCTTTGTCATCAAGCGGTTTCTCTACCTTGTGCATGATGGGTGTTTGTGGCTAGAGGAGCCCAACCCCATCACTTACCACCTGATTCATAGAATTACCTGACTCCCTTGCAAGGGAGCAGACCTAGCAGACATTTCAGAGGTTAAAAGTAGTGATTTGGCAATCATAGAGGCCATGAGAAAGAAATATAATATGGAGAAGAAAAAGAGGGTCTACGCAATCTCCAGTATCAACAAAAAGGCAGTCAGAGTTGTGACTCAGATACTGGCGGGTAAGGTCATGCGGAAGTGTCGCACAGATGAGGTGCCTATGCCAATGGTTGCACTTGCCGAGTAGTGTGTAGAGGGGGTCCAGTTTAACTGGTCTAAATTCTTGTGTAAGGAGTTCCTAGAGAATTGTCGCAAGGCACAGGAATAGGGGAAAACCTTCCACTATGCATGGCTTCTACTGTCCATAATGCTGGTGGCTAGGGAATTGCCTAAGGATAGCCAGTTCTCCACAATTTTGAGGGATCTCTTAGAGGCTGTGAAGTACGCTTCGCTGTGGGCCACTAAAGATGTGCACAGGATCCGAGACAGTAAAATATTCTGGGTGTTCATGGAGATGAACATCAGAATGGGGATTAACCACAAGTCGATGTTATCACCCACTGTCTATAACAGCCTACAAATCTTCACGGAGTTTAAAGTGTACTTACGCCATGTCTACATCAGGGGGCGCAAGGACCCCGTGAAGAAATGGAATTAGCTCCCATACCTAGCCACGTACGATGTCATATTCGCTGTTATGAACCCAGCTCACAAAAGGATAGAAAAGAGAGATCCACGCCTTAGAATTCAGCCTCTTTGAGGGGGAAACCTCCTTTACATTACATAAATGAGAAATTCTTGGATGATTCAAATGACAAAACCTCATTTATATATATAGGAGTCTAAGGAGTCACAATATAACCCAGCTAACCTAACAATAATAATATAAAGCCACAAAAATAACAATAAGGGGATTCTATGGGGCACAGTAATAACAATATGGAGACAATAGGGGCAGAACAATATTAATAAGGGATACAACTACAATAGTAATGGGGTAATCACTAGTATTATAGGGACCCAACATGCCCCTCTCCTTCAAAAAAGTGTTGTCCTCCATGCTTCAGTAGTTCTGGATGCTTCTGTATAAAATTCTCATCCTCCCATGTGGAATCTTCAGCGGATAATTTCTTCCACTTGACAAGATACTCCGAAATTGATCAATTTCGTAACTGTCGAGTTCTTGCTTCTATGACTGCTTCTGGTTCCATTATAATTTTTCCTTCCTCATCAAGTTCTGCAAATATTGTTTGAACTGGGAGCTTATCGCCTATAACCTTCTTTAAACATGAAACATGGAAAACTGGGTGCAATCGAGAAGCTACAGGAAGCTCCAATTTGTATGCCATAGTACCAATCTTTTGCAACACCTTGTACGGACCATAATACTTTGGTGATAATTTATTATCCTTCATAGCTTTCTTGAGGGAAATTTGCTTATATGGTTGTAGCCGTAGGAATACCCAATCACCTACATCAAAACTTCTTTTGCTGCGATGTTGATCTGCCTGTTGTTTCATTCTATTCTGTGCCAACACGAGGTTATCCTTTAAGAGTTGGAGGACATGTTGTTGATGTTCGATGTGATGTTCCACTGATTGAACCTTAGAATTTTCTCTTAAATATGATGTGATGGATGGTGGCTGATATCCATAAAGTGCCATAAATGGGGTCATTTTTGTTGCTGTATGGAAGGAAGTGTTATACCACCATTCAGCCAGAGGCAACCATTTGACCCATTGTGTTTGTTTATAAGATACAAAGCAACGAAGATATCCTTCCAAACATTTGTTTACTATCTCAGTTTGCCCATCAGATTGAGGATGATAAGATGAGCTATGAGCTAACTGAGTACCAAGACAAGAAAATAATTTTGTCCAAAAATTTCCAGTGAAAATGGGATCTCTGTTACTTACAATAATCTTTGGGTTTCCATGTAGCTTTTTAATTGTTTCCATAAATGCAGTAGAAACTGTACTGGCTTTAAATGGATGTGATAATGCACAAAAGTGTGCATACTTGGTAACTCTGTCAACTACCACCATGATGATACTCTTTCCCTCCAACTTGGGTAAACCTGTGATAAAATCCATTGAAACCTCCTCCCAACGTTGGCTTGGAATGGATAAAGGTTGTAATAGACCTAGTGTCTTAATTGTTTCAACTTTATTTTGTTGGCAAACCGAACATTCCACCACAAACTTTTGAATATCTGATTTAAGGCCCTCCCAAAAAAATTCCTTCTTAACCCTGTGGTAAGTTTTTAAAAATCCTGAGTGCCCTCCTAAGGGAGAAGTGTGCAATTCCATAAGAATCTTTTGTTTTAGCTGGGAATTCTTATAGAGGTATAAGCGATCTTTGTACCATAACAAATCATTTTTCCAGCTAAATGTATCAGACGTATTGGAGTCTTGTTGTAACTTTCGAATAAGTGCCCACACTTCTTCATCATTCTTCCATTCCTCCCTTGCTTCGTTTATCCAATCTGGTTGGATAATAGAAATGGCACACAACAATTCTTCCACATCCTCATCCTTTCTTGAGAGTGCATCTGCCACCACATTTTGCTTCCCTTTTTTGTAGATGATTTCAAAGTCATAACCCAACATCTTTGTGACCCACTTTTGTTGCTCTTCAGAGGATAATGTTTGTTCTAAAAAGTATTTAAGGTTATCATGATCCATTTTTACCTTGAAGTGTCTTCCCATTAGGTAGGGTCACCATTTCTTAAGTGCATGGTGTTACATGGAAAAGTGTCTATATAGAACTGCGCTATCCCACTAAGGTGTGACAGCTGCCTTAGAAACAAACAGAGAAAAGCTACTTTCATTTTTCCTTTATGAATTATAGATAGAGAGGAACAGAAAGACCAACCTCTGTCTTGCGCTAATCTCCTGATTTGATTCCTCTCTTCTTTGATAGTCTTTAGCTAACTGCTCCCTTGCACGCCCAGCTTCACAAAGTACCTGTAAGATCACAGTGGCATAGCACTATACAAAGACATAGATCTATAATCATAAACAATCTAGGATCAGATGTAAATTGACCATACAAATGTAGAAAACATCAATGACACAAGAGCATGGAGGAAAACCTGAATAGCTTTTATTGATAAACAAGAAAGAGCCAAGAGGAGTTACAACTAGTTGTTCTGACCCAGCATCAACCTCCCAGCAAGGAAGCCCCTCTTCACCTCAAACAAAGCTTAGATCACCCAACAATCTGATGTTTGTCTCAAGAAACCAACAACAATTCCTTACAATATGCAAAATTCCAGCCTCTGGATCTCTGGGATGAGGGATCCATATATAGATATCTGTAATGGAGATGAGTTAGCTTATGATTTGATTAGTGTCTTCCCTCTGATAGTTCTTGCTTCCACTTGGAGATTGATGATCTCTTACTCATCCTTGGTCGAATTCAGAGAGGCAAGTGTCACAAGAGAAGATTCTGGAAGCTTCCATTGCCTCTCCACCTCGCGGAATGACACTGCCATTTGTCATTTCTCGCCCATCGCACCCCATAGAAGGGCTTTTTGAAATCCAATGCACCCACATAGTGTATTTACGTGAGATGCAACGCACTTGGCCAGTGGAGCAGCTGAAATGATCCTGTTTTGACCAATTCTGAGCAAGTTTTCATGGAGAACTTCTGGGAGAAGCTATAATCTGTTGACCTTGTTCCTTTAGGGGTTAGAAAAACACTTTTAGGGACTTAGGAGCCCTTGGTTTATGGAAATTTCATGCTTGGGGTTGTAGTGCCCAAAAATGTCTATAACACATGGAGTATTCCCAACATTTACTTCTCATAAATAGCTTTGTGTAAAAACTTTCCCTTAATTGGACGACTTTCGAAAGCAATGGGTCTTTCAACTTGCATTAAAATAGCACCAATTCCATTTCTTGAAGCATCACATTCAACAATAAAGGTTTTTGTGAAGTCTGGTGTAGCTAAGACTGGTGCTTGGCACATTGCCCCTTTGGGATGCTCGAAGGCCTTTGTTGCTTCTAGAGTCCATGAAAATGCATCTTTATTCAATAATGTTGTTAGAGGTGCTGCTATTCTCCCATAATTCTTAACAAACTTGCGATTATACCCTATCAACCTGAGAAATCCTCACAGATGCTTTATGGATGTGGGGATTCTCCATTCCTTAATGGCTTTAATTTTTCTAGGGTCTACCTTAACTCCTTCATGAGATACAATGTGACCCAGATATTCCACCTCTTGTACTCCAAAGAAACATTTGGATCTTTTTGCACATAATTGTTTCTCCTCCAATAGTTGTAGCACCTTGTCAACATGTTCAACATGATCCTTCCAAGACTTGCTGTAGATTAGTATATCATCAAAAAATACTAACACACATTTTCTAAGGAATGGTTTGAAAATGGAATTCATAAAACCTTGAAATGTTGAAGGTGCATTGGTAAGGCCAAAAGGCATGACCAAAAATTCATAATGACCCTCATGAGTTCTAAATGCTATTTTTGGAATGTCTTTAGTCTTCATTCTAATTTGATGATATCCTGAACGAAGATCCAACTTGGTGAAGTAAATTGATCCTTGCAATTCATCCAGTAATTCATCAATGACAGGAATGGGAAACTTATCTTTAATAGTGAGCTTGTTGAGCTCCCTATAATCCGGACACATGCGCCATGATCCATCCTTCTTGTGCACCAATACTACTGGAGCAGAGAAAGAACTTTGACTCGGTTGAATTATACCAGCCTCTAGCATTTCTCCAACCATACGTTCAATTTCACTCTTTTGGGCATAGGGATATGTGTACAGCCTGATGTTTGGAGGAAAACTTCCTGGAATCGGATGAATAGCATGATCATGATCACGAATAGGTGGGAGACCTTTGGGAGTCTCAAATACCTTGGAATGATTGTCCAAGACTTTTTGGAGATCTGGAGAAATAGATGATTCCAATGTGGAAACATCTAGCGAACATAATTATGAAATTACACCAATTTGTTCCTTTTTTAGAAGCTTTGTCATACCGTTAGAGCTGATTATCTTTCGCAGTTTCCCTGCAACCCCTTAATTCAAATTCCTTTCCTTCCACAGAAAATTTCATGAAAAGTTCTTGAAAATTAAAAGCTATTGTACCCAAGGATTGTAGCCATTGGACTCCTAGTACAACATCAACACCTCCGATTGGAATGGAAAGCATTGGGCTAGTCAATACATATTCTCCCATGGATAGCTTGATATTATGGCACTTTCCAGAGAAATTTATTGTTCCTCCATTTTCAACCATGAGTTGACACTCTAGCACTGGATATAAGAAGCAATTCAATTCTTTTGCTACCTTACAATGAATAAAATTGTGGGTACTTCCTGAATCAATCAACACTATTACCTTTTTCTTCTTGGTTTGTCCTTCTATCTTGATGGTTTGAGGAGTGGTAATTCCTTCCAATGCATTACAAGATATGGTCAGACTCATTTCTTCTTTATCTAGGCTTTTTTCCTGGAGTATATCCTCTTCTTTTAACCTTTCTTACTCCTTTTCTTCTTCCTCTTCACAATCTATGTAGAATAATTTCTTCTCAGCACACTTATGACCTTTAGTGTATTTGCTATCACAACTGTAACAAAGCCCTTTTGCTCTTTTTTCTTCCAATTGTTGTGGTGTCAACCTTATAGGTTGTGGAAGACTAGGGGCAACAACACTTCGATCTTTATAGTTGTGAGTGGTATGCTTCCTGGTTGCCATAATTTTGCTTTCCATTTTTCTCGCTAACCTGAATGCATTCTCTAATGAATCAGGTTCCCAAAGGTGAACATCATATTAGATATTATCCTTTAAAGTCCCTATGAACACATCAATCCTATGCTCCTCTAGAATATTTTTTACCCTTATGTTCAATTTTTGGAACTCCTCAATGTGCTCCATTATTGAACCCTTTTGTTTGAGACTTATCAATTGGCTAAAAAAAGTGTTGCTTTTTGTATCCTCATAATGTGCTGTCAATTCTTCCGTAAAAATTTCCCAAGTGATAATTTGTTTACGAGAGCAAAGCCATTGATACCATACAAACTGATTTGGTTCCAAATATAAAGTTGCAATACGTACTTTTTGTGTGTTTTGCACATTATTGAGATCAAAAAATTGCTCCATCTGTAATATCCATGTTGCGGGATCCTTGCCATCAAACTTCCTCATATTGATTTTTGGAATATGGTGGGTCTTCAATCCAACATTAGAGTCTATGGAATCATGATTAACATTTCTTTTGTTCTCATCATGAGTTTCCTTTACTACCCTTTCACCATTAGTGACCATTTCTATTATCTTCAATTCTTCCATCTTATCATGCATGCCATCAATTTTAGCATCCATGCCATTCATATTAGCTTACATGCCATCCATCTTAGCTTCTACACCTTTCTTTAAACAATCCATCTTAGCTTCTACATGTTTCTTTAAACCATCCATCTTAGCTTCTACATCTTTCCTTAAACCATCCATCTTAGATTCTGTTGCTTTTTGTGCAAGTGACACTTGTTGCACTTGGTCTCGTAATTTTGATATATCATGTTGCATTTCTTCCTCTTATTCATAATTCATGCTAGAGGATTTAGGTTGAATACTAGAAGTTTTCATTTTCTTTCCTCAGGGCATCAATTACAGATTCAAACTAATTTTTCAAACCAAGCTTATGCAAAAATTTAAGAAAAACTACACACATTTTTTCACTTTGTAGAAGCTTGATATCAAATCATCCAGTTCTGAAATTGTGAACTTTAGTAGCCCTCTATGTCCTATTTCCAATGCCACCATTCTGATCCAAGTTGGATTCTCCAAGGAAGAGTTATGCACAATCTCCCAAGATGACTTGATTATAGACTAGTTCAGTAGAGCGAACTTGTACAACGTGCCACGAGTCACTGTTTCAATATTTGAATCTGAAAAAGATATGCAAGAAACTAAAATCCATCCTCTTTCTATACCTTCTTATGAAATTTCAATCTGATGCTCAGAGAGAAAGTTATGACAATTTTCCCCAGGTCACCTGTTTGGAATGTAATTCAGGAGTCTGCAAAAAGATCAACTTCCTCAGATCATATCTCCGTAAATATAGTGCGAAAATCTCTGAAATTTGGACCCAGGATTCAGTGTGATTTCTTCTCAAATGGGTTTTTATTTTAGCTTCTGTAACTTCATAGAAAAAACGTTATAGTGAAAATTCCACGATGACCTGTTTGGAGCAGCGAAACCCTAAAATCCAAAGCTTTGATACCAAATGTTATGAAACCAAGTCACAAAAAGATAGAAAAGAGAGATCCATGCCTTAGAATTCAGCCTCTTCGAGGGGGAAACCTCCTTTACATTACATAAATGAGAAATTCTTGGATGATTCAAATGACAAAACCTCCTTTCTATATATAGGAGTATAAGGAGTCACAATATAACCCAGCCGACCTAACAATAATAATATAAAGCCACAAAAATAACAATAGAGGGATTCTATGGGGCACAATAATAACAATATGGGGACAATAGGAGCACAAAACTATTAATAAAGGATACAACTACGATAGTAATGGGGTAATCACTAGTATTATAGGGACCCAACATTCACCGTGCTGCAGTCATGGCCACCATAGTGGCGCGCTCTAGCCATATCCACAACGGAAACGGAAAAGTCTACTGCACAATGGAAGAAGAAGGAGACAAAACTACGGATGGCACAGTTGGTAGAGAAGAGAAGGAAAGAGGCAGTAGCAGAAGCACAGAAGGCAACAGAGAAGGAGCGTGATGGCTGGAAGTCGCCTTCACCTGAGCAGGAACGAGAAATGGAGACAGAGACAGAGGAGGCTAGCACGAACCTACAAATAGTGATGACACAGTTAAAGTGTCAGCGCCCAAGAGAGCAGGTGGGGCCGCGAAAGAAGTTGAAAGCGTCTAAGACTTCTTTCGACCCAATCGCCCTCGCTAAGGGAGATCTGCATGATATAGGGAAGACAGTGTGCGACGTCACCCCGGAGGCCCTCCAGTAGTTGGCATAGGAGAATCCGATTATGTTGGGGGCCCTCTGGGCACAAATTCAGGAGTTACAGGGGTGCACTCCTTAGGCTGGTACTCTCTCGACCAACCTCACAGTAGGAATGACAGCGGCTGAGGAAATGTTGCGTGTCTGCAAGACCAACACAATAGTGCTACTAGAGGGGGCACTGGTTACGGAGAATGAGACTAACAGTCCTACAGTTAGTGCATTGAAAGGAATAAGAATCAACATGGCTGCACTCCATCAGGAAACGCTCTATGTCCTGCAGGACGGAGTGACTGTAGAACTGTGGGCTAGGGAGGGCCGCGTGCTACAGGTGCTAAGTGAACAAAGAATCAACATGGAACAACTGAGCCAGCAGTGTGATGAAGTAGTGGCACAAAAATGGTAGATGATGCAGGTGGTTGAGGAGGCCTACTACATGGTCCCCAAGTTGGCCATCCCAGCATAGACACCAGTAGAGGCGCACATCCATAGGTTAGCAGTAGGGGTGCGTGAGGTGCAAAAAGAGATGGTCAAGGTTTAGCTGGAGCTAAACCTTCAGATAGTAGAGCTACAGTTGAAGGCACAACCTTCAACTCCTTTAGAGGTAAGGGAACAGTGCGCCAACACCATCATGACGTAAATAAAAGAGATCAGCAGTGCAGTGAAGGACTCCACTAAAATGTTGGAAGAGTTGTTCGAGGTCCTCACCACTCTATAGGAGGACCTGAACATACAACGCTTAGAAACAGAGGCGCATGAACTATAGCAATAGTATGACTACGTCAAAGGGACCGCATAGACGGTGGCCCTTACATAGAGGCTCATGTGAATGCAATAGACAAAAGTGCTTAAGGAGCAAGTAGATGTAGTGTGACACAACGAAGCAGTTCTAAAGGTGCGCGTCCAACCATGGATCGACGAGGCCTTCATCATCATAGCAACAATTAAAGGAAAGCTCATGCATATGCACAGACTGCAGGAGTAGATACAAGGAAGCAGTTCAGAAACAGTAGTCTCTAAACAACGCATACAAGAGATACAGCAGGCAGTCGCTTAGTGCATTGCCGACCTTGCAAAAGTTCGAGTAGAGTTGGGAGGTCTCCGCGAAAAGATCTCCGCACTGACAAAGTGACTCCAGGGCGAGTCACGATGTTTGTGTTGGGGGCCTGTTGGGTGCGGGATCCCCCAAGGCAAGTTTTGAGGCTTAAAGCCTAAGTTTTGATTAAGTCCGATGAAAAGACTCCGCGATTTGTGGGCGTAGAGTGCGAAGTTGTAATTGAGTCATAGGGTTGTCTGCCCTTACTTTTATAATGTAACTTTGACTTGAGAGTTTAACCCATGGTCCATGGACCATGGGATTGTATAAATAGAGTGAGGCTCTAAGTGTAAAGGGAGATCTAAGAAGATGGAAGAAGATCGAATAATCTAGGAGAAGATGAAGCATGGATTCTAAGTTGAAGTGTAAAGTCAAGGCTTAGGTTGTAGAGTATGAGAAGGCTATGCAGTTGACTGTGCAGAGGCCTAGTAGTCCACAACTGAGTGTGTATACCCCTATAGCTGAGTGCGCTGGGCAGGTTGAGTCAGTAACCGATTGAAGTATTAATAAAGAGAAGTTTTACATCATTTTTGGTTATCTTTTTCCTGTTTTATGCACTAAAGTATATTGGGTATGAATTGAAAGTTTACTATTTATTTGCTGCACGAACTTATATGAATGTGTTGAATAAGTGAATATAAGCATCCATTTACGTGAAGTTAACTAACACTTATAAGAAGATAAGTAAGATCTACAGTGTAACTTGGGGAAACAGTGCAGATTGCTGCTTTAGCAGCACAAATGTACCCCAGCCCCTGGTTTGGGCTACGCGAAGGCGAGTATAATAGATTGCAAAGGCCTCGTGGGTCTGGAAAGGGTGCGAAGTGACCTACGCAAATGTATTCACAGTTTGACTAAATCGACCCCTCAGACAACTCAAGGGTGTGGAAACTTGGTTCCAGCATCCCCCATACTACTTCAGGTGAGACCTTAGTCCACGTTCCACGGGCTGTTGCTGAAAGGGCCAGTAGTACAAGGATTTGTTTTGCTAAATAACTCTAAACCTGGGTTAGGCCCCCTCAAGATAACACTAAGACTATTGAAAAGTATGTAATCATATCTAAGATGCCAAAATGAAGTCTCGTCTATGCTTGAGATATTTTATGAATATTACTATTATAAACTTTTATTTATCGTATTTAATGGAAAAAAAAAAATTCTTGGTGATTTAAACCCTTGCAATAAGTTTTCTACTTGGTGGTTTGTCTAAGATTATGAATGCAGAGTCTTTAAATCTCACATCATAACTATTTTGACTCAATTTTCCTATACTTATTAGGTTATGTCTAAGATTAGGCACAAAAGACATCAAAATTATAATTCTTCTCATCTTGTTTAACTAAGTCAAACTCAACACATTTACCTAAGGCTTTAACTTCATAATCATCTCCTAAATTAATTCCATATTTAATAGAACTATGAGTTGTAGAAAATAATTCTTTGTTACCCGTTACATGAGTATTGCAACCGTTATCTAGTAAACAAATATTCATATTGTGATATTTGTTAGCGATTTGAAATGAAATCAACATTATGTTAGTTTTTCCTTATTTAGTGTTGGAGACATTATCTATGCCATTGTTAATTTTTAACTATTTATTTCTACATTCACTTTCATAATGACAATATTGTTTGTAGAGGTAGAACGGGACTTTGGATTTTTCTATCCATTTCTTGCCCCCCACTTTTATTTTGATATTTTTTAGGTTGATTTTATTTTCCTTATAGTTCTCATTTTGTTCATTCTTCTACTTGAAAATTACCTATTTCTTTGTTTCTTCTACCTTTGGCTCAATAAGATACCTAAGTCTTGAAGGAATGTTTTAAGGATTCCTCTTCCATGTCAATTTTTGATTCATGGGACAAAAGAGAACCCACCATTTCTTCTATTGACAATTTAGATAGCTCTTTGGACTCTTCTACGGTAATGAAAACCATTTCAAATTTCTTAAGGAAGCTTATGACCATTTTTTCAACAATTTTCCAATCTTAAGTCTTTTCTATATGAATCATTAGTTGATTAATAACTCCCATTTCTCTCATCATGAATTGGTCAATGTTCTCTACCTCCATATTCAAGGTTTCAAACTCTCTCATTTAGGGTTTGAAGTTTCACTATTTTCATTTTGTCATGACAGTCATCTACTAAACTGTGGATCTAATACTTGACCTTGTTCTCCTTTTTCCTAAGTTTTGTAAGTTTATTTATTTTGGCATTAGAAATGGCCTTCATAGTTGTCATATTCTAAGATGTAATTTTCCATTGGTTTCAAACATTTCTTGAATTGCAATAAAGTTTTCATCTTATGAGACCAAATGTAATAGTTCTTGCACACAAAAATTGGTCTATGTGTTTACCCTCAATTACTTGTAAAAATATTTTTAAGAAAATGTTAACAATAAAAATTTTCCTTTTAATTTACTTCAACATCCACACAATCTATTTAAAATAATAAATCATTTACAAAGATAATTAACTACAAAATAAATTACATGCAAAGGGAAACATACTATACACAACAATTCCCATATTACACAATAACATCAATAAATAGCTATTCCAATGTTACAATCTTGATTTACGAACTCCATTAGTGCTTCATTGGACCAACTAATGTTACCACATTATAGAGCCACCATGGTTCAATCTCGAGAAACCCTACCACTGAAACTACAAACATTTAAAGTGTTGATAGCTAGAAATCATCATCTCTATACATCTAAGTCATGTGCTAGCCACCATGAAACCTTGATAATGTTTTCTTTCGTTCAAAAGTAAAAACATACATTTGATATTTCATAAGAAATTAGAAAGTACAATTCCTTTGTCGCACCACAATAGACTTGATAACTTAAAAAATTGATTTGAGAATAAAATCCCATATATATCTTAGACCTTAAATATATATTCAAACTTAATCCTATTTGATTAGGATCAAACATATTAAAGGAAAAAAAGAAGCCAACACATTCCCATTAGACACCTCTAGGATGGAAACTAGCCCAACATTTAATCACAGTGCTTCCCTGGATAACATATCTTCCATGGAATTATTTTTCTTATATGTATGAAGAACTTGCACATCATCATATTGTTCCTATAGCTATGAAATTTTCCTTTGCCATGATTCTACATGAAGGATCGTTAAGGAAACCCTTCTGTTGAAATAGTCCAAAAGGACTTGTGAATCCCCATACAATCTGAATACTTTTATCTACTTCTAAAGGGAAACCTCATGGCAGACCACATAAAATGGAGTTCAGCTATAAAATTTGTGCCTTCGGCCAATACCTTGTTTTCATTTCATCATCAAATTTCAGTGAAATAAAATGACTATATCCACACCACAAACATTTCATTGGCTCCATTATAGAATCCTCATCCTATACTAGTTGGCATGTCCACATCTCTAGTAAGCCTAATATTCTTTCCTTTTAGAAATTTCACTTGCTCAAGATAAGACAATATTGCATTATGTGTAATAGCTTCAGAGAAAACCATAGAGTCTTCAAGAAGAAATTGGTTTCACCCTAGCCAAATTCCCCATAATAAAAAGATCGAAAGGAATTTAAGGGAACATGAAATAAACCTTTGATTCCAAGTCTAGAGACACTCTTCACCTGAGCTTCCATTCCACCAAGGATCAAGGTTAAAACAAGAGAAATATTCCTTCCAAACATAAATTATAAAGGGAAAATGAATAAACAAATGAGAAATAGACTCCTCATTCATCCGATAAAGAACACAAAATCCATGACCTACCCATCCTTGCTTAATAAGAATATGATTTCCTATAGGTGCACATTCATATCAGATAACCCACATGATAGTGACTACTCAAAGCTAATAATTTTATTTTATTGGGTTTAATACGATATGATCTAATAAAAAGAGTTCACCACCTCCAACAATCACATCCTCAATTGCAATCTCTCACTACTTACCGACTGGTAGTGGGACTTGTTAGAGTGAAATCAGGAAGCCTGTTATGATACATGGTTTGTTGAATTCTTGTGTTCGCATTAATATTAGTCAGAAGCTATTGAACTTATCCAAATGTAGATTTTTGCAATATCCTATAATCGTATAGGACAATAGTGAGGTAAAACAATTGAGGGTCAATTATTTCACCTCACTGTTGTTTATCCGATTTAAAAAGATATAACCAAAAATTGAAATTGAGATATGTTTTATAAGCGTATTTTTCACTCATTGTAGTGGGAGAAACCCAAGTTAAACCTACCTAATTCGTAGAGGAGATTGACTGAAGGAAAAGGTTATGTAGTTTTGGATCTCATATATTAGTATTGAGAACTGATATTGTGCATTGTGCAGTTATGGAAGGTAGTGATTATGCTTTGCATAGTTCTAAGATGCAAGGTAGAAGCTTAAGGACTGGCCACCTTTACTTATAAAATCAAATTCTTACATAATCCTACAATTTTGACCATATCGTACTAACGAGAGAGCATGAGTAAGATGACATTCCTGTGGCTAAGATGCTTTGATGTCGATGCATGCTAGAGAGTGATGCCTCTTTGCTTTGTTTTTGTTGTATATTCATCTATGTATCTGCCTCTTTTGATGCTTATTTCTTTTGATGTGAAAGTGCTGGAGAGTGATGTTGGTGATCTTGATGCTGTTGCTGAGCTCTACAAGAGATTCTTCATCCTTTGAATCCTTATGCTGAAGATGGCTGCAAACTGTGAAGTTCCCTTTGTGGGATAGGCTGCTACAAGATTTCCTACATGATATGTACAGGATGTCCTGTAGCTACCTCTCCCCTAAAATTTCATATTTGTTTAACCCTGAAGCATGGGGAATCTTGACATGAGTATAGAAGGTTGGTAGGGAATGCTAGGTGAGGGTTGTGGTCTCTAGGTATTGTTCCTCTTTCCTTCTTCTCTCTCTCTCTTCTTTTTTTTTTCTTTTGTAAACTGTATTTTTTTTTTAGTTCATTTCCTTAATGGATGCAGGGGTGACATGGTGATGGAGGGCATGGCTATCATGTGGTGGAGTGAATGTTTTTTTTTAGACATAGGCTTGTCATCCCCTTTCTCTCAGAATACCTTTCTCGGGATTTTCAAGGCCACTATAATTCCTACAGGAAACTCATGTAAGTTTACAGGGAATCCTCTAGGATTAGAGGGAATACTGTAGAAAACATAGAGCTTGTGTAAGATGAGCTAGAGGGGTTCATAAATGGAAAAATAGATGAATAATGAAAGATATGAGATGGGTGGATTGAAACATGGTTCTTGTAGGTCTTTCTGTCCCTCTCATGTTGTGCTTATCCTCCTCTTGCTGACCTGCAAAATAAAATTTTCAAAATTTTCTTTTCTCTCTTTTTTCTTTATTTTTTCTTTTTGTAAAACAACTAGTCTACCTCCAAGGAGGTTTTCATCCTAGTTGCCTGCCCTGGGTGCCTCAAAAGAGGTTTTCACCTAGAGATCTTTTTATTTTCTTCTCTCTCTTTTTTTAAAACACCCTTGGGCCACCTCAAGAGGTTTTCAACCCAACAGTGGGACTCAAGTGCCTCATGGAGGTTTTCACTTGAGTCTCTTTATTTTTTCCTCTTTTTTCTTTTTTCTCTTTGTAGGGACTTGGTGGGGTGGAAGCTGAGACTTTCTCCACCACCATCACTGTCTTGCTGATGCTATTGATGAATTCTTGCTTTGACAAGGGCTTCTTGTAGATCTTTAATCTATACCCATTGACAAGTAAAGGGATAGCCTCTGCATCAATGGTTCTTATCTGTACAACACCATTATCATGACATTTTTCTATGACATAAGGCCCTAACCATCTAGTCCTTAACTTACCTTTAAAATCCTTGTACCAGGAATCATACAACAAAGCCCAATCACCTTCTTGAAACTGTTTGTCCTTTATATTCTTGTCATGCCAAATTTTCCTTTGAACTTGAGTCACCTCTGTGTGCAGGAGGGTCTACATCCTAAATTCATCTAACCCATTCAGCTGGAGAAATCTTTCTTGTTGTGCCCTGGTGAGATCTAGATCCATTTGTGCTGCCATTCTTAAGGTATTGTATTCAAATTCAATGGACAGTAGGGCTTTCTTCCCATATACTATCTCACAAGCGCTGAACCCAGTGGTGGTATTCCAGGTGTTATTGTAGGCCCAATTGGCCTCAACTAATCTATTTGCCCAATATTTTCTATTGCTGCTAATCACTTTAGTCAGAATGCCTTCCAACACTCTATTGGTTACCTCCACTTACCCATTAGCCTGTGGGTGGTAAGGAGTGGATGTTTTGTGCTTGATCTTGTGTTGGCTTAACAAATTCTCAATCATGTGAGATGTAAATTGACTACCTTGATCAGTGACCAATTCTCTAGGGTACCCAAACTTATAAAACACATTTTCCCTTAAGAATTCAGCCACTTTTTCTTTTGTTGTTTCTTTGATGGCCTTGGATTCATCCCACTTGGTTAAATAGTCAGTGCACATAATGATGTACTTCTTCTGTCTAGATGGAGGGTCAATGGGCCCAATGAAATCCATGCCCCACTTGTCAAATGGCTCGAAAGTCACTTGAGGTTGCAGAGGAATTTCATCCCTTGAGGTAGTTTTCCCCGTCCTTTGGCACCAATCACACTAACTGGTATACCTCCTCACATCTTGGGGAAGAGTGGGCCAGTAATCACCAGTTTGTAGTACCTTGAATGTTGTTATTTTGGCTGCAAAGTGACCTCCATAAGGCCCATCATGATAGGTTAGAAGGATGTCAAATACTTCTTCCTCCCTGACACATCTTCTCAAAATTTGATCTGGGCCTAGTTTGAAGAGATTGCTCCCAATCCAAGTGAACGGGGCGCTCTTCCTTATGATCTTTCTCTTTTCCTTGGAGGACAAATTTGGTGGAAACCGTGCAGACAACAAATAATTTGCTATGTTAGAAAACCATGGAGAGAGAACTGAAATGGTGAATAAGTTTTCATCCGGTAACTAATCATCAACCATTCATTCCTCCTCTGCAGGAAAAGTCAATCTAGATAAAAAAATCTGCAACAACATTATGCTTGTCAAGCTTATCAATAATAGTTAAATGAAACTGTTGCAATAAAAGTAACCATCTAATAATCTGGGCATTTACATCAGGTTTATTCATCAAGTATTTAATTGCAGCATGGTTAGTATGTACAAATGTTTGGTAACTAGTAATGTAATGCCTAAATTTATTCAATGAATGCACAACAACTAGGAGCTCTTTTTCAATCATAGTGTAGTTCGGCTCGGCCTTTGACAAATTCTTACTAATGAAGTAAATGGCATAAGGTAACTTGTCATCTATCTGGCCTAGAGCTACTCCTATGGCTTTGTGAGAGGCATCGGTATGTATATGGAAAGGAAGAGCCCAATTTGGGCCTCAGAGAATAGGTGTAGTAGTCAACTTGTCCTTTAGGGTATCCGAAGCTTCTTGACAGCTTTCCGACCATAAAAATTTGGAGTCTTTGGCCAATAACCCAAATAAAGGAGAAGCTAACTTACTTAAATATTTTAGGAATATCCTATAGTATCCAGCTAAACCCAATAATATTCTGACATCCCTCTGTTTTTGCAGAGCTAGGACCCTTTGGATGATGCCTATCTTATTTGGTTCTACCTGCAGTACTTCCTGGGATATTGAGTGACCTAGAACAGTCCGTGTAGTCATCAAGAACTCACATATTTCTGGATTGAGATAAGTTAAGTTCAATGCATTTGTTCAGCACCTTACCCAGGTTAGAGAGAGCCTCCTGGACATGATACCCATAGGGTGTAAAGTCATCCATATAAATTTTTACTGCATCATGGACTAGCTCGACAAAGATACTCAGCCATGCCCACTGGAAAGTGGCAGGGGCATTCCATAGACCAAAAGGAAGGACCCTATAAGTGAAAGTACCCCAAGGATAGGTGAAGGTGGTTTTATCCTGGTCCTCTGGGCTAATCTAAATTTGATTTTATCCATTGAATCCATCTAAGAAAGAGAAAAACTTTTTCCCTGCCAGGCCATCTAACACTTGGTCAATGAAAGGTAGAGGGAAATGGTCCTTCTTTGTTGCTTTGTTTAACTCTCTGTAATCAACACAAATCCTCCACTTCCCATTTTTCTTTGGAACCATCACCAATGGAGACACCCACTCACTACCCGAGATAGCGTAAATGAATCCTACATCCAGCAACTTTTGCAGCTCTTCTTTGACTATATCCTTGAGAGCTGGATTCATTTTCCTTTGGGGTTGTCGGACTGGTTTGAAACCTTCTTTGATATAGATGTGGTGAGTACACATCGAGGGGTGCACTCCCCTCATTTCTTTATAACTCCAAGCAAAGGCATCCAAATTCTTCCTTAGTAGGTTACATAATTCTTCCTCTTGGTGTACAGAAAGAGAGGGGTTGATTTTCAGAGTTCTTTTAGGGTTGAATTCTATGGTCTTGACATGAGTAGGATTTGAATCAGCTAAGCATAAATCAATCCAATTGTTGTTCTTGTTTTCCTTCACTACTTCTTCTAAATACAAGTTGTTGGGAGTTGGATTTTGGAGGATGTTCAATAAAATCATCTTCATCAGGTTTCCCTCCTCCCATGGCAGTTTCTAGGGTATAGAGTTGGGCCAAGTAGACATCATCTTCTTCCTCCTCTTCTAGCCATAAAGGTAAATCATGTTCTAAATATGGCTGAGTAGGAGGGTATAAGATCAACTTCTTGGATAGATGCCCATTTTTTATAGTCATGTTTCCAACCCTGCAGCTGATGTAGGCATTGGCAATGGCTAACCAAGGCCTCCCAAGTGTGAGAGGATAACCATTAAACTTGGCCTTAGGCTAGAGAACTAGGAAGTCTGTAGGGTAGTCCAAAGAGTCAATGGAGACCATCACATCCTCAACAATCCTCTTAGGAGCTACTGTGGATCGGTTCACAAGCTGCAAGACTGTCATGGTCTTTCTTAATGAACACTATAGATTCAGCTTGAGCACAGTGTCCTTAGTCATCACATTAATGGCAACCCCAAGATCTCTCAAGGTTTGTGGGACAATGGTGCCATTGGTGTGCACATATACCATAGGTCTTCCAGGGTCTAAATACTTTGGGCAAATTACCTACCTCAGCATTAAGTCAGAAAGTTGTCCAATGACATTAATGGTAGGGGTGTCTCTTTTCTGCCTCCCTAAATGTTTGAAACACTTCTCTTTAATCAGCTTGTTGTAAATAGGTACATCCTTAATGGCTTGGAGAAGTGGAATTTTGACACAGATTTTTCAATTCACCCGAAAGTTCATTCTCTTCCAGGGTAGGCTAGACTGGATGAGTTAATATTTCAGGAAAGTGTGGAGGATTCACTCTATGCATACTTTCCTCTCTTTCCTCCTCACTCTCCCTACATGGAGATGGAGGTTGATTATCCGGGAGTACTCTCCCAGACCTCAGGTTGATTTCCTAGCATAAACAGGGTAGTATGTCTCTCCACTATAGACCTGTTGTGCCTATCTATTGTTCAAGTTCGGACTTGGTTGGGCAGACATCTGAGGTTTTTTAGGTGGAGCAGGGTGTAAAAGTTGTGGTTGAGTAGGAGGTGAAGGCAATAAAGCTGGAGCACTATTGTATGGGGGGCTCCACCCCTGGGGTGGTGCATTCCACTGAAGCTGTGGAGGAGTATATGGCTGAAATGGTTGGTTGGTCGGCTAGGAATGGTACTAAGCTGCAAAAGACCAAGGAGAAGGTGTAGACTAGGAGGGATGAGTAGGGAGCCCCCAAAAGGGAATGGATTTGTTTTGGTTAGGGTTGTAATATGCATAGGATGACCTTGCATGCCCTGCTGGTATGGTCAAGGCCCATGAGGCCTTATTTGATTTATGTAGCAGAGTTGTTCAGTCGCCCCTTTAGTTCCCTAATACACAACTTTTAGTCCACGTAGAGAAGGAAACTTGTCTGTGGAGTGGTTTTCTTCACAGACCGAGTAGATTTCTATCAGGCTTAATGGACATTCATTCCTAGGGTGCCTCCTTGTGCATGTAGGGCAGAAAATGGCTATTGCTCTCTCTGCTTCCTCATGCTTCCTCTTGATTTGCATTGTGTCCATCTTTAGGGAAAGAGTTTGCAACATTTCACTCTTAAAATCTTCCAACATATTTCCAATTTCACCTTTTATAGATGTGTCAGAAGAGGATGAATTGGCCACTATTTGACTACCCCTACCCTTTTTCCTAGCTGCCCTAGAATGGTTCTTAAAGATGGTCTTGATATCTTCATAGGGTAGCTAGTAGATGTCCCATCCTGATAGTAGGTTTAGGGTATCTAGAAGATCTTCCTTGACCCCCCTTAGTAAGACTAACTTTGGTGATTTAGGATTAAGTGTGCAGCTTGCCATTTTGTAGCTAAGATGGAATCTTTCCTCATAATCCTCTAAGGACTCATCATGCCCCAAGTTCATTCTAAAAATTTCATCTTTAGTGTCTTTAGACCTACAGTAGTCCCAATACTTGTTTTTGAAAGCTTGTTGCATCTGAGCCCAGGTGATGATGTTATCCCCAGGTAAACTCATGAACCAGTGCAGAGTTGCATCCTTGAGAGTGGATGGGAATAATTTCAACTTCTGATAATCAATGGTGTAATCATAAGTTCTGCATATAATAGCGAACTCAAATAAGAAAGTATCTAGATCTTCTGAGGTCAGACCATGGAAGTGAGGAAGAGAAGAGGGGCTTATGTTTTTCATCTTGGCATCCCCATTAGTCTCTCTAATTGAAAAAGAACCCTCAATTATTTCTCTGTCTCTGATCCGGATTTAAACAGGAATGCAATAAATTATAGAGATAACCATAAACATAGTGATGTAGCGGAAAAAATACTTCATTTCATTAATGTAAAATACTGAAATATGCTTACAAACAAGAATGGAAATAAACCAGCTAGGGCAATGGTAGCTTATCTTTGAGAAGAGATGTGGCAGCTACATGCCTATGAACTGTCTTACAATGAGGCTCAAGGGCATTTTTATTATTGAACAATAAGAGCAAACCCTAAAATACAAAAACCCTAACCCAAAGAGATGTAACACCAAGAGTTTATGGGCCCCGTTAGGGTGAGTTGGACAGCCAACTTCCCGGGGTTGAGACTTGGTCATATTATCTCCGTT
The DNA here is from genome assembly GCA_031772625.1 of Pinus tabuliformis. Classification (NCBI taxonomy): domain Eukaryota; kingdom Viridiplantae; phylum Streptophyta; class Pinopsida; order Pinales; family Pinaceae; genus Pinus; species Pinus tabuliformis. Next base: position 168,250,508 of record CM062819.1, read on the forward strand.
TGACGCACATGATAGCCCGTTGGAAAGATATTTCTGAGGACTATGATGGAAAAGACAATTTTAGATAGAAAATAGTTGGTGGTAGATTTCCCAAAAAACCAAAAAATGTCATTTAGGGCCTCAAAATGGCTCCAGAAGTTTAGAACCAGAAAAAACTGCTAAAAATAGTAAACTATGCTATAATTAAGGAAACTAAAAAACTAAAAGAAGCAATGGTGGGGGTCCAAGTGGAATTGGCGGGTGGCCACCAATATCCACCTGGATCATTCCTCCCCCCTTAGGAAGCAATGGTCCCCATTGCGTTGAGTTCCTCCATGAGATGAGGGAACTTTTGCTGAACTTGGTCCCTGGTGAGCCACTTGCCCTGGTGAAGGAGTTGGCCTACTTTGACAACTTGATATAGTTGGATATTCCGCTAGTGAGTGTGCTTTATCTGTGTGTCCATGATCCGATCAGTTGTAGCTTGTTCCATGCAATCTAGATTTAACTCTGTGGGTGTGAGTTGTTCTGCAATGTCGGATGTGTCTAGTAATGGTGGAAAGTATGGCTGAAGGTGGTCCACATTGAACACTGGGCGTAGGCCAAGCAATGGGGGAATGTTGAGCTCAAATGAATTATCTCCCACAGGCTTGGTAATGGTGTAAGGACCATATCAGAGTGGTTTGAGTTTTTGATAGGCTCTGGTAACGTGTTCCTTTTCCAAATGCAACCAGACTTTGTCGCCCACCTGAAACTTGTGTGGCACCCGATGTTGATCATGTCGCTGCTTGTACTTGGCATTTGATTTCTCCAGAATGTCATGGACTTGTTGGCGAATATGTTGGATGTGCTCAATGAAGCTATTTGCCTTATTTGTTTCGAACTAGACATGAGCCGAATCTACGTGAGTAGCTACAAATGGCATGGCCACATCAAGGGGAAATAGTGGCTGGAATCCCAAGCCCACTTGAAAAGGGTTGTGGCCAGTCAAGTTGTGGAGAGCCTAGTTGTAGCTGTGCTGAACATAGGGGAGGCTCTTGTCCCATGTGCGTGGATTCTGAGTTGTACATGCGCAAAATGTGTACGATCATCATGTTGACAACCTCTGTCTAACCATTAGTTTGAGGATGGAAGGTTATGGACTTAGTGAGTTTGGTGTCCAACATTGACCAGAGACTGGACTAAAATGTACTGAGGAACCTACTATCCCAATTTGAGATGATAGACTATGGGATCCCAAAGTGTACCCACACTCGTTCAAAGAAGAGTTTAGCAATGGCTTCTATTGTGATATTCTTCTTGCAGGCCGTCATAATGGCCATCTTCGAGAACCTATTGACGACCACAAAAACATAGTCATTTCCATGCTTAGTGGAAGGAAGGCCTGACATGTAATCCATGGAGATGGATTCCCAAGGTCGACTAGGGGTAGGCAACGGGGTATAGAGGCCTTGCTTCTTGATGGTCAGTTTGGTAATGGCACAGGTAATGCATGATCTGAAGTACTTCCTGACATCCTGTCGAAGATTCAGCCAATAGAAATACCTCTTTAGTACCGCCACCATTTTTTCGACTGTGAAATGCCCAGCAGCCTGACTGTAGTGTGCTTCCCAAATCATCTTAGCACGCTCGCTTGAATGAACACAAAGGTGACCCAGGTGGCATAACAGGGCATCTTGGAGGTGAAAATATGGAACATGCTGACACTCCAAGAGTGCCTAGTATGTGTGGCCGAATTCCGGGTCGCTTTTGTAGAGAAGTGGCCAATCAAAAGTCTCGTGCCCACAAGAGTTGAGCACCGTGGTTAATGCCATGATCGGTGGTCGACTAAGGAAATCTGCAACATTATTGGTGCTTCCCTTCTTATACTTGATATTCAAATGGAATTGTTGCAGGCATGTGGACCACTTCTGATGGCAATCATTCTGCAATTTCCCTTGGGTCTATATGAACTGCAGGGGTCAGTGGTCTGTGTGGATGACCGTTTCCTTCCCCAAAATGTAATGCTTCCATTGTCGACATGCCTACACAATGGAGTACATCTCTTTGTCATGAGTGGGATACTTTCGAACTGTGTTTGAAAGTGTCTCACTGTGATATGCCATTGGATGCCCATGTTGAGTAAGGACTGCCCCAATAACATAGTCAGAGGCATTTGTCTCAGCCTCAAATGGTTGTTTCAAGTCTGGTAATGCAAGAACTTGTGCCAAGAAGAGACGATTTTTCAACTCTGTGAATGCCTTTTGTTGAGATTCAGACCAAAATAATTTTGCTTTCGCTCCTCCCTTGGTGACTTGACTCAAGGCCCAAGTGATATGAGAAAATCCCAACACGAACCTGCAGTAGAAGTTGGCAAGGCCTAGAAAGCTGGGAAGCTCTGTCAGAGTGGTTGGAGATAGCCAATCCTGAATGACTTGGATCTTGGCTGGATCTACATGCACCCCCTGTTCATCAATAATGTATCCCAAATACTGAACCTGGGTCATGCCAAAAGTGCATTTCTCCAAATTGGCACATAACTTGTGTTGCCGCAGTGTTTGGAGAACTTGTAGGATGTGGTGGAGGTGCTCTTCCCAACTCTAGCTGAAGATCAGGATATTATCCAAGTATACCACTACAAATGAGTTGGTGAATGGCCGCAAGATGTCATCCATTAGCCTCATGAAGGTTGCAGAAGCATTCGTCAATCCAAAAGGCATAGCCAACCATTCGAAAAGGCCCTCCTTGGCTTTGAAGGCAGTAATCCACACATCAAAGGGTTTGATTGGTACCTAGTGATATCCTGACTTCAAATCGATCTTGCTGAAATATTTTGCCCCCTTCAGTTGGTCCAGGAGGTCATCAATCCGTGGGATTGGGTACCTATTACCGACAGTGATCTTGATCAACACCCGATAGTCAATACAGAGTCTCCAAGTCCGATCCTTCTTCTGTACCAGCACGATCGGGCTCCCACAGGGTGATGAACTCAGACGGATGTGACCTTTTTGCAGCATCTCTTGAATCTGCCTCTTTATTTCATCTTTCTCCATAACAGAGCACCGATAGATTGGTCCATTGGGCAGCGACGCACCTAGAGTCAGATCAATGGAGTGCTTGACCTGAAAACGCATAGGAACCCCTATGGGGGAGGTGAAGATGTCCTCGTACTCCTCCACGACCTTGTCCATCTGTAGTTTTCGTGCAGAGGGTCCCTCTTTGGAGGTCATGGCCACCGTCTTTTTCTTTCCTTGAGGGTGTATCATCAGGAAAACAAATTTCCCAGTTTTGGAAATGAGCTTACTGCATTATTTTTCAGTAACCAAGGAGATGGCAGTAGGTGGTGCTACCTTTGGTATCCTATACAACTTATTTCCCAAAGTAACAATAACAGCACGGGGCCTTGATTCATACACATCATGTCACTTCCACAAGTATGGTTGTCCTAATAATACATCACAAACTTCAAGGGGAGCAATGTCACACTATACGTCATCCATGAAGGGCTTGATGTTGTATGGAAGGTGACACTGTTGGCTCACGTGAAGATCCCATCTTTGGTGAAGCCACCTAATGGTGTATGGTTGTGGATGTGCTATGGTTGGTAAGCCTAGCCGCTTCATGACCTTTGCCGAAATGAGGTTCTTTTGGCTCCCACTATCGACAATGAACTATAGCGGGGAGCCCTTTAGCCACATATGGGAGTGGAAGAGACGCTCCTCCTCCTCTCGATCTTCAGATTCCTCCTTCTGGATCTTCGTGGTGGCAACGGTGGCGCTGGGCTCCGCATCAATAATCTGCTTCCCTTTTTCATTCCCCCTATCGGGTTCGGACTCAGTTTTGGAACATGCATCTAATTCTAAAACCTTTAGCTCAGCCACTAGTGACTGCCTGGCCAAACACTCACTTGTGTTGTGAGTGGAGCTCTTATGGAACTCACACCACTTTCCCATGTCCTTTTTCGGCTTCGCGGTGCTATTCTTTGTTTGCAGCTTTGACGGGTTGTCTTGGGCAACCCTGCCTTGGCTTTTTCCTTTGTTCTATGGTTTGGGGGCACCTTTCCCTTGTTTTGGATTCGCAGATCCAAAGTCTCGCTTCTTCTGTTTAAACTTTTTCTCAACCTTGACGGCATACCGGTATGTCGTGCCAAGCGAGGATATGTTCAGGAATTCTATTTCTTCTTGGATGTAATTGTGTAGGCAGCCATGGTATTTGAGTACCAAATGCTACTCTGTATCCTTGATACCCAACTTTGTGCGAAGGGTATGGAAAATATTGGTAAACTCGGGCATGTCTTGGTCCCTTACCTGCTGCAGCGTGCTCCACTTTATGTATTGATCCTCATAGCTTCCGACAGAGTAGTACTGCTCCTTGATGGCATCCTGGAATGAATTCCAAGTGGGTGCAGCTGAAAATAGTGAGCCTGTACTTTCATCCTTCTGCTCGCAGTAGGTTTCCCACCAATCCTTGACATGGGGGGTTGATTTGAGAAGAGCAAAAATAATCTTTTCCGACTAGAAAAATATGAATAGAAAAATAACCCTCTAGCACATTTAACCATTTATCGACGACATCTGTGTCTATCTGACCCTCGAATATGGGGATTTCAAAATTAATTTGTACCTCAAATGGTGTGGTGTTTCCAGAGTTGCTGTTCGAAGCCGATGCATCACCCTTGTGTAGCCTCTGAAGGATCTGAGAAAAGTTTTCCATCATCACGTTCCTTTGTCGCTCGAGGGCTTCTTCGAGCAAGATTTTGATAGGATATCCTACCCCCTCATCTTTGTTTCCATCCGCCATGGGAGGCCATCGGAATTTGTGAGGCTGGTCTTGCAAAGGTTTGACCAGTTCAAGCCCTAACTCCTTATATCTCGACCTCATTAGGGACATGCAAAGAAAAACAGAGAAGAAAAGCAAACCGCTCTGATGCCACTGATCCAGATTTAAACAAGAATGCAACAAATTATAGAGATAACTGTAAACACAGAGATGCAGTGGAAATAATACTTCATTTCATTAATGTAAAATACTGAAATATGCTTACAAACAGAAATGGAAATAAACCAGTGAGGGTGATGGTATATTATCTCTGATAAGAGATGTGGCAGATACATTCCTCTGAATTGTCTTAAAATGAGGCTCAAGGGCCTTTTTATTATTGAACAATAAGAGCAAACCCTAAACAACCAAAACCCTAACCTGAGGAGATGTAACACCAAGAGTTTATGGGCCCCATTGGGGTGAGTTGGACAGCCAACTTCCCGGGGTCGCGACTTGGTCATATTATCTCCATTTGACACGCATGATAGCTCGTTGGAAAGATCTTTCCGAGGACTACAACAAAAACGATGATTTTAAACATAAAATCACTAGCGGTAGATTTCCCAAAAAACCAAAAAACATCATTTAGGGCCTCAAAATGGCTCTGGAAGTTTAAGACCTGAAAAAATTACTAAAAATAGTAAACTCTGCTATAATTAAGGAAACTGAAAAAATAAAAGAAGCAATGGTGGGGGTCCAAGTGGAATTGGTGGGTGGTCACCAATATCCACCTGGATCAATCTCCTTTGTCATTTCTATTTTCAGACATTAGATTAGTTGGAATGGGTTCTTCTTCTTCTTCTTCTTCTTCCCCTGTAGGCTCTTTAAAAATCTCTAGTTGTTCGCCTAAGGGGTCCTCCAATTCACAACCACCAAAGAAGAGGGAAGGTTAGTTGTTTGAAGTGGTTGGGGTATTTGGTATAAATTTTCCTAAGTTATCACTATTCCTACAAGGCATGAAAGAAGTGTTTTTTTTCTTCAAGCTTTAAGACTAATTGCAAAATTAAAAAGACAAATTGAATGGAAACTATCTACTGAATGAAATCTCTTGCAGAATGGAAAGAAAAGAAAACCAACTTAAAACTATCTTGAAAAAATGAAACTAATAGCAAAATGAAAGAGATAAGAAATGGAATAAATAAAGCAAAAATCACATCTACTCAGACGCCTCCCCAGCAAAAGCGCCAAAAAGTGATGAGCACTAGTATTGCACCAAGAATGTTGCAACTCCTGAGGCTACCAACTTTACTTTATCAACCTGGGGTTCATACAAACTTGGAGGTGACAGTTTTGTATAAACAAGTAGATGCAATGGGTCCACTCTTGGTCACTGCTGAGCTGACGATAGAACACTAGGGTTTCTCAAACCAACCTTCTATTGGTTTAGAAGAAGTTTGATTACTAATAGAGAAAGGAGAATTTTACCCTAATTGAGGGAATTGAAAGATTATCTACTATAGTAATGAAATTCTAAAATGAATTCTTTAAACACACCACTCATCTAGCTACTTGTTAAGAGACCTTGCTTCAGAAGAATTCTAAGCTAATACATGTGGAACCCTAACTATCCTAAGCATGCAATCTGATCTGATCAAACACTTTACATGAACACAACAACCTTTTTTTCTTTTTGTCCTCTTTGTGAAAACATGAATGCTAATTCTTCTTGATTGTATGTCAGGTGGGTTAGGTGTGGAAAGAGATGGTTTTGAAGGGTCATATGGCTTAATAGGTAAGCAAGGGTCTTCTCCTATATTTCTGGATGCATTTTTCACAAATCGGCCTCAAAACATGCCTCTACAGGTTGTCCTACAGGATGTCTACAAGATCCCCCTGTATTCCTACAAGATCCGGCCAAAAGCATAAGGAGTGATTTGGAAGGTGATATAAGGCTTAGGGAAGGTGAGTGATGGAATGAATCAAGTAAGGGAGTGGCTAGGAATTCCTCAGAACTCAAACCAAAGGTTGTTGGATGGTTGGATTTTCTCAACAAATATAGCAAGTTGTTCTTATGTCGTTAGAGTTGATTATCTTTCTTGATTTTCCTGTGATCTTTCGTACCCAAAGATTGTAGCCATTGGACTCCTAGTACAACATCAACACCAACCATTGGAATAGAAAGCATTGTACTATTCAATACATATTCTCCCATGGATAGCTTAATATTATGGCACTTTTCAGAGAAATTTATGGTTCCTCTATTTGCAACCATCACTTGACACTCTGGTGCTGGATATAGAAAGTAATTCAATTCCTTTTCTATCTTATAATGAATAAAATTATGGGTACTACCCGAATCAATCAACAGTATTATCTTTTTGTTCTTTACATGTCCTTCCATATTGAGAGTTTGAGGAGTTGTAATTCCTATCAATGCATTACAAGATATGGTCGGATTCATTTATTCTTTCTCTAGGGTTGATTCCTAGTGTATACCCTCCTCTTTTGATGTTTATTGTTCATTTTATTCCTCCTCTTCACAGTCTATGTAAAATAATTTCTTCTCAACACACTTATGACCTTTAGAGTATTTTCTATCACAACTGTAACAAATCCCTTTTTTACTTTTTTCTTCCAATTGTTTTGGTGTCAACCTTGTAGGTTGTGGAAGGCTAGGGGCAGCAACACTTCCATCTTTATAGTTGTGAGTGGTAGGCTTCCTTGTTGCCATAATTTTTCTTTCAATTTTTCTTGCCAACCTAAATGTCTTCTCCAATGAATTAGGTTCCCAAAGGAGAACCTCATGTTGGATGTTATCCTTTAAATTCTCTATGAACACATCAATGGTATGCTCCTCTGGAATATCATTTACCCTTATTTTCAATTTTTGGAAGTCCTTAATGTGCTCCAACATTGAACCCTTTTGTTTGAGATTTATCAATTGGCTAAAGAAGGTGTTTCTCTTTGTATCCTCATAATGTGCGATCATTTCCTCTGTAAAAATTGACCAAGTGGCAATTTTTTTACGAGCGCAAATCCATTGATACCATACAAACTGAATGGGTTCCAAATATAAAGTTGCAGTTCGTACCTTTTCTGTGTTTTTGACATTATGGAGATCGAAATATTGTTCCATCTGTAGTATCCATGTTACAAGATCCTTTCCATCCAACTTCCTAATATCGATCTTTGGAACATGGTGGGTCTTTGTTCCAACGTTAGAGTCTATGAAATCCTGATTAACGTTTCTTTTGTTCTCATCATGAGTTTCCTCTACTACCTTTTCACCATTAGGAAGCCTTTCTTGTAGCAACCTTGTCAAAAATTCCTTCTAACCTTCCATGTCTTTCTTCAAATCTTCAATGTTGTCTTTCTTCAAATCATGATTAACATTTCTTTTGTTCTCATCATGAGTTTCCTCTACTACCTTTTCGCCATTAGGAAGCCTTTCTTGTAACAACTTTGTCAAACCTTCCTTCCAACCTTCCATGTCTTTCTTTAAATCTTCAATGCTGTCTTTCAATTTTTCTTCTATGATATTCTTCAAACCATCCATCTTATCTTCTGTTACTTTTTGTGAGAGAGAAATTTGTTGCACTTGGTCTCGTACTTTTGATATATCATGTTGCATTTCTTCCTCTTCTTCATGTGTCACAGTAGAGCTTTTGGTTTTCTTACTAGGTGTTGTCATTTTATTTCTTCGGGGCATCAACTAATGATAATTTTCTTCACTATTCCCTTTTAATCACTTCAAACTAATTTTTCAAACAAAACTTATGCAAATTTTTAAAAAGACTACACACCATTTTTCTCTTTGTAGGAGTGCGATATTGAATCTAATGTATCTTTGTAATTTCTGATTTCCAAGGTCTGAAATTTTGACCTTTCATAGCCCTCGGATTCTTCTTTCCAAACCCACAAGTCAGATCGCGATTGGATTCTCCAAACAAATGTTATTCTCAATCTCCCATGATGACCTGATTATAGACTAGTTTAGTAGAGCGAACTTGTACAAATTGCCACGTATCATTGTTTCAACCTTCAGCTTTGAAAACAATACACAACAAACTATAGCCCATCCTTTCACTGTCACTTTTTACAAAATTAAAATCCAAATCTAAGAGAGAAAGTTATGATGATTTTTCCAAGGTCACATGTTTGAGATGGAATTCTGAAGCTTGCAAAAACCTTATGTCCCGTAGATCGTATCTCCGAAAATAAAGCGTGAAAAGGTTTAAAATCCGGTCACGACATTCATCTAGATTTCGTATCAAATGGGTTTTTGTTTTCAACTTCATAGAAAAATAGTTATAGTGAAAATGCCACGATGACCTGTTTGAAGCAACAAAACCCTAGAATCCAAAGCTTTGATACCAAATGTTATGAAACCAACTCATAAAATAGAAGAAACAATAGATCCACGACCTCAGAATTAGCCTCTTCGAGGGGGCAACCTCCTTTACATTAAAAAAATGAATAATTCTATGATGATTCAAATGAAAAAACATCCTTTCTATCTATAGGTCTAAGGGGTCACAATATAATCTAATCTGACATAACAATAATGGGCTTCTATGGGGCACAATAATAATAATATGGGGACAACAGGGGCACAACAATAATAATAAGGGGCTATAATGACAATAATAGTGGGGGAATCACTAATATTATAGGTACCTAATGATATTGACCTATAGAATTAGGCAGTTGTGTCTCCCAGTCTCCCTTGAACTGCACACTTCACATCTTCAACCCTCAATATTTTCCCTTTTCTATTAGAAATGTGCAGAAGCCCAGCCTCCCTTGGCACCCAAAACTGCGTAGATGCCTCTCCCTGTTTCCTTTCCCTCATCTGGACCTCACTACCTCCATAAACTGCATAGTTATGTCCTTCAAGCCTCCTTGAGATGCACATTGTGCTGTCTCAGTTGCCTAGGCCCCATTACCTCGTAGAACTACGTATTTTTTCCTCTCAGGGCCCCATCTCATAGCATCCACTGCCTGCTTGAACTGTGCATATTTTTCCCTCAATGGGCATTACGCAAATTTTTCCCTCAGTGGTCACTTGGAGTTTTTTTTCCCTTAGTGGGAACTGCACATTTCTTTCCCTCAATGGTCACTATGCAATTTTTTCCCTCAATGGTCACTGTGAAATTTTTTCCCTCAGTGGTCACTGCACAATTTTTTCCATCAATAGGAACTACGCAAAGTTTTCCCTAGGTGAGGGTTGCGCAGAAATTTTCATCAATCTGGCCTGAGTTGCACATTCTATAGTCTAAGTGATCAATCTTGACCCTCAGCTACTTGAACTACACAATTGCGCAGTCATTGGGCCCTCTCTCCTAACCGGTCACCAAGTACCGTCCCAGTTCATGAATCCAAATGCTCTATCTTAGGCTAGGGGTTTTTAGACTGTTGTTGTCTTGTCATGAGTGAGTTGCATATTCAAGTACTCTTTTACACCATGACAAGATGATGAAGAAGGGAATGAAAAAGGGGAGCATGAAGAAAGACATCTTTGTAGCTGAAATATGCAAGCTCATCTATCAAAGCAAAGCAAAGGGATAGAAGTTTGCAACTACCATCCAAGTCTAAAGATCATTGAAGACCCTGCATCACCAAGCCATGCGGAGGAGAAGAGAAAGAATATCCAAGAAGACATTCAACACTCAGCAACAAGAGTGACTTGACATTTCCACATCACCAAGAAATCCATGTCAGTAGTGTCATGTCATGAGTGGTCATATGCCACATCACTATTGTGGACCATGTATATTATATTCAAATGTATTGTAAAGTGGAATTCCAAAGGACACACATGAATATGGAGAGTCATAGGAAGTTGAATAGTCATGAGGGTAGTTAAAGGGTCACAAAGGGGAAGCATCACCACTTGTTTATATATACCCCCTCATTGTATGAGCAAAGGACTTTTCACCTTAGCTCCTCCTACAAAGCATTAGAGAGATTGACTAGTTCTTTGAGGTGTAAGGCATGCCTCTAATGTCCCACTATTGGGGCTAGTGATGTACATTGTAAACATGTGTCTTTGAACATCTTCTTGATAACAAAAGCCTTTTAGTTCTTCATGCATGGACTATGAATGTTTGTAAGACTATTTTGTGGACGTTTTTATTTCATGTGTACTAAGATAGTTGAACTATTTCGATTATTTTACTGATTATCTTATTGAGAATGCGCTGTAATGGTTGTTGTTGTTGTCCCATCCTTGTGGACTATTCCACGGGATAATAGACATATCTTTCCTTACTTGTTAGTTGTAACGATGTTCGCATTCGTTGTGGACTATTCCACTGGATGTTAGACAAAACCTTATGTTTCATGTGTGTCTCATGTTGGGGGGAACTATTAATTCTCACTTAGAGGCTAACTTTTCTCTCCCCTTTGTAGTAGAAGAACCTTAACACATTTACAACTGCACACTCACCAGGCACACCTCCCTTGCTTTTCGAAGACACCATTGCATCACTCTCTTGTGCTGACAACTGGAGCCAAGAAAAATATTTTAAGGATTTGGCAACCAGGCCTTTATACCGTATGGGACTCCTACACCAAACGGTGTGAGGTCTGATTGGGACTTCATATTGGGGAGATCCCCTTGGTTGACATATTTCCAGCACCATCAACAAAATGGCGCTAGAAGGAGGGCCAAATGACAAGCCGTGCCCATTGAGTCTGGCTTGAATCTCTTATAAAAAAATGTCTCTTTCCCAAATCATAATCCCAATATTTTTTTCTAAATAGCTTAACTATACCATCCTTGCATTTTATCCATAACCTATCCCAATTGAAGTTTGATGGTGAGGGTAAATCAACGTTTTGTGAACATATGTTTCAAGTTGTTTATTTTTTTCTTCTTAATGAAATATATTCCAAAGATGTCATGGCTAGACTACTCACCCTCACATTCGAAGGGCATGTTAGTCGATAGTGTCATACATTAACCATTGCTTCTATCCATTCTTTTGACTACCTTTCCAAGGAGCTTCATAAAGCCTTCGATAAATATGAATACCGAAATGTTTGTGGAAGAATCAATATCTTAAGAATGAAGCCAAATGAATCAGTTGAGGATTTTTCTGATCGATTCCTTCACCTTTGTTATGAGATTCTTGAAAAACATATGAATTGGGATTTCTTGCGACAAGAGTTTGAGAATTTGGTTCTTATCTCATTACACGTTGAACCTGAACCCCATAATTATGTTATTCCCCTAATTCTTTTGAATCATGAGACACCTCAAATTTCAGAGGAGGAGATTACTGCCCCTTTTGTTTTTTGTCCTCCTCCCTTTCTAGTCTTGATGCGGGTGCCTCCTTGTGGTGGTTGTAAAATTGGGAAATCTAAAAATCAAATCTCTAGTCCATCATCTCATTCTTTTTTCACTTTTCATGATTCAGATTCAATGGAGGAAATTCCATAATGGCTCATGGAGCCTATGGTGAAGACTTACTCCTCCATTCCACAATATGATGTCACCATTCACAACTCTAATCTCAAAGCTAATTCGGATTTCCGTCATCCTCTATCATTTACATATATTGACTCTTTGTTATACTGACTCTTTGTACCTTGACCCACTTGGTCAATCTGCTCCACCAACTAGTTCTTCACATTCTCTTGATTCTCAAGTTATTGGCTCAAATTGCAATCAGGTACAAAGAAGTCACATTACACAGGTAGATGAGCAGGAAGGTGGAGACACTTTTAATATTTCCTCTATTTTTCAGAATGTTCCATGTTAAGGAAATGACTTTCCATTCTTGGATGATTTTCAATCTACCAATACCGATAGTGAATCAAATATAATCAATTCTTTTAATCAATCTGTAATGTTGGGCAACAATCATTTTTATGAAGATAACTTTGCTAGTGTACAAGGTAATAATTCCCAAGTGCATCATCTAATCTTTCGGTTTCTCATGAAGATATTACCTTTGATCCTGTTAAAGAAGGTGTGTTTATCGAAACTTCCTCTTCATCTCACTACCCCTTGTGCTCTACAATCCGCAAAATATCTACTTGAAATGGAGGTACTCCATGTTATTCAAGTCCATCATCTAATGAGTTAACCTCCCAATTGGCACAAGTTGGAGAGATTATCCATGGAACAAATGAAAGCAATCAAAACATAGAGTACCCTTCCCATCCCTCCTCATCTCTTTTCTTGCATAAAGTCAACTCTTCAAAGCAGATTGCTCATGAAATTTCCCCAATTCATTTATCTTTGAATTTGTTATCAGAAGAGCCTCTCCACTTGAGTGATTTGATTGTTGAAGTTGAAAAATCCGATCGAACATGTGATAGAGATGGTTGCCATCCAATGATAAAAATTGAAACCAGCAACAATAGATATCCTCAAACCATGCATGATCTGGTTCAAGCTTCAAAATGTGGCTCTACAATCCTAGAAAATTTTGAGACCTTCCAGGGAATCGAGGAACTTCAACTTTCGTTGATGGTTATGTCAAGATCTTGCGACTCTGGTAAGCCCCCCAAACTAAGTCAAATATGGTTTCTCTCACACAACCCTTTTTGTTTCATGGTTTCATTTAGTGTAAATCTCTTTCTAAAATATGTTTGGTATTTCGGATGTAATCTTTCAAACTCTCGAGATTTTACTTCTGACTGGACTCAAGAATATTTTTCAGTTCATCCATGTTCATGCAGATCTCTTGCAGCAAACTTGGGTTTGGAATGTGTACTTCTCATGGAAGTTTATCATTCCAAATGCCCTCTTTGGCTGAAGGAATCATATCTATTATATGTATTTCATGAAGAGGATCTCTTACCTTTCCTTGTGAATATCATATCTCAAATCTTGTCCTTCATTGCACCTAAAACCCTCTTAAGTGTGAATGTACGCACAAGAGTTGCACAAATCAATCTCCTTTCTATTCATTCCACCCTGACTCATGTCATATGTATGTTGTACTAGCCTCCCTTCCCACTTATCCTAATGATTATGATGTTAGTACAGTGTGTCACCAGTTATGAAGAAATGGACTATCACATTCATCACACTGAGAAGATGATTCTATTATTCAAAATGTTCATGAACTTGTTCAAATTGATTTTTTTGGGTGTGGAGCCTAATTGTCTTCTTTATTCAGAGGTATCGTTGCATTGGACTCCAGTTTGTAATGGGGCGGAAACGTCGCCCATTTTTCAGTGCCAGGGGAGGTCCAAGGGGGGCGATTTCATTGAAAAATGTTGTGATTTCGTAGTCAATCTGGGCCATTCATTAGCCGAAGATCTTACAGCAGAAGTTATGTTTAATTTAGGGCCTTTTCCCTAGAAGGAAACCCCTCACTATATATGAGGGAATTGTATTGCGGCTAGGCAGTTGTGTATTCTAAGAAACAAAAGGGAGAGGATATTGTGTGAGAGTGAAGAGAAAATTACAACATATTTGTTGTAGGTTGTATCTCTTCGTTTTGCTGGATAATATAAAAGGAAGGACTAGTTATTTCCCTATGGATGTAGCCCAAATTGGGGGAACCACATATATTTGTGTCTCTCTTGTTTTATTTGTTTTATGTTTTGATGTTTATGCAATATTTTATGTGTTCCATTGCTCAGTAATATATAATTTTCTAATAGATTTATCTTTGCTGATCACAAACTGGGAATATGAGGCTTCAATTGGTTCATTTGATCATTCTTTTATCCTTGACGATTGTCATTCAGCTTATCATTTTCCCATCAACACATCCAAGGACAGTGGTTTTACATCTCTTGACCTTCATCATTCAATATCTCACTGTTCATATTTGTGCCAAGTAGTTGAAACACTTCATCCTTCATTGACAGTTATGTTAGGTCCTCACTCGCTCGACGTGAATGTTGAAAATGATTAGATCTATTTTTCCCTAAAATATTCTCATCATAATCCCATGCTTCTAATTGAAAACTCATATTTTCAAATATTTCAAGGGGCTTGTCATGAATTGTACGATCCAATAGCTGAATGGTTGGAGCAATCTTACATGGAAAGTTTTGTTGCGAACAACAAGTTTCGATCTTCCCTCATGCTTGCTAAAGAGTTCAGTGTATATGGGGACACCTCAGCGAGAAGCTTCTGAGGTTTGTTGAAAACTGGTATTTATCAAAAAGGTAAGCATGTAAATTGAATGAAAGTAGTGGTTGTGACACACCTTTCCACCCACAAGAAAGACCTTCCTTTTCTTGTGCAAGTTATTCAAGTTCTTATATTTTCTAGTGCACATCACTTTATATTTGTTTTAACTGTTCGTATATTTGTGAATGCAAGTGGGGAACAACTATGGTGGCTTCATTGGAAATTCCATTATACATGACCCCGACCTCCTAGTTGTTAGTTTAGGAGTAGGATTAACTTCACCTTATTTTCCTTCACTCGCACCCATCACATGTTGTTCTCTTCAATCTCTCTTGTCATTTCATACTTTCTCCTACATTATCCTTTGGTTTAGCTTCTTTTGTTTGTCTTCTGATTTTGTTCCTTTTTTGTGTGTTGTCTTTCCTTTCATTTTGTTTCTTTTTTTTTTAAACAATGTAAACTTTGAAAAGGGAACTATAAACTCAAAATAGGAACTCTGGCCAAAAAATCCTGAAAAAACATCAAAAACAGTGCTAAAAACGAAAAGTGTGTATACTGGAGCGATGGTTTTTTTTAAGGGTCAATTTTGAACATGTTTTAAAAATGGTAGTGAAAATGAAATTTCCATGCAAAAAACACCCTGAAAACGAAAAGTGTTGATACTATAATGATGGTTTTTTTTAGGGTCAATTTTCAACATTTTTAAAAAATGCTAGTAAAACCAAATTTTTATGTGCAAAAAAACAGTTGTTTATGAGGAAAAAAACACACTAATGTTTTTGGTAGAATAACATTTTTATTTCCTAAGTATAAATTCAACATGTTTTACTAATGACCATAAAGATAAAATAATGGGATCTGAAATACATTAAAATTATATTAGCCCGGAATCATCTCGCCACCCCCATGGGTCGTTGGGCCATTGGGGTGGGGTGAATGGTTGTCAGCAATCGCCCCACCACCCTTGCGGGCCGTTGGGCCAGCGGGGTGGGGTAGAGGGCTGGGGC
Organism: Pinus tabuliformis; assembly: GCA_031772625.1. Lineage (NCBI taxonomy): Eukaryota > Viridiplantae > Streptophyta > Pinopsida > Pinales > Pinaceae > Pinus > Pinus tabuliformis. Next base: position 168,266,336 of record CM062819.1, read on the forward strand.
GGAGGGCTGGGGTTAAGGGCTGTGGACGACCTCTGCCCCACCTCGGTGGCCCAAAGGCCCGCAGGGGTGGCAGGGTGATTCCTAGGGCCTGCGGGTCGTTCGGCTGTCGGGGTGGGGCATAGGGCTGCGGTCTGCCTCCACCCCACCCCGGCAACCTAAAGGCATGCGGGGGTGGTGGAATCACCCATGTGCGGAGAAGGATGGGGTGATTCCCGGAATCACACCACCACCCCCGCTACGGACAACCTCCACCCCACCTCGACGGCCCAATGGCCTGCGTTGGTGGCAGTGTGATTACGAAAATCACCCCACCACCCGCACACGCTGTTGGGCTGCCAAGGTGGGGCGGAGGCTTTTTGCAGCCCTCTGCCCCACCCTGGTGGCCCAACGGCCCATGGAGGTGGCGGGGTGATTTCGGGAATCACCCTGCCAACCTTGCGGGCCGTTCGGCTGCCAGGGTGGGGCGGAGGCTATTCAGAGCCCTCTGCCCCACCCCAGTGGCTTAACGGCCCACGGGGGTGGTGTAGGTTTTAACCCTGTAGAGAAATTACCTCATACGAATTCTAAAACACATAAAATAAACAATGCAAGAGCATAACACATAAAACACATATACACAGAGATTTTCCCCTGGATCACAAAACCGGGAATACCAGCTTGATTTTTCATTATATTCCTTTCAATGTTATAATACATATTTATACATGCTGAAGCATCCAATACCATGGACCGAAAACTATCGCGTCCAAAACCATGTGTGAAAATCATGCACAAAACCATAGGTGGGTCCGCCCAACCTAACATAGGGTCATAAAGTGGGGTTATGGGTACACCTCAAACCCCCTGTGACCACCCCTCGCTACACAATCGGTGCAACGAAGGGGGGCTCCACTCCCCCTCTAACCCCTTGGTTAACTACGTGGGCTAGTTGTAGAAAGAATATAACACAACCCAACATTCTCCCACTTGTTGTTTTCTTTCCACAAGGGGCCACAAGAGAGCTTAGTCATTTTTCCAGCCTTGAAACGCCCATTGTCTCTATACACCAAGAGAACTTCTTAGAGCTCATAGATTTTTTCAATGCATCTGTAGTATTCTTCAAAGTGTCCACCTTTACCAGCAACACCTTTTTGTCTTCTATCATATCCCTCACAAAGTGATACTGAACATCAATGTGCTTCGTCTTTGAATGATATGCGGGGTTCTTTGCCAAGAAAATTGCACTTTGGTTGTCACAGTCTATCCTTATAGCTCCCTGTACTAACCCCATACTTGAACACAATCTTTGAAAGCAAATTGCTTCCTTGCTTGCATGAGTGGCTACCATGTATTCTACCTCTGTAGTTGATAGTGCCACTACAGATTGTTTCTTACTCATCCAACTGACTGCACCTCCAAATAGGTTAAACACATACCTACTTGTACATCTTCTCTGATCCAGATCTCCAGCCCAGTTTGCATCAACAAAGCCACAAATATCCAACATTTTGTCCAATCCTAATCTTCCTTGGTAGCAGAAACCATAATCACTAGTGCCACACAAATACTTGAAAACCCACTTCACTGTTGTCCAGTGCTCCTTCCCTGGTTTTAACATAAACCTGCTCAATACTCCCACTGCATGTGCAATGTTTGGTCTAGTACAGACCATTACATAGATCAATCTACCGAATGCACTTTCATATGGAACACGGGACATGTCCTCTTCCTCTTCTTGTGTCTTGGCACACTGTTCAACAGATAACCTCACACCTACAGGAATAGGAACCTTCACCGATTTACTATCCTGCATATTAAACCTCTGCAGTATTGTCTTAACATACTTCCTCTGGTTTAACCAGAGCTTCCTCTTTTTCTGATCTCTTTTAATTTCCATGCCCAAAATATAGTTTGCAGCACCAATATCTTTCACGTCGAATTTGGAGGAAAATTGGGTCTTCAAATCCTGGATAATTTCTTTCTCATTTCCAACTAGCAACATATCATCCACATACAAGACCAAATAAATAGCACAATCACCAATTAATTTGAAATACACACAGTGATCTACTTTTCTTCTGGTGAAGCCAAGTCCCCGTATAAATGTATCAAATTTATGATACCACACCCTTGGTGACTGTTTTAACCCATACGGAGACTTCTTTAACCTGCATACCAGTTCTTTCTTACCCTTCACCGCAAAGCCTTCAGGTTTCTTCATGTATATTTCCTCTTCCAGATCCCCATGAAGAAATGTTGTCTTCACATCCATCTGTTCTACCTCAAAATCAAAAGCAGCAACAACAGATAAAAGTAATCTAATAGGAGTCATCTTGACAGCAGGAGAAAAAATATCACCAAAATCAATTCCCAGCACCTAGGAATAACCTTTTGCTACCAACTGAGCTTTCTATTTCTCCACCTTTCCTTCTGCATTTGTCTTCTTCTTGAACACCCATTTGCTTCCAATTGGTTTCCTTCCAACCAGCAACTCCACCAGATCCCAAGCCTCATTTTTGTGCAAAGATGCTGTCAGACGGAATGAGTCGATCTTGCGGACAAGATAGACCTTCCTAGAATCTAAAGAAGACCTAATGACAAGCAAACCAATCACAAACTATCATTCTCTAAATATGCATTTATAAACAAAGGAAAACAAGTGTTTTATGCCTACCTTGGGTCCAACGCAAGTTTGTGGAAGTCTCGCTCCTTCGATCCAAATGAGCTCCCTTGTCGCGAATCTGCAAACACAAACAAGCAAACAAATTAAATAGCACCTGAAAAGCCAATATCATAAAACATATTTAACATGAGAGTCAAGGAATTCATGAAACAAATGACATGAGACAATTTGTTGAGAAAAATGAATCTGATTGTATTAATTCAAATCAAAGAAGAACTTTACAACATGTGCCTTGACGCTGTACAAGCTCCTCCCAGGGTCCAGCAAGAAGTCTCCTCTACTTTGACAAGTTTCACTCTCTTCCCAATGAAGCCAAAAAGGTATGTGATCTCTCCTCTCAAGCTCAACTAGGAAGTCTTAATTTCACCAGCATTTACCCTCAAAAATGTTCAGCTTCTAACCTCCCCAGCAACCAACCCAATGCCTGAATTTATAGTGCAATGGAGGGAAGTTACTAGGTCCTCCTTCAAAGGGATAAAGCCCTCCTTCAAAGAGATAGCTCCTCTCATCAAGGGATTAGCTCCTTCTCTTTTGGGATGCATGAACCACCTAAGAGCGGCCAATCCACGTCAAAATTCCTTCTAGAATCATCTAGAAATTACCCAAAGTGAGTTTTTTAGAATAAACTTGCACCTTTTTGAATGAGTCCAACTTAGTTTAAATTCAAACCCTAAGAAGGAGTGGTTCATTCCTGTTTGTAATTGAACAGGCCCTTTACTATGAAATTTTAACGAGTCCAGTATAGGAGAAACTCGTCGTTTTTCAATTTTCGAGAGTCTGAAAAAACTTAAGAAGACTCCAGGGTTGACCTTTTTCGTAAATTTGTGTCTCCCAAGCCCGAAAAAGTATAAAATAATACTTGAGAGAACCGTTTGATTTTTAAAACCAAGGAGTACTTTTCGTAATTAGTGTCCCTGATCCGAAAAAAGTAAAAAAGTGATCAACGACACGTCGTTTTATAACCAATATCGAATTTGAAACGACAAAAATCTGGCAATCTTTTCATGTTTTTACGGTCAGAAAAGAGCTATAAGTGGACCGTCTTTTAGTTTCATTTTAACGAGTTTAAAAGAAAAACTCAGCGATCTTTTCATGTTTTAGGAGTCAGAAAAGAGCTTAAAGGTGACTCTAAATGTTTTTTCGTCGAAAATGATAGATTTCGCCTGAATAATCCGTTATCCTGAACAAAAATGCAAACATTACTCATCCCTGTTTGAAATGGATAAAAATGTTGCATAAATACCTTTCCAAAGTGAAACATAAACAAATTTGCAATTTATTTACTCAAAAAACTTTTAAAAAGGGCTTTCATCAATTCATTTTTACCGTTTGAGTTTTGGGTGAGAAAATAGTGCTTTTGTTCAGAAAACTTCCCGTGAAGATTGCGGAAAATCCAACCGTCGGAATCGAACGCCGTCTTCTCCAGGTAATCCACATCATCCTACTCTTCATTTTTAACCATTTGATTTCTTGTTTTAGGCTTTTATTTCATTTTTTGGGAGGTTTTTTAGGCTTAAAACCCGCGCGCGGGGGCCCGCAGGTGCAACACTGGCAGCCCGCGGACCCCGACTTTTTGTCAATGGGGAAAAGGTCAAGGGTCCGCACCTTCCATGTAGGCAACGTGCGGACCCACCCACTGTCTCTAATACAGAGGGTGTGGTCCCCGCAACAAGGGTTTTTAACCCAAAAATTCTCAAATTTGACCCAAACAAATTAATTTCTATCATTCTAATTTGTCTTTTTACTTGATGCAGAGAGTACATCATGCTAGATTGGCGTGAACGAGAGCATGAGGACGTGGATCTAGCTGCGTTGAATCACCAACCTTCGATTGATGTATTGAAGGCCTGCGGCTTGTACAAATTCTGGGCCATACCTAGCATGGGGGCCCAGGTGGATTTCTTACAGTGGCTGGTTGACAGATGGAGCATACAGGACCAGTGCTTCCTCATTGGTGGCCACCAGCTCAAATCGAGCCGGCAGACATATATTTCTTGACCGGTTTGCCTAAGAGAGGTGAAGACTTGACTTTATTCAGGACTAGGCCAGGTGGCTAGTCTGTAGGTAGCCTCCGGCTAGAGTTCTGAAACAGCCAGGCTAGAGACAAAGGGATAGACATAAAAACCATATCCCTTCCTGAACTCATGGTGATCGCGTTTACTGTCACCAGACTTTGCGGGAGTGCCGCATTACATATTGCCACCGGATACCAGATGCGGATGGCAGTTGACTGCTTTCGAGGCACCATCTTCAACTGGTGCGATGCTGTGTTGGCCAATGTAAAAGGCCAACTGACCAGAGCCAAGAACAGACAACTAAAGACCTTTGGTTATGGGGCTTTGGTTGTGAGCTTTGGTCTGGAGAGGGTACCCATGTTGATCCCACAGCACCTTACTGTTGGAGCTGGGCTTCCTCGAGAGCCCAAACTGATGCGATGGGTCGCAGTTATGGCCCGTCATCCGGACGAGGGGACAGAGGTTGTTCGATTCAAACCTGAGTATTTCCAATGGTTGGAAAACCAGGTTTTTTCTATTCAGGACTTCCCTTACGCTAGGGTATATTTTCGTGGTGACCCAGACATGGCTCTTCCACTAGGAGAGTAATGGGATGACTCAGGTAAAATCATTTTCAACATTTTTCTAATTTTATTTTTTATTTTTTTTCTATCGTCGCAAAATTGATAGTAAAAGTTTCAAATGCAGATGTGGGTCCACAGCGACCAGCCGCTCTCCGGCCTTACGAGAGGAAACAACCAGTTGCAGCCGCGCCAGCCCCACAGGATCGAATCAGCAGAGGTTTTGGCCCTGTTGGAGAGTCATCTAGAGCGCTTGACAGGAGATATTCCGGAGACCACCATAGATGACATTCCTCGTCGACTTCAGCGCTATGTGATTGGGGTCCCAGGACCTTTTAGGAGGTTCCTTTGCAAGGTGGCACGTGCAGTGGTTTCTTATCGAGATCATCACCAGTGATAGGATGATCGCCTATTGTGGGCACATATGACATTTTTGTTTTTTGTACTTATCATTTTTGCCGATCATAAGGTGTTTTTCAACCTATGATCGAGGATGATGTATTTTTTGACACACTCCTATATATATATATATATATATATATATCACTATTACCGGCTTATCTTGTAAATCATGTTATGGAATGGTTTTAAATTTACATGTATGATTATTGCAAATGTCTACTTAACATTCGAGAAGCAATTGCATCTACTAATGTATTTAAAGATCTTGGAATATTCTGATATTCAATATAATCAAATTCACGTTCCAAGAGACGCACTCTCAAAAATAATCTTAATAACACTGGATTTCTAATGGCATACACTCTATTAAGCTGTAATACAATGAGTTCATAATCTAACCTCACTATCAAACTCCGAATCCCAAATGAAATAGATTCAGATAATAACTCAATCACTGCACTATACTCAGCAATGTTGTTTGTTGTTTGACCGAGGCTTACCCCATGCATAGATACCAACTCGTCAGAGGGCGAATAGATAACCCAAGCTGCGGAAGAAATGTTTCGTGTATTACGACAAGCACCATCAGCAAAACCAATGTATGTTTGGAGAGGCATCAACTTCTGCAATATCAAGAGTAAAACCAAGATAAGCAGGAATAATGACGAAAAACAGTCTCTAAGCTAAGCACACTTTTTAAACTAAAACACACCAGCTAGAAAGAAAAAACTATCCTAACTAAAAATCTCCATACCCATTCTTTAAGCATAATACCTCTTCAGGTAAATACCATTTCTGGGTTTACCCAAAGAGTCCTCGTCAAAGTCTACCAATTCATAGGCCCCTTTTGCTAGCTTTCGCTTGAGAACATAGGGACCATGCCACATAGGAACAAATTTTCCAGCGCCTAATTTATCATTAGCTTGATCGTAAACTAAGACTAGATCTCCTTCCGAAAAATTTCGAGGGGTCACATTTTGATCATATTGAGCTTTCATACGTTTTGCGTGAGTCTCGATCGCCAATGCAGCATCACGTCGATTCTCATCTAATTGGGCCACGTATAACAAACGTTTTTCCTCTTCGGAAGTGGCTGGAAGTAACTCGATGGCCATTTGCAATGACGGGATTTCACATTCAATGGGTAACACAGCTTCCAGACCATAAACTAGTTGGAAAGGAGTGAACCCTGTTGATGTTTTTACTGAGGTTCGATACGCCCAAAGCACTGAAAATAGCATATTATGCCAATTCGACTGATGAATCCCAATGATTCGTTCGATCATGATGACTAAAACTTTGTTGATGGATTCAACCAGACCATTAGCTTGTGGATAATAAGGAGTTGAACTATCGTGACGCAAACCAAGCTGGCCTGTAAGTTCGGTCATCATAACGTTTCAAAAGTGATGCCCATGATTAGTGATAATCGCTTGTGGGACACCAAACCTAGCAATTATATGATTGAACATGAAAATTGCAGCAGTCTTGCCGACTGCCTCAAATGTAGGCATCGCCTCGGCCCACTTGGTAAAATAATCTATCGCAAGGATGATATACGCATGCCCCCCGGCCGAGTGAGGGTTACATGTAATAAAATCGATACCCCATTTGGCAAAAGGACCAACGTCAATTATAGGGTGGAGAGGAGCAGGTGGAGCGTGCATCTTTCGATCAAAAATTTGGCAGTTGTGGCATTTTCTGACCGTGGTAATACAATATTTAAACAAAGACGGCCAGAAGTAGCCAGCACGCAATATCTTTTGGGTTGTGGCATACCCAGACATATGACCGCCACACGCTCCAGAGTGACAGTCATTGAGAACCCTTTCAGCTTCCTCGTGAGTTAAACAACGTCGAAAAACAGAGTCCGCCCCACAGCAATAAAGAGTATCTCTAATAATCCTAAATTGTTGGGACTGGAATCGTATTTTCCGACGTTCTGACCGTGAAATTTCTGGCCGAAAGGATTGGGTCTAGAGATAAACGATGATATCCCCATACCATGGATCTAAAGGGCTAATTAGAAACAAGGATTCGTCTGCAATGGTCTCTTCTGCCACAGTTTCCGTGTCAGCACGCGGGAAGTCACACATTAACTCCGCAAAAACTAAAGATTTCTTAGACTTAGATTTTTCAAATTCCAAGTCGAACTCCTGCAGGATAGCAATCCATTTAGAGTACTTGCCCCCTAGCAATTGCTTGGTCAAAATGTAGATCATAGGGTTGCAATCAGAAATTACTGTAGTTTTACGTAGTAAAATGTAGTGACGAAAACGTTGGACAGCTTCAACAGCTGCCAATGCCAATTTCTCCACATGTGAGTATTTTATCTCAATTGGATTTAAAGTTCGACTAAGGTAATATATCACATGTTCGGTACCGAATTCATCTTCTTGAACTAGGACCATTCCAATGGTGGAATGAGAGGTGGCGAGATATAAGAAGTAATCCTGGTTGTAGTTGGGAGGATGCAATAACGGTGCATGGGTCAATGTGTGTTTTAGTGCATCAAAAGATTTTTGAGCTATCTCATCCCAATAGAATGGAGTATTTTGTTTCAACAACTAGGTAAAACCCTTTGTAACCTCGGCGTAGTTAGGAATGAATCATCGTAAAAAGTTTTCTTTCCCTTGCAAACTTTGGAGTTGGCGAAGACTCGAAGGAGGAGGCAATTTGACAATAGCTTCGACCTTTGAGGGATTGACGCGAATGCTGGCTTTCGAAACAACAAACCCCAACAATCGACCCGTTTCTATACAGAAAACACATTTGTGTGGATTCAACCGAATCCGATAATGCCTACACCTCATAAATATTGCTCGTAAATGGATGAGATGATCAGCTTGATGTAATGAATGAGCAGGCAAATCTTCGAGAAAGGGTTTCACAATGTGCTTGATGTCATGAAACGCATAAGACATGGACCTTTGAAAAGTTGCTCCGGCATTCTTGAGCCCAAAAGGTAATTTGCAATAAGCAAATGTCCCCCATGGACAAATGAAAGCCGTTTTTGGTTGATCGGCAGGTACAATATTGATTTGATTATATCCGGAAAAACCATCCATGAAGGAGAATATTTCACTACTGGCACAATCATCAATGATTTGATCAATATAGGGAGTTGGGTAATTATCCTTTGGATAGGCTCGATTAATGTCCCTATAAGCGATACATATTCTTATTGTCCCTTGCTTTTTGTTAACCAGAACAATATTCGATACCCAATCCGTTAACGGGATAGGATAAATGAAACCTGCTTTGAGTAATTTTTCAACTTCTACTTTAATAGCAGTAGCTTTTCTTGGGTGAATCTAATGCAAACGTTGCTGGATGGGTTTAGCGTTTGGGTAAGTCTTTATTTCATGAACAACAATCGCGGGATCAATTCCTGGCATTTCCTCATAGGACCAGGCAAACACGTCGCGGAATTCTTGAAATAGGGCCTTATATATTTGAATTTCATTTTTTGTACATGAGGCACCTATATGAATGTTCTCAACAATTCCAGGCTTAACCGAAATGTCAATAGGAATAGTTCGAGAGATGTTTCCCAAATTTAACTCTGAATCAGGATGTTTCATTGGATTCTGAGGTTCCTTGACATATTCAGTCGTAAAAATTGATGAAAAATCATTTTCAAAATGATCATTCTCGGGTATAAACAAAGATCTGTGATGGAGATCTTCCCACGGTAAATCATCTACACATAGGATTTCACGAATTTGCTCATCAGAGTGAACAAGTTCCGAAAACGTGATTGAATCGGAGCTTGATGTGAAAAGAGATTCTTCACGGACCACATTAAGTCAATTTCAGTTGAAGATGGGTCGGTAAACGATTGTACGGCCTCATACGCAATTTCATATGGCCTTAAAGGCATGACATCACCAAATGACTCTATCTCAGATTCAGAAGGAACGATCCAAGGATCATCATAAACAATGGTGTCTGACGTAATCATATGAATGGTTGCAAATGAAGATCATACGTTGATCGGAGGAAAAGGAAAAGTTCCCAGTAAACCAACATCTTTAACTAGTCCTACTCCAACATCCTTATACGGGATAGTCGTTTTACCGACATGTTGAATACTTTCAGAAGAGGCTGGGTCAGATGAAAAGAAAGCCAACTGGTCTATTTTAATGATCTTTCCATTATGAGGAAACTTTATAACCCAAAAGACCGATGAAACGACAGTTGTCATAGCGTAAGACCAACTTTGACCCAAGAGAAGGTTGTAATCTAGAGGGGCATCAACCACCTCCACATCTAGATTAACGGCTTTTCCTTCAACCCCTATAGGCAAATCCTGTAGAATGCCAAAATGATGAAACCCACGGCCATCAAAGGCTTTTAGAATCATCAGGGATTGATTTAGCGAAGGAGAACCAAGAGATCTCCAACACTGTATCGACATAATACATGTTGAGGCTCCCTCATCAATCACAGTCCGATGAATAGTTTTTTACTATCACTGGAATCTGGAAAGCCATTTGATGAGGTAAGCGCAGTGTACTATTTTCTAGATCGAAAATTACTAGGTTCGAGTCCTGAACATCAACAGCTCCTATAGCCGACAAAAGTAATTTACGTTGTGCTGGACATGATTGCAGCACTTCCAAAGCCGACATTGTTGAGGGTGAAACAGCTAAATCCTCAACAATGTTATAGTTCTGAGCCGCTCTCGCATGTGGATTGAAAGCTGACTTTCAAAGTATACCCTTGGCGGGCGGTTTGATTACCAAGTCTGGATTAGGTTTCTCGATCTGTAGTGGATCAGAACTGGGAGCTGAGGTTGATGGATTAGAATGAGAAGATTCTACTTCTTTACCATCAACAGGACTTTTACTACCATAATCATGTGATCGAGTCGCAATCCTAACATGTGACATCATCAGTATGGGTTCTTCATTGTCACTCGAGGAAGAACCTATCATCTTACTGTCTTGACTTGGAAAAGGATCCTTCAAAACAGCAGGCGTTTGGGAACCTTTGACAATCTTCGCAACCTCTGCATGATGAGGGCAGTCTCTTGTAAAATGTTCTTCGTCACAAATGAGACAAGGATAACGAGGTTTGTGCTTTTCATCATTAGATTCCGATTTTTCAGGTTTCTCCTTTGAATTTTTGTCCGTTTTATTCCTCTTCTTCCCTTTCTTCTTCCCACCGAATTTTGATTTGGTTGTAGATGACTCTACAACGTGAATATCAGCGGAAATCCCCGCGGAAGAATCTCCTGTCGGGGAATCAGGCAAGGTTATGATAGGAGAAGAATTCTTGTAAGACTTCTTCTTACTCTTAGTGTTAACTGTACCAATCATACCATCGGCGGCATGAGATCCCGAAGGAGCTGCAGCAATTTGATTTTTCTTGGGAAGATTGGGGATTTTCTCGTGTAACGTACCTGACTGAGTATAGACCAAGTCAAGGTACTGTGCTTGAGAAATTACTTGCTCCTCAGTAACAACTCCGGCCTTAGCTACATCTTCAGTGATCTTTGGCAACAAAGACTTTACAAACCATTCAGCCAAGATCTGATCCAGAATAAAAACCTTCACTAAACGTCGTCGACGTCTCCATTCATGGATATGATCTGAAATGTAAGTGGACGTCGATTGCTTTAATGAAGTTAGTAATTCCGTGTCATTGTCATATCTGACTGGCAACTGAAAATGAGTTAAAAATGAGGTAGCTAACTGACTAAAATTATAAAAAGTGCCTCGCGGTAACTCAATGTACCACTTGGCCGCAAGACCAATTAGAGTGCGCTGAAAAAGTCTTAGATGGATTGAATCATATAAAATGGAGTTAGACGCACACCAGAGGTGATAAGTCATCACATGGTTCGATGGGTCCTCTCCTGATTTGCCTTTGAACTTAGGAATATCACTAGGCAACTTATTCGGCATTGGCGGCCAAAATGGAAGATAATTAATGGGATCGTTTGTTAGGCGCGACAAGGCAGGCAAGTCCAAAGTTGCGATAAACAGTAACTGACGATTAGGGTCTCTAAAACTCTGGGTCATGAGACCAGCCCCAAGAGGAGGATATCCACGATAACTAAGAATAGGAATTGCATTTGGGATATTGTATCCTCCCGGAAAACCAGGATTAACCGGACCGTACTGGGGTTGTTGAGGTTTTTGATATGTGTACCCAGGGTATGGTTGATACTGATAGACTGGCTGCTACACAACAGGACCGAATTGGTACTGTCCCTGGTACGGTTGATAAGTAAATTGTGGTTGAATTCTGACAACCGTACTTGAACTAGGTTTTCTTACGGGCATCTGAACCGAAGTTTGAATGGTGGATCCAGACGGAGGTAAAGATGTCTGAGGAGTAGATATAGGAACAATAGAAATCGGATCTATCGGTACTCCGGAAGTAGGTGGGGTAGATTGAACAGATGTTGTGGTAGTTGCAGCAGACGTTTGAGGTGGAGTACGAGGCGTACTAGGCCCAGGTTGAGAAACTACCGAAGGTACAGAAGTTTGAATAGAAGACTGGACAGGTTGCTGGGGTGTACCAGAAACTAAGGGTTGTCCAGTTTGAGATGACAACCGTACATTCGGTTGCAAGACCTGTTGAGTTTGCAATGGATCCCACACTAAATTCATTCCGAGGTACGGACCCATAATAGGTTGAGAATATTGAGGACCATAACCGGGTTGAGGGTAGGATTGATAATTCAAAGGTACATTTCCCGTTCCTTGAACATATGATTGACCGGAGGGTGGTTGGAAACCTTGGTTTGAGTACTAACCTTTGGGTTGATACGCTTGAGGCACGTACTGATACTGGGGTTGACCTTGAGGTATAAATTGATATTGGGGTTGACCTTGGGGTACATATTGAGTCTGGGGTTGACCTTGAGGAATGTACTATCCCGTAGGTATGTACTGTCCTTGAGGTTGCCCCCAGGCGCAAATTGGGTACCTTGAGGTTGCCCCCCAGGCGATAATTGAGGATTTTGAGGCTGTTCCCCAGGCGGTAACTGGCCACCTTGAGGTTGAGGATTGGGAATTGAACCTGACATCATGATAATATCTTCTACGCTCAACGGCTTAGTACCATTACTTCCAGTTAATAAACCTTGTTCAATGGGTTGAGGAGATGCTCCCGAAAAAGTACCAGAAAGTGACTGATACCAAGAGGGAACAGAAGGACCACCGTACAAAACGGATTCAGGCGATTGAGTAAACATGGACGACTGTCTTGACATATTTAACGGAGGATAATAATGTCTAGATGTTGGGTGATAAGGAACACGAGGTGGTGAAAAACTTAACCCTGGGTTTTCTAAGAAATTAATCAAAGAAAGATACTAAGCACTGCTCCTAGGTGGACTGTAAAAAAATGATTCACGCTCCTTTAGCTCAATAGCAGGTTGATTTTCAGGGATAGGGATGCCTACTTCTTCTTCCGGAATAGCAAGTTCTTCGATAGCTATAAGTCCAAAAGGAATATTTTGGGTAATTATTCTTTCTACCCTAGGTGAACCAAGACCACTAGAGGCTGGAGAAGCAAACCCCGATGTTATACTAGCAGCAAATTCACTCTCAGGTTTGGATATTTCAGGTTCCTCACCTATATCACTAGTAGATGAAAAGCTACCAGTAACTTCGGAAACAGACACTGACTGTGGATTATAATCTGCAACTAAAGCTTGAAAATCAGGATGTACTACCAAAGAAGACTCTCCTTCTTCAGGTGACCCAACTCTACTGTCTCTAGGAGTTACGAGGACTTTCAACCCTTCAGGATGGCTCGATGAAAACTCAGGAGGTTGGCCCCGAAGTCTATGGGACTTCCTCGGTAATTCAGCCACGGTTAAAAAAATTTAACTACTTCACACGCAAACAAAGTAAAATCTCAATGAAAACCACCTAAAGCCTCTAAAGAACCAAACAAATTTGAATCACATGCCTAAAGAATCTAGGAGATCAAACACACACAAACAGTAACTTTCTGTACTGAAAACACTAGTTGGTGATGAAATCCAATGTCACAGAGTTCAATACAGAAATGGCGGTTGGAACAGTTACCCCGACAACCTGCTTAATGAATAGACTGGCACAAGTTCCTCCACTTAACTGTCTCGAGTGAAGAGAGCCCCCCAGAAAATCCAAGTGAGTCTAGCCGACGTCTACTCCAGGTACAGTGGGATCTTCCCACCACTGTCACCTTAGGAAGAATCCTAAAGAATATGGCCACTAAGGTTACCAACTGAAACAAATATACCTGGGGGAACAGTCTACGATCCGATATGCACGCAAGGGCAGAGTAGCAAGCTCAATCCCCTTGAAGGCTCCTTGACATAATCCAAGGTTTACCAACAAGTGACCTCAGGCTCCTCGACAATGGTTAATCTGAGGTTTACCATTTTTAATACGTGAATATCTAGCGTCATTCCCAATGAGGAAGGATTGATTCCCACACTGGTTCGGACACGATCTCCTGCTTCTCCTTTAAGAGGAGCTTTCCCAGAGCATAAATGCAACAATTGGATTTCTTCCCTACCACAAGATACAACTACTTGTTTGTTTTTACTGTCTTGGAGAGTTAATTGCTCTCCTACTCCAAGACACTAGCCTAAGCTATGTTGGTGTATCAGAGCCCTAGAAATAAAAATGTTACTAGTTGAATTTTACTTTAAGCGTTATTTTTATTGGTTTTTATTTAAGTCAAATGGTGCGGAGATGAAACTCGTGGTATGAAGACTCGACTCAAAATCACTAAAAATGCACTTAAGATGATTTAAACAATCTTTTCCCTTCGATGAACTTCTAGCTAGGAAAGAGTTTGAGAATGAAAGTACTTTGTAAACACAAATCTTTCTTAACAAACAAATAAAAAGAAGAGCTTTTGTCCTTTCCAATGCACTCAAAATGAGACAACTAATTATTTTCACAAAAATTTCCCTTTTCTTTTCAAAGCACTCAACCACTACAAAAACAAACTTTTTCCAAAAGAGATTTTTTTTATTTTTTATAAAACACTCAAAACTATGGAAATGACTAACTTTGAGATCTATAAACTATAAAAACCTATTTGAAGTCAAAGCCTACAAGATGTCTTTTTAAAGGATGTTTTACTTAGCTAGATGTAAACTAAGGACCAATTTATGCAGAATCACAAATCAGTCAAAAACAACCAATTTTGTTTTCTTTTTAAAAATGAAAATCCAAGCTTTTAAACACAAGCTTTTCAAAGTTTTGTAAAGAGAAAACACAAAGCGGATTCCTCAACAAGGGTGGATTTCATAAATGGTCAGACTCATAAGAAGGCTGGTAGAAACCAAGGTGATCTGAGGTCCCTACAGCTTCTAAGCTCAGAGCTACTACAAGACCAAAATGAAAAACAAACCCAACAAGCAAAACTCCTAGGAATTTCACCTAAAACCCTAATACCAATGAAATCAACCTAAGGAAAGCTTCTGACAGGTTATGTGTAGGTCTGGGCAGTGGATAATAACTTTTAAACAAAAACTAAGCTGACTAACAGAGGAAATCTTAGGTTTTTCAAAATTTTGACAGGGTTCGCAGGTCCACAGTTAACACAGGTGCGGTACCGCTCTATGCTAAAAGAAAAAGTGCGGATAAGTACGCACTGTGTCAAAAGACTAGGGTGCGGTCCTCTCCCAAAGTTATGAAAAACGAAAAATAACCTTGGATCTACAATTTCTACCCAATTCCACACAGAACAAGCCAAAAACAGAAACAAAAACACAGTTTCTCAGGTCAAAGTAAAAACAAGGAAAAAATCAATTCCCCAGCGGAGTCGCCATTTTGTCACACCGAATGAGTCGATCTTGCGGACAAGATAGACCTTCCTAGAATCTAAAGAAGACCTAATGACAAGCAAACCAATCACAAACTATCTTTCTCTAAATTTGCATTTATAAACAAAGGCAAACAAGTGTTTTAGGCCTACCTTGGGTCCATCGCAAGTTTGTGGAAGCCTCGCTCCTTCGATCCAAATGAGCTCCCTTGTCGCGAATCTGCAAACACAAACAAGCAAACAAATTAAATAGTACCTGAAAAGCCAATATCATAAAACATATTTAACATGAAAGACAAGGAATTCATGAAACAAATGACATGAGACAATTTGTTGAGAAAAATGAATCTGATTGTATTAATTCAAATCAAAGAAGAACTTTACAACCTGTGCCTTGATGTTGTACAAGCTCCTCCGAGGGTCCAGCAAGAAGTATCCTCTACTTTGACAAGTTTCACTCTCTTCCCAATGAATCCAAAAAGGTATGTGATCTCTCCTCTGAAGCTCAACTAGGAAGTCTTAATTTCACCAGCATTTACCCTCAAAAATGTTCAGCTTCTAACCTCCCCAGCAACCAGCACAATGCCTAAATTTATAGTGCAATGGAGGGAAGTTACTAGGTCCTCCTTCAAAGTGATAAAGCCCTCCTTCAAAGGGATTAGCTCCTTCTCTTTTGGGATGCATGAACCACCTAAGAGCAGCCAATCCACGTCAAAGTTCCTTCTAGAATCATCTAGAATTAACCCAAAGTGAGTTTTTTAGAATAAAATTGCACCTTTTTGACTTTCACAAGGGTCCGCACCCACACCTTTAGGGACAGAACGGGCAGGTCCGCATTTTTTGTAAACAGGAGGTGCAGGACCGCAGGCAATAGTGAGAGAAAGTGTGGAACCAGAGCTTTGTTGATTTTCAATGTCTTTCTCTCATTTTCAAAGCTTCACTTGAAGAACTGAGGTCTGAGACTTGCTTAGGAGGACAGTACAAGTGATGATAGACCCATACAGACTGCAAATAATCATGGTGACGATATTTTTATGTAACAGATGCCATTTCATCAACCATGGCCTCTTTCCAGAGTTTTCCATCCTCTGAATCCACTGCTTCCTTCACAGTTCTGGGATCATCATCAGTAATAGATAAAGCAAAATTTGAATAGAAAGTAGATGGACTATACCTTTCTAGCTACCTTCTTTCGCGAACTAATCGTCTCACACCTCGATTTTGTGGCTCTTCATCTTCTGATTCCTCCTTTGCTATAGAGTCTGATTCTTCCTCCTTTAGCTCAAACTCTATCTTCTCAGGTTCCTTTGGTTGGACTTCATGTTTAATAACATATTTCACCTCTCTAAACACCACATATTGGTTGTACACAACCTTCCTTGTTACTGGATTCCAAAGCTTATAACCCTTTAAACCATCTTTATACCCAATAAAGATGGACTTTTCAGATTTACTGTCCAACTTGGTTCATTTCTCCTTTGGAACATGTACATATGCATCACATCCAAATACCCTTAGCTGTCAAAGAGAGGGTTTCTTACCAGTACATACCTTTTGTGGAGTCTTATCCTCCAACGCTGATGAAGGTGACCTGTTGACCAGGTAACAAGCAGTATCCACCACCTCTGCCCAGAATTCCCTTCCTAACCCGACACCACTGAGCATGCTTCTTGCCCTTTCCATCAACGTCTTATTCATTCTTTCTACAACTCCATTTTGCTGAGGTGTATATGGAGTAGTATTCTGTCGTGCTATACCACATTTCTTACAAAATTCTTCAAATTCCTTGCTGCAAAACTCTCCACCATTATCTATCCTCAGCACCTTTATCTTCTTCTCTGTCTGATTTTCCACGAGAGCCTTAAATTCTTTAAACCTTTCAAAGGCTTCAGATTTCTTCTTAAGGAAATATGTCCATGTATTCCTTGAAAAGTTATCTGTAAATAATACATAGTACACAGACAAACCCAGAGATGGAACCTTCACAGGTCCAAACACATCACTGTGTACAAGTTCTAATATCTATTTCGCCCTCTTACTACCAGAGCGGAAACTCACCCGATTCTGCTTCCCATATACACAATTTTCACAAAAATCAAAATACAGAGAGCTATTACTCCTACCTTCTACCATACCTTTACCATGAAGTATTTGAAGGCCCTTCTCTCCAATATGTCCAAGCCTTTGATGCCACAACATGGTCTTCTCTCCAGACACCACTAGATTTTCTACTCCACTTTTAGGAACCACAGAACTGTTGCCCCCATCAACAACTGTGCTACCTTGCAGCTTGTACAGAGTTCTAATCCGAACTCCCTGCATCAATACCAGTGCTCCCCAAACCATCTTGCAAGTATCCTTCTCGAACACTATTTTTACACCTGCATCATCCAACTTGCTTACAGAAATCAGATTTCTGGCCAATGTAGGAATATGCAAAACACCCGGAAGTGTTATAACCCTTCCACCTTGCAGCTTCAACTTTAATTTTCGACGACCAATGATTCTAGCCTTCCTATCATCCCCTAAGAAGACATCACCACCATCGTATTTCTCATAATCGTAGAACCACTCTCTATGGGGAGTGAAGTGAAAGGGTGCACCTAAGTCAATTAACCATGCCTCATGATCTACATGTGTACTTGAAGAAGCCAAGTACACATCCCCACCTTCATCTAAGGTGGTTTTTGCCTCTGCAAAAGGAGAATCATCAGATCCCTTTCCTTTATCAGGAGCTTTAGATTTACAGTCCCTTTTGTAGTGCCCTTCCTTTCCACATTTCCAGCACACCACCTTTACAGATTTTCCTGGAGATTTAAATCTCCCTCTAGATTTAGATCTCCCACTCGATGACTTATTTTTGTTTCTGTTCTGGGATCGTCCTCATACAAACAATCCATCACCATTCTGGCTCTCCATATTTTTCCATCTCATCTCCTCCGTCAACAAGGATGAGACTATTTCATAACCTGCAAGGCAGTTGCATTTCTACCTATTGCAATAACCAGACTATCCCACGAATCTGGTAGAGAACACAACAAACCGATGCACTTATCTTCATCTAAAATTTTAATATCAACAAACGCTAACTAACTTACCACAGTATTAAATGCGTTTAGATGCTCTGTCACCGAGTCTCCATCTTTCATCCTCAGGTTATACAGCTTTTTCCGTAGGAACAATTTATTCACTAAAGACTTAGATTGGTACAAAGTCTGTGACTTGTCCCACAAAGCCTCGCCGTAGCTTCCCCTGATACATTCAACAATACTGAATCTGAAACACACAATCGTATTGTTCTCTTTGCCTTCCAATCCAACTTCTTCCATTCTTCATCGGACACTCCCATTGGTTTAGTACCTGGATCTGCCATGATATACTAATCTTTATCCACCAACAGATCCTCAATCTTGAGTTTCCACAACTCAAAACTTTGACCATTAAATTTCTCAATCTCTATCGTTCCACTGCTTGCCATCTTCTTTTACCTCCAGAATCGATCTCGCATATCTCCCACTGAACAGGGTCTACCAAAGGACCGAGTGAAACCCCTCAGCAACAAAGGTGTCCTCTTGAAGCCAAAAACAGCTCTGATACCAAATGTAGGTTTTAACCCCGTACAGAAATTACCTGCATACGAATTCTAAAAAACATAAAATAAAAAATGCTAGAGCATAACACATAAAACACATATACACAGATATTTTCCCCTGGATCCCAAAACCGAGACTACCAGCTTGATTTTTCATTATATTCCTTTCAATGTTATAATACATATTTATACATGCTGAAGCATCCAATACCATGGGCCGAAAACCATCGCATCCAAAACCATGTGCGAAAATCATGCACAAAACCATTGGTGGGTCTGCCCAACCTAACATAGGGTCCAAAACCATTGGCTACCCGGACCCCATAAAGTGGGGTTACAGGTGCACCTCAAACCCCCTATGACCCCCCCTCGCTACACAATCGGCGCAACAAAGGGGGGCTTCGCTCCCCCTCTAACCCTCGGTTAACTATGTGGGCTAGTCGTGGAAAGAATATAACACAACCCAACAGGTGGTGGGGTGACTCTTGGAATCACCCCGCCACCCCCGCGAACCGTCGGGCCACTGAGGTGGGAAGCCACCTCGATAGCCCAATGACTCATGGGCGTGGCGGGATGATTCTGAGAATCACCCTGCCACCTCCACCTCACCTCGGCTGCCCAACAGCCCACGAGGGTGGCGGGGTGATTCCGGGAATCACCCCGCCACCCCCACGAGTCGTTGCGACACCGAGTGGGGAGGAAGGTTGTGGCCTCTGCCCCACCCCGGCAGCCCAATGCGCCACGGGGGTAGCGAGGCAATTCCGAGAATCAGCCTGCCACAGCCACAGGCCGTTGGGCCGCTGAGGTGGGGCGGAGGGCTGCTGACACCTCTGCCCCACCCCGACGGCGCAACGGCCTACGTGCGGTGGAGGGTTACGGATAGCCTCTGCCCCAGCCGGGTAGCCCAACGGCTCGCAGGGGTGGTGGGGTGATTCCAGGAATCACCCCATCACCCCTAATCTCCGCCCCACCCCGGTGGCCCAATGGTTAGCGGGGGTGGTGAGCCGATTCCGGGAATCATCCCGCCAGGGTGGGGCGGAGGTTGCGCCCGCTAGGCCCCAGGGGTGGGGCAGAGGTTGTCCACAGCCTCGGCCCCACCCTAGCAGCCCAATGGCCCGCGGGGGTGGCATGGTGATTCCAGGAATCACCCTGCAACCCACGCAGGCCATTGGGCCGCTGGGGTGGGGCGAACAGCCTCTGCCCCAGAGTGGCAGCCCCACGCGAGCTGTTGGGCCACCGAGATGGGGCAGAGGGCGGGGTGATCACACTACCACCCCCGCTACAGATAGCCTCTGTCCACCACGGTGGACCAACAGCCCGTAGGGGTGGCGGGGTGATTCCGGGAATCACCCCGCTCTCCGCCCCACCCTAGTGGCCCAACGGCCCGTGGGGTGGCAGGGAGATTCTGGGAATCTCCCCACCACCCCCGCAAGCCATTAGTCTGCCCAAATGGTGCAGAGGCTATCCACAACCTCCACCTCACCCGAGCGGCCCAAGGGACCACGGAGGCGTGTGATTCCGAGAATCACCCCGCCACCCCTGCGAGCCGTTGGACTGTCGTGGTGCGGCGGACGACTACGGATATCCTCCACCCCACCTCGATGGCCCAATGGCCCGCAGGGGTGGTGAGGTGATTCCAGGAATCACCCCTCCACCCCCGCAGGCTGTTGGGCTGCCGTGGTGGGGCAGAGGCTATCTGCAGCTCTCCACCCCACCCAGGAGGCCCAACGTCTTGCGGGGGTGACTAGATGATTCTCGCAATCGCCCCACCACCCCTGCAGGCCATTGGGCTGTCGGGGTGGGCAGGAGGGTATCCGCAGTCCTCCGTCCCACCCCGACGGCACAACGGCTCGCGGGGCTGGTGGGGTTGTTATCGGGAAAACTAGTGTCTATTAAGAGCTACTAGTCCCACTAAGACGGGTAGCTATCTTAGAAACAAACTAACTAAAGTCACTTGTGTTTTCCTTATGAGAGATAGATGAGAAAGAAGTAGAGAGTACCAACCTCAGTCTTTCACTTAGCTCCTTGCTTGTTTCCTTTCCCCTTTGACAGAATTTCGCCACTCCTTCCTTACTTGTCCTACTTCAAAGAGCACCTATAGAGTCAAAGCATCATAATACCATCAAAGCATAGAGATCTATAACCATAAAAAATATAGGATCAGATGTATATTAACCATACAAATGCATATATCAATACAAGATTTAGAGATATACAAGAATATGGAGGAAAACTCAAATAGATTTATTGATAGAAGTAGTAGAAGATAGGATTACAACCCATTGGTCCGACCCAGTGCCATCGTCCCAACATGAAAGCCCTCTTCACCTCATGAAAAGCTTAGATCACCCAACAATACAATGTTGCACAGAGAAACCAACAGCACTTCCTTACAAAATACAAGATTCCAGCCTTTGGATCTCTAGGATGAGGGATCCATATATAGATGTTTGCAGGGGGGTGAGTTAGCTTCTGGGATTTTGATTAGTGTCATCTCTTTGATAGTTCTTGGTTCCACTTGGAGATTTCATGATCTCTTACTCATCCCTGGGCGAATTCAGAGAGGCAAGTGTCAAATGAGCAGCTTCTAGAAGATTCTCAGGGTCTCCACCTAGCAAACTGCTTCTGCCATTTGTCTACTCTCGCTCATCGCACCCTACAGAAGGGCTTTCTAGTATGCATCGCACTTTTTACATGTGGCAGGTGAGATGCATCACACCCTTAGCACTAAGCAGTTTGTATGGTCCAGTTTTGACCAGTTCTGAGTAGTTTTTCATGGAGAACTTCTGGGAGATTCTGTAATCAGCTGTCCTTGCTCCTTTAGGGTACGAAACAACACTTTTAGGGACTTGGAAGCCCTTGGTTTTATGGACATATGTGTTTTGGGTTGCAGTGTCCAAATATGTCTATAATAGTTGCCCCCTAAAGCATGAGGTCATAAATATTTTTGATGTCGGGTGAAATGCTTTATCATGAGGATCCGAGGTTTTTCGAACTGGAAGGTGATCTGTAATAAGATACAATACAATACATTATCTTCATAATATTTTCATGATCTAGCTGAGGCATGCATTCCCATGCTCAGCTTTATAAATTCATTTTCATGTACATAGGACAGACAACTGTCTGTGTGGCAGACTGATGATTCTGGTAGAGCCATCATCCCTTAGCTTGGATGATTATCTATGCAGCTATGATGTACATTTGATGTCTTTATTTTCCTGAATATATCGCAGCCCAGATGGATGAAACTAGATCCAGGGTCTTCAAAACTCATTCAATCTTCGCCTGAAGTACAAGTCGATCCATGTGAAAAGATGTTCTGATGTCGAACATGGAAAGACATTGCCTAATTACTAGCTAATGATGTAAGTTGTTAACAGGCGCAAGAGGAATCACGGATGATGATGATGACCCTCAAGGTACTGCAGTACAATTCACATGGTGTGAATACATGAGTCGATGTCGAACACCACGCAAAATCTTTCGGTCAAAGGCCACTGATGTAAACCTGTCGCTGGAAGTGAGAAACTTGCCATTGAGGCATGCAAGCTTCAAAGTACTGAAAGGGTTGTTCCTAAGTCGACTTCTTGGATAATGAATTGATGTCGACAAGAAGTGACCCATCGTAGGAGGGCCTTAATTAATCCCACATCTACGACATGAAATGGAGCAAATGATTTTGTGGAGGTGAAAATGATCTGATGATACAAAGTTCAGGGTGGCGGTCATGAAAGAATGAAGCGTGAAGGTATTGCAGTAGATGAGACACAAGCTGGGTTGGTGAATTCTCTAAGCAACTTCTCTTGAACATATCGGCAACACTGAAATGGATTGGTAGTGTTAACCCCAAAAGTGGATGGTACGGTGGACCAATGGTGATATGGCCAGTGAATGGAACAACCCAACCCGACTCAATCATGGTGATGGAGTGAAAGTGTCATGTTCAAGAGCAACCTGCTACTAATAAAGTTTCTTCAAGTTTTCTTCCCAATTTTCCCCAGTCATTTCTGACTAGTACCTCTTTATTTTTGTCAAGCTTTGAGGAGGATAACATACGCTTGTTCTATAATTTTCCCTTTGGGAAAACCCGTCACTATGTTTTAACGATCCTAGCGACAGTGAGACTCGCTCTTGTTTGCATGGACAAGTTTGTCACTATTGTTTTAATGAGTTTAACGACAAGGATAACTCGGCTCTTTTCAACTTCAGAGAGTCTAAAAAGAGACAGAAATGAAACTCCAATATTCATTTTTTGTAATATAATCCCTTAAGTCTGAAAAAGTATAAAACAATGCGAAAGGGATGACTTTTTGATATTTTTAACGAGCCGAACAAGAAAAAACACTCGATCTTTTTGTGTAATAATCCCTCAAGTCCAAAAAAGATTAAAATCTAGAGGAGGGATGGCACTTCCAATCGTTTTAACGAGCTGGAGAGGCCAATTGCTCAGCAATCTTTTCATATTTTACGAGTCAGATGAAAAGAGCCTAAAGGAGACTCATTTTTTGAGGAACGAGTGATGTTTCAGATAGCAGCTAGTTCCAGATAAGGTTTGGAATTTTTTCAATCACGGCAGTGTAGAGAAAGTGGCTAATAGGATCACTCGTCACAGTTGTTCCTCAAAAGGGGTAAAAACTCAAATGGAGGCATATGATCAGCTAAAAAAGAGTGGAGGTGATGGTAAGAACACGACCAAGGTTTAAAAGCTGATAATTATGCGATTGCCATGGTTATTTACCAAAGGTGGGTTCATTTTTTAATTAGCTTAAACTCTGGTGGAACATATGATCATTGCTAGGTTTATTTTTTAACGAGCTTGAACTTCACGTAAAACTGCTCTTGATAATGGTCATTAATGTTCGATTAACCGTTAACACTATGTTATTTTGATGGTTGTACTACCTGTTCAATTGCTCCATCAAACTGATTAGAAATGAGAATACATGCTTGAAAATTGAGTTAAAAAACTAATACCCTACTCGAATTATGTGGAAAGTAACTTAGAAGTAGTTTTTACCCCTCATTTTACCATTTCATTTGAATTTGGGATTGTTGGAGATCTGGAGGTGTTTTCCTCCTTGATTTTCATTAGCTGATTCCGGGAGATTCTGTGGATGATTTTCAGTGCCGTCTGGACCAGGTAGGAGCTAAACTTGAGCTCTTCAATTGCATTCTTTCCTTTTTGAATTCTGAGCATGTTTTCCTGCTTTTCTGAGCCTCTGGGGTTTTAACAATTCGTTCTACCCCCACCGCACCTAGTATACATCGAAAGGTGCAATGCATACTTGGCTGGCCACTGGCGAGTCAGTGTGCATCCCACCTAATACACAGCTAGGGTGCGATGGGCGCAAGGAGGAAAACTTTTGCACTGATTTTTCATGGATATTTTCCCTATTTTTTGCCAAATCAGGATCCTAATTCTTCTCTTGTTTGTTTTTCAGAGATTCATCGGAGCAAAATGGTTGTTACATGGTGTGAATGTGAGCATGAAGAAGAGGACATGGTTGCCTTACATGATCCAGGTACGGTAACTGCATTGCGGAACTGTGGCTTGCTCAAGTTCTTCCGCATATCTAGCATGAGGAAACAAATCAACTTGTTGCAACATTTCCTCGATGCATGGGATCCAACCAACCAAGTGTTCCAGATTAGAGGCAAATCCATCCCCTTGACTGTTGAGGACATCTACTTCTTGACCAGTTTATCGAGGCGTGGTGCCCCTCTCTCACTATCAGGTTCTGCCCATGGGGGCGAATCCGTGAGGGATTATATTCACCAATACTGTAGAGAAGGATCTCAGCTCAGCAGGGATGGAAAGATCAATATCCGAGATGTCACTGATCGGTCCTTGAGGACTATCTTATTCACCTTTGCTAGATTGGATAGTAGCGTAGCCCTTCACTTGGTGAACAGGTCCTATATGCAGTATGCCTTGGAATGCCTTGAACCAAAGGTATTCAACTGGTGTGATGCAGTACTTCCAGTGATAAAAGAACATCTTACGAAGGTGAAAAACAGAAGATCCAAGAACTTTGGCTAATGTTCTATTCTGATCGCTTTCGTCTTAGATAAGATCCCACTAATGTAGCCACAGTACATTTCACTTGGCCTACCACAATCAACTGAGCCACGGATGCAGAGATGGGTTGAACTTATGGCCAGACATGCCAGTCAATCGCAGGTTTCATTCTCTGATGCTTTCTTCGAGTGGTTCAACCATCAGCAGATAGTTTATGCCGAGTGTCCATATGTTGGGATGGATTTCCGGGGTGACCCAAATTTGGTGCTGCCGGTTGGCGAGTAGTGGGGTGTCATAGGTAAAAATCTCTAACCATATCTTTGTTTATTGCTTTTATAATGTTCTTGTTCTTTTTTAAATGTTTATCAAGACTAATCAAAACTCATGTGCTCATGCAGATATCGGGCCAGTGCGACCAGTAATGCGCTTGAGCGCAGCAGCTGTCGTTCCAGCAAGAGAGGTTATAGGGAGGGCCGTCCTTCGCGACCTAGATGTAGCCCAGACTCTTGCAGTGTTGCAGGATCAGATCGAGGGTCTCACCCTTGGTATTCCGGATGTGAGGACCGACGAGCTGCCTCAGAGATTACAGCACCATACCACTGGCATGCTGAGCTAATGGACTAGGCTCTTATGTATGATCGCACAGGCGGTGACTTGTTATCACCAGCACCATTAGACAAGGGTACCCCCTTGCATTTTGAGTTTTTGGGTCATATGACTGATTTTGTCCTGGACACAGAACATTATGTACAAACTATAAACAGTTATATATATTTTTTATTTTCGGAGTTTTATTTTGGTTAAGTTATATTATCCTGATGCAAATATTATTGAAATGCTTTTCTTTTACAAATTTTGAAAATGTCTATCTAACACATAATTTTCTAATGAATCAGTTAATGTGTTTAAGTTTCTAGCAATATGTTGATATTGAATGGAATCAAACTGCCTTTCCAAAATCTTGACCCTTAGGAACATATGATAGATAGCTGGATTCTAGACGGAATAGATGCTAGTAAGATGTAGAATGACGAGTTGTGAATCTAGCCTGACAAAAAGTCAGTGTATGCCATGCACGATGGCATCAGAGAGGAGTTATATCAACCCGTTTTATTCAGCGATGTTGTTCGTCGATCGACCAATACATACCCCTCTGAAACTCACTAACTCGCCACTTGGATCAAAGATGGCCCAAGCTGCAGAGGATAGGTTCCGCATACTACAACTTGCTCCGTCGGCATATCCAACAAATGATTCCAATAGGTTCGACATTTACAACAAATGCAAAAGTGGATTACCTAACCAAAACGATCACTCTTAATGAAAACAAAAATGTAACAAAAGCATATGAAGAGGTTACTACGCTTAGTCAAGCATAGTAATGCTTAAGGTACAACCCATTTCGGGGTTGCGACAGTGGAATCCCATCATAATCTACTAGCTCGTAGGCTCCTTTTGCTAATACATGCTTAACAATATAGGGACCCATCCACAAAGACTGGAACTTACCTGCTCCCAATTTATTGGATTCCTGATCATAAAGCAAGACCAAGTCACCTTCTTAGAAAACGCGGGGTTTGACACTCTTGTCAAATTGTGCTTTGACTCATTTATTATGTGCTTCATTAGCCAAGGCGGTGTCACGATGGGTTTCATCCAGTTGGATTAATTCTAAGAAAGAAGCCTATTCCTCTGAAGTTCCTGGGAGGAGGTCAACTGCGAGCTTGAGAGATGAAATTTCGCACTGAACCAGTAAGATCGCTTCCAGGCCATACACCAGTTGAAAGGGTGTAAACCCTGTAAACCCGGTCACATTTCTCACCGATGTCCGGTATGCCCACAAGGCTGGGTACAGGATTAGGTGCCAACTCTGTTTATTGACGCCAATCATTGTTTGTAGCATGTGCTTCAGGACTTTGTTGACCGCCTCAACTTGCCCATTAGCTTGCGGATAATACGGAGTAGAGATGTCGTGAGACAGTCCTAATTTGGTAGCCAATTCAACCATCATGTGATTGTGGAAATTCTATCCATGATCTGTGACTATGGCTTGTGGAACACCAAATCTGGAGACTACATGATTGAAAAAGAAAAGAGCAGTTGTTTCACCGCTGTTGTTTAATGTAGGCATCACCTTGGCCCATTTTGTAAAATAGTCAACTGCGACTATGATATACCCATGCCCCCCATCTGAGGTGGGGTTACATGTCATGAAATATATTCCCCATTTGGCGAATGGCCCAACAGCAACTATTGGATGCAGAGGTGCGGGTGGTATTCTGGGTTTGCGATCGAAGATTTGACAAGCATGGCAACTTCTGACTATGGTTATGCAATCTTTGAACATTGTTGGCCAGAAGTAGCCTGCCCGTAAGATCTTTTGTGCGTAACGTAACCAGATTGATGCCCCCCACATGCGCCTGAATGACAATCATTTAGGACTTTTTCGGCCTCCTCATGGGTGAGGCACCTTCAAAGAACTGTATCAATACCACAACGATAAAGTGTATCTAAGTATGGGGGATTACGCAGTGCATTATATTAGATATCATTTTTGGGATTCAACTGCGTTAAGTAAGTCATTCAAACGTATGACCATTTCCATGAGAGGTAGTCGTAACTGACTACTTTCTCATGATTATTTGAATAGTTCACTTAGCACTCATTGCATCGGGTGATGCTCACAGGGGTGAAGAAGTGGGATTGAAACTAGTGAAATGTGGAGAACGAATCACATAGCATCAATCATCACTTCCGGGGCTTGCACCCGGTAACCAGGACTTCCCAGGAGGTCACCCATCCCAGAACTCCTCTGGCTCAAGCGCGCTTAACTGTGGAGTTTTTTCCACAATCAAGCCCACTTAGCTTGCTACCCCATTTGCAAAACCTTAGCAAGTATTGTGCCTCATGAACCATTCAAGTAGAGATCCCTTGACTCTTTTTGAATTTAAGTATGGGGGATTACGCAGTGCATTATATTAGATATCATTTTTGGGATTCAACTGCGTTAAGTAAGTCATTCAAACGTATGACCATTTCCATGAGAGGTAGTCGTAACTGACTACTTTCTCATGATTATTTGAATAGTTCACTTAGCACTCATTGCATCGGGTGATGCTCACAGGGGTGAAGAAGTGGGATTGAAACTAGTGAAATGTGGAGAACGAATCACATAGCATCAATCATCACTTCCGGGGCTTGCACCCGGTAACCAGGACTTTCCAGGAGGTCACCCATCCCAGAACTCCTCTGGCTCAAGCGCGCTTAACTGTGGAGTTTTTTCCACAATCAAGCCCACTTAGCTTGCTACCCCATTTGCAAAACCTTAGCAAGTATTGTGCCTCATGAACCATTCAAGTAGAGATCCCTTGACTCTTTTTGAATTTAAGTATGGGGGATTACGCAGTGCATTATATTAGATATCATTTTTGGGATTCAACTGCGTTAAGTAAGTCATTCAAACGTATGACCATTTCCATGAGAGGTAGTCGTAACTGACTACTTTCTCATGATTATTTGAATAGTTCACTTAGCACTCATTGCATCGGGTGATGCTCACAGGGGTGAAGAAGTGGGATTGAAACTAGTGAAATGTGGAGAACGAATCACATAGCATCAATCATCACTTCCGGGGCTTGCACCCGGTAACCAGGACTTCCCAGGAGGTCACCCATCCCAGAACTCCTCTGGCTCAAGCGCGCTTAACTGTGGAGTTAAGCGCGCTTGAGCCAGAGGAGTTCTGGGATGGGTGACCTCCTGGGAAGTCCTGGTTACCGGGTGCAAGCCCCGGAAGTGATGATTGATGCTATGTGATTCGTTCTCCACATTTCACTAGTTTCAATCCCACTTCTTCACCCCTGTGAGCATCACCCGATGCAATGAGTGCTAAGTGAACTATTCAAATAATCATGAGAAAGTAGTCAGCGCGCTTGAGCCAGAGGAGTTCTGGGATGGGTGACCTCCTGGGAAGTCCTGGTTACCGGGTGCAAGCCCCGGAAGTGATGATTGATGCTATGTGATTCGTTCTCCACATTTCACTAGTTTCAATCCCACTTCTTCACCCCTGTGAGCATCACCCGATGCAATGAGTGCTAAGTGAACTATTCAAATAATCATGAGAAAGTAGTCAGTTACGACTACCTCTCATGGAAATGGTCATACGTTTGAATGACTTACTTAACGCAATTGAATCCCAAAAATGATATCTAATATAATGCACTGCGTAATCCCCCATACTTAAATTCAAAAAGAGTCAAGGGATCTCTACTTGAATGGTTCATGAGGCACAATACTTGCTAAGGTTTTGCAAATGGGGTAGCAAGCTAAGTGGGCTTGATTGTGGAAAAAACTCCACAGTTAAGCGCGCTTGAGCCAGAGGAGTTCTGGGATGGGTGACCTCCTGGGAAGTCCTGGTTACCGGGTGCAAGCCCCAGAAGTGATGATTGATGCTATGTGATTCGTTCTCCACATTTCACTAGTTTCAATCCCACTTCTTCACCCCTGTGAGCATCACCCGATGCAATGAGTGCTAAGTGAAATATTCAAATAATCATGAGAAAGTAGTCAGTTACGACTACCTCTCATGGAAATGGTCATACGTTTGAATGACTTACTTAACGCAGTTGAATCCCAAAAATGATATCTAAGATAAAGTGTATCACTGATGATCATGTAGTCTTTTGCTTGGTATCAAGTACGTCGTTGTTCTGAGCGAGAGGTATCAGCCCTATATGTTTGGGTTTAGAGATAGATGATTATATCTCCATACCACGGATCGCTTGAAGATATCAGAAACAAAGATTCATCCATGATTGTTGCTTTGGATGTTGAATCGTTGGACGAAGATAGGAAGTCACATAGTAACTCCGCGAAAGCCAGAGCTTTCTTTGATTTGGATTTTACAAATTCCAGATCAAACTCTTACAAAATTGCTATCCACTTCGAATATTTTCCCCCAAGCAACTGTCACGACAAGATGTAAGTCATGGGGTTGCAATCTGACAAAATGGTATTTTTTCGAAAGAGGACATAATTTTGAAATCTTTGTACTGCTTGAACAGCTACGAGAGCCAGCTTTTCAACATAGGAGTACTTGCTTTCTGTATCATTTAAGTTTCGACTTAAATAATAGACAGGATGTTCGATTCCATTGTCTTCTTGAACTAAAACCATTGCAATGGTCATATTTGCCGCAGCCATATACAAGTTAAAGTCTTTTTGATAATCAGGAGCATACATTAATGATGCTTTTATTAGGGATTCCTTTAGAGCATCAAAGGAAGCTTGCGCAACCTGATCTCAGTTGAAGAGTACTTATTTTTTCAACAAATGCATATAACCTTTAGCAAGTTCGGCATAATTTGGAATGAACCTCCTCATAAATTTTGCTTTCCCTTGGAGTTTCTAAATCTGAAGCAAATTTGAAGGTGGAGGTAGATCGATGATTGCCTGAACCTTACACGGGTCGAGGCGAATCCCATCCTTTGAAACTACAAAGCCAAGTAAACGACCAGAACTGACACAAAACACACACTTGTGCGGATTGAGTCGTATCTTGTAGTGTCGACAATGTAGAAATATTGCTCTCAAATGCTGTGGATGATCGGTCCGCTTTTGTGAATGAGCTGGAAGATCGTCGAGGTATGGTTGAACGATGTTCTTGATGTCATGGAAGGCATAATTCATTGCCCTCTGAAAGGTTGCCCCTACATTCTTTAAACCAAAAGGTAGCTTGCGGTACACGAATGTGCCCCACGGACAAATAAATGCAGTCTTTGACTGGTCCTGTGGGCGGATATTTATTTGATTATACCTGGAAAATCCATCCATAAACGAAAATATTTCGCATCCGACGCATTCATCAATTATCTGGTCGATGAAGGGTGTAGGGTAGTTGTCCTTTGGACAAGCTTGATTTACATCCCTGTAATTGATGCACACTCTAATCGTTCCTTGCTTTTTCATCATAGGAAAAATGTTTGATACCCAATCAGTTAGAGGAACCGCGTAAATGAAACCAGCATGGAGAAGTTTTTCAACTTTTGCCTTGATGGCAGCAGCTTTCTTTGGGTGCACCTGCCAAAGCCGTTGTTGTACTGGTTTGACATCTAGAAACATCTTAATTTCGTGTTCAACTATGCATTTATTCATATGACCATGCAAATACATCTCTGAACTCGCGAAAGAGAGCATAATATACTTCCAGTTCTAAAGAAGAACAAGATTTGTGGACATGAATATTCTCTACAACATCTGGTTTGGTTGAGATATTTATGGCGATAGTTTCTTCAGTATTAGAGAGATTTCGCTCAGAATCCATCGTATTACAGTATTTGATAGAAAATCAAAAACTGAAGGATGATTAAGGTCGTTGGAGCAATCTTCGTTGTAATCTGGAAGATGGGAACAATGGTGGTAATCTTCCCATGGCACCCCCTCTATCATCATTGACTGAACAATTCCTTTGTCTGTAGAATGTACATGCGACCAAGGATATGAAGAGGTACCATATTCCTTAGACCTATCTATCCAAATGCTCGATGAGCGTTGATTTGGGTTTGCCTTCCATGCCGAGAACATTGATTGCTACAATATTTCTATTGGGCTTGGAGGAAATACTTGGTGATGATCCATGCTAACATCGTGTTTGGACATCTTCTAAACAGAAGATAACATATTGCAGGTTCCCACCGACAACACTTCCGTCAGATTGTTTGGAGGCGATAGGGCAAAAGTACCCATCAATGTAGGGTATTTTAGCAAGCCTACTCCGATATTTTGAAGCAACTGAGAACTTCCGTGGATAATCAGGATGCTTCACATAACTTGTGAACTGTTGGGGAGAAAGGTTTGTTGGTCGACAATTGTAATTCCTCCTTGGAAAGGAAATGCAATCTTTCTGAAGTATGTCGACACAACAGCAACCATAGCATAAATCCAAGGCCTTCCCAGTAGGATGTTGTAATCGAGGTTTCCATCGATAACTTCAACATCAATTTCTATTATTTTTCCCCCAAATTCAACTTGTAAGTTACTCAAAATCCTGTATGGAGTGTATGTTCATCCATCGAATGCTTTTAACTTCATTAACGATCATGACGAGGGTGGTGAGCCTAAAGTTTTCCAGCAACTCATTGACATAATACATGTAGATGCCCCCTCATCAATAATTGTTCAATGAACAGTTTTGCTGAGGGCTTTCACTTGAATGAGGAAAGCAAGTTGAGCTGGTAACTGAGGTTCATATCATTTATGATTAAAGGCCACGATATTGGAATCCGTTGGGTCAATCCCACTTATTGCTGATAATAGAGATTGCTTTTGGGAGGGGAAATTTTGCAGTACTTCAAGCGTCGACATAGCGGATAGTCATTGGGCCAAGTCCTTTACTATATTATAATTTTGTGCTGCTCTGGCACGAGGATTAAATGTCGATTTGTGTACTACTCCCTTTGGCAGCTTTCTCGTTAGCTCAGGAATGATGGGTGGCACAACTTCAGTCGAAGTCGTTGTCGAACTACTAGGTTGATTAGTAGCCTTGTTGTTCGACAGCTGTGGATTCTCGTAATCTTTATTCCTTGTCGATATCAAAGCATCATTTTGTTGTTTCGAAATGGACAACATAAGAACTTGGGATGGGGAAGCATTGTCGCTAGCAACCAAGTTTGTTCCTGGGTTTGGAAAAGGATCATTCAATACCACTGAGGTTTTTGAGTTCTTGAAGAATTTCTTAATCTCAGCTTTATGCGGACAGTCTTTCGTCCAATGATCCTCATCACATATAAAGCATGGATGACTAGGTTTCTTTTGCCCAGATGGGTTTTCAGAATATTTTTCAGGAGACGAATCATCTCGCCTCTTCTTTTTCCCTTTCTTTTTCTTCTTGCCCCCTAGTTGCTTCGGTTCTTTGCCTTTATCGATCG
The DNA here is from genome assembly GCA_031772625.1 of Pinus tabuliformis. NCBI lineage: Eukaryota > Viridiplantae > Streptophyta > Pinopsida > Pinales > Pinaceae > Pinus > Pinus tabuliformis. The sequence continues at coordinate 168,299,297 of CM062819.1, forward strand.
ACACGGCATTAACCTCCGAGGCAAGAATTTCTTCATGTGCATTTTTACCAGAAACCTTACGAGCTTTCTTAGATGTAGCCTTTGTGGATTTCATATTGGTCATACCGATCACACCGTCACCAGCATGAGAGTCCTTGTTTGATTTAGGAGGAGGAGGAACGGAACACTCTGGTCTAGGAGCATCAAGGATTTTGTCGTAGAGCATGCTAGACTAAGTATAGATCAAGTCTAGATATTGTGCATGAGAAATGACTTGCTCTTCAGTGGCAATTCCCCCTTTAGCCACATCTTCTCGAATAGAAGGTAACAATGACTTAATAAACCATTCAGCTAGAAACTGATCAGGAACATATGATTTTAGCATTCTACGATGACGTCGCCACTCATGAATATGATCAGATATGTGAGTGGTTTTCGTTTGCTTAAAATTGGTAAGAAGCTCTATTCCTATTTCGTACTTTATGGGTAACTGAAAATGGGTTTAAAAGGTGGTGGCAAGGGTGCCGAAGTTATCGAATGAAGCTCTAGGCAATTCGATGTACCATTTTGCTGCTGGACCAGTTAATGTTCGCTGAAAAAGGTGAAGCCTAATCGAATCATCATTTAGAGTGTTGGAGGAACACCATAGATGAAAGGTTGTCACATGATTCGACGGATCTTCACCCATATTTCCATTGAATTTAGGAATATATGACGGAATTTTCTAAGGAATCATCGGCCACCAAGAGGCATAAGCAATTGGATTGTTTGTTAGTCGATTTAGATCTAGTAACTCTAAAGTTGCCCTGAAGGGCAACTGTTGATTCAGGTTCGGCGAATCATACCTAGGATAAGATGGGATCACCTGAGCAGTGGGTCTTTGCATACCAGCATAATGTATTTGATGTTGATAACTTTGATAAGGTTGATGGGTGCAACCATTATGATATGATTGATGTTGATCGTTTTGAATATACGGCTGCCCATTACCTGCAAAGCCTTGTTACTCAGGTCCTTGGTAAGCTTGTTGGAATTGCGGTTGTTGATATTGTACCAGCCATGGTTGTGAAAGCATTTGTTTTTGTCCAATACTGGCTGTCTGACCAAGATTAGGGGTAATAGTACCCGTTTGAACCAGAGTCGCTCCAGTTAAGGAGCCACTAATCGGCGATTGTGGTTGTGTCGTGGAGAAAAGAGGTTGTTGTGTTATGACCTGAGAAACTTGAGGTTGGCATACAATAGGCAACGCTTGTACTTGCGACACCGTCACAATAGCCGGTGTAGTGGGGATATTCGACATAGGTAGACTTGGTTGCATTGAGTATACAACCCTTGGTTATTGAGGCAGTATTGGCACCCAACCACTAGATGTGATTCCAGTTTGACCTGAATTCTGTTGTGAACTCTCATATGGTTGTTCTCCTAGAGGGAACAATGAAAGAGCATACTGCCCCCCATATGGTGGCAATCCAGTGTTCAAAGGGAAAATTGGCCTTTGGAGACTGGACTGCCCAAATTGAAACTGTTTCGAAGGATCAATTTGCTGAGACTCAACATAAGAGATTCTAGATAAGGTACCGGATGAACAAATGAGAACAGACCATACTGTCGAAACAGTCCCTGGGTGGACTCCATCTAGCGGTTGAGAGCTAGTTGGGATAGATGGTATACCAGCAAACATTTTTGGAGTGGTGGCAGGAGGTTCCGATGCCACTGTGTCAGATGACACAGTCCTAGATGTCGATGGTTGTTCAGACATATCGAGTCTATCCAAAATATGTCCTAGCGATTCTAAAGGGATTTATGAAGAAGGATGACTAACTTCTAAAGTACAAGGATATAGGTGGATCCCAGTTCCAAAATGCAATTGAGAACTGGATGGAAGACCCTCCATAATTTCTTCTATAGCAATCAATCCAGGTGGAAGTGGTAGACGGTCAGGTCCATAAAATATTTCTGGTGCCAAAGAAGGTAAATATTCTGCAGCGACAGATGCTGGAGGGGTGACACCTTCCGAATCAGCCCTAGATGGAGCCGGTTCAGGAATAGAAGTGTTTATCGTTACACTAGGATCAATTCTAATGTCCTCTTGTGATTGCAGAACTTCTTCTATAGAGGCATGGATACCAGAAATGGTTGGAGTAACTGGAGTCTCTGAGGATGTTGAAACACAAGTTTCAAACAAACCAGGAGACTTTGACCCAGTTAAACGAGTCCTCTTGGCCTGGAATGGTTTCGTTTTCAAAGTCAAAGATGGCTGACTCGTTAGTCTCTGCGAACAACGGGGTTTTGATTGACTTTCTTCCACGATTGTGGATTACTTGATCAACTCAAAATAAAAAGGGAAAATGTTATTCCAAATTAAATGAATTTTAGACACTTTGAAACAACTTGCTTTTTCAATTTTTAAGAGTCGAGAAAAAGCTAAAGATGACTCTAGTCGCCTTCGATTTTTAATGAGCCTGAAGTGGCAAGTGATCAAATGGACCTTTTCCTTTAAGGAGTCTGAAAAGGAATGAAATATACTACTTTAGAAATCTAGACAGAGGGATTACCAAACCAATCACAAAACTTCAGAATACGTTTTACAGTACGGCAATAAATCTTCCCGAATGTTGTGTTTAGTGCATTGCGATCGATAGGGCGGCAGACACGGCTTCCTAAGAATAAAGGATATAGCCTATTGTGGTCTCCCAATATATACACGATGGTACATGGGAGCACAAGTCCATACTGGCACTTGTTGTCTCAAAGAGGAGGAATCACCTAACCTATGATGAAAGCGATAGTTACCAGGCTTTACGACGTTGGAATACGTCTCTAGCCTAGACTTCTAAATGTTGTGCATTAGGTTCTAAAGCGTTTTTTTGTTCATTAAATTTATTTTACAGTTGATATTTCTTAAGAAGTTTTCCTTTAAGGTTAACCGCATGATGTAGATATACAATTCCTAAATATGCAATCTAAGATGATAAATAGTCGTTTACTCTTCTTTTCACAATGAAAATCCTAGGTACTAAGGAAAGAGAAGTGAAATTATTTCAACATAGAGCAGAGAGCACTACACTAGATGCACTATCCTAAACCAAAATCAACAAGCAGCCTAAATGCAAATGCACATGCATGTATTTGTTTTCCGCTTTCTTAATGTGTGAGTGACAAAAAGAATGCTAAGTACAAATTTGAACTATCTTTTCTTTCAAAGCGATAGTACTAACAATTCTCTCTTAAAAAGACGAAAGGAAGACAAGACGACACTTTGCGATTTCAAATTAAAAAAACGAAAGGAAGACTAAGATGACACTTTGCCATTTGGAATTCAAAAAATGAAAGGAAGACTACTTTGCGATTTTGAATTCAAAAAACAAAAGGAAGGCTAAGATGACTCTTTGTCATTTCGAATTTAAAAAATGAAAGGAAGGCTAAGAGCGACACTTTCAACTTCAATTTGAAAATTTCTTTCGTCACTTTAAATACTATTAATTCAAATCAAATACAACAGTAACAGTGTAATCGACCATAAAAAATATTAGAATTCTTTTCTTTGACTAAAAACGACACTTGCAACACTTTCAAATCAAAAGACGACAGTTCGATTAAGCTACTTTTTTGTAAAGGAGAACTATAAATGGCAAAAAATACATAAAAACAATCACAATTCTTTGTACAATGCAGGCTGAATAATGCAAAGGAAGGGATTTTAAACAGTGGTATACTGATCATAAACAGAAAAACTTCTAAATAAAGCTGAAGACAATGAAGAAAAAACCAAAATCTGGAGGCAGAAATAGTCTTATCTGATCATCGCAACTGTAACACAGGGAAACAGGGATGCATCCCACCTACTGCACACAGGAGGTGCGATGCATCCAGAATGTCAAAAGGAGACAATGCAATGATCAAGGGACGAGACTTTCACTTGCTCTTTGGTCACAGTTTGCAACGTAGTTCAGGGATTTAGGCTGAGCTAATGATAGGCAGTAAACACAAAGTATAGGGTCTGATATAATGAGGTTACTTGAGCTACCACCAGGGCACTTAGTGTTGTTGGGAAAAGTATCCAATTCAGAATGCCCCTATCCCACACTAAGAGGTGATAGTGCCTTAGCAACAAACAAGGAAAGCTATCTGAGTATTCTTCTTTATGAGATGCAAATAGAGAAAGAAGGATGTAACTAACCGGTGTCTTCCGCTAGTTTGTCGATCCAATCTCTCTCTCTCTTTCGTTCGCTTCCCACTGCCTGCTCTTTCACTGGTCCAGCTTCACACGGTTCCTGCAAGATCACAAGAGCAGAAGACTACATGAAAGATATAGATTCACATTCATAACTAGTTTAGGATCAGATATAAACTAAATATGCAAATACAACAAAACATCATTGAAACACAAGAATATAGGAGAAACTCAAGTAGCTTTATTGATATGATAAATAAGGTTCAAGAGGAGATACAACCAAGTGAGTCCTGATCCAGCATCTACCTCTCAGCAAAAGAATCCCTTCCTCCCCTCCAACAAAGCATAAATCACCCAATGTACTAATCTCAATCTCAAACCAACAGCAATTCTCTGCAAATACAAAATTCCAGCCTCCTGAACCTCTGGGTGAGAGATCCATATATAGATGTGAGCAGAGAGGATGAGTCAGCTCATGTTTTGACTTGTGGCTTCTCACTGTCAGTTCTTGCTTCCACTTGGAGGTTGAGAACCTCTTACTCATCAATAGTCGAATTTACTGAGGCAAGTGTCATTGAGGAAGATTCTGGAAGCTTCCAGGGTCTTTACACCTCGTTGAATGAACTTTCCATTTGTCAATTCCCGCTCAGCGCACCCTGGTAGTGCTTCTACCTGCATTGCAGTGCAGGTAGCCAGTTCAAACTTTGCATTTCAGCGCAGACAGCTAGTGGAGCTCTTGAATTGATCCTGATTTGACCATTTCTGAGTGGTTTTTGGTGGAGAACTTCTGGGAGAAGCTGTCATTGGTTGACCTTGTTCCTCTAGGGGTAGGAACAACTTATTTAGGGACTTTGGATCCCTTGAATTATTGACATTTCATGCTCAATGCTGCAAGGCACAAAAATGTCTATAACAGTTGCCCCTTAAAGTATGAGGCCGTTTATCAGGTGAAATGCTTTATTAGGAGGATCCGAAGTTCTTCTGATGCTGGGAGGAGACCTGTAATAAGATACAATACAATACATTATTTTTCATACTGCTTTCATGATCTAGCTGAGGCGGGCATTCCCATGCTCAGCTTTATAAATTCATTTTTCTGTACATAGAACAGACAATCGTCTGATGATAGACTGATGATTTTGATGAAATCATCATCATTTTTGGTAGGATGATTATCTGCTGCAATGATGTACAAGTCAATGTCTTTATCTTTCCTGAATATATATCACAGCCCGGATGGATGAAACTAGATCCGGGGTCTTCAATCTCATTCGATCTTCACTCTAAGTACAAGTCGATCCATGTGAGAAATGTTCTGAAGTCGAACATGGAACGACATCACTTGATTACCAGTCAATGATGTAAATTGTTAACAAGCGCGAGAGGAATCACCGATAATGATAATGACCCTCAAGGTTGTGGGGAAAAATGCCTATGCAGGACGATCCTATCCACCTAAGGTGTGACAGTGCCTTAGCAACAAACAGAGACAGCTATTCTAGTATTCTTCCTTTATGAATTAAGAATAAAGAGAGATGGATGGACTAACCGGTGTCTTCCATTTGTCCCTCGATCCAGTTTCTCTTCTCTTTGAGAGTTCTCAGCTACTTGCCTTCTCGCTCGCCCAGCTTCAACAGGTCTCTGCAAGATCACAAGAAGAGAACACTACACAAGACATGGATTCATATTCATAACTAGTTCAGGATTAGAAATAAACTAAACATACTAATGCATTCATACATCAAAGATACACCAGTATATAGGAGAAACCAAGATAGCTTTATTGATGAATAACAAGGTTCAGGAAGAGATACAACCAAGAAGGCTCCAATCCAACATCTCCTTCCCAGCAAATGGAATTCCTATCTTCACCCCCTTCAAAGCATTAAGCACCCAATGATTCCAATCTCAAACCAACAGCAATTCTTTGCAATAACAAAATTCCAACCTCCAGATCTCATGGAGGAGAGATCCATATATAGATGTTTGGAGAGAGGATGAGTCAGCTTGAGATCTGACTAGTGTCCTCTCCCTCTGTCAGTTCTTGATTCCACTTGGAGGTTCTTGCTTCCACTTGGAGATTTGGAACCTCTTACTCATCATAGTCGAATTCACTGAGGCAAGTGTCATTGAGGAAGGTTTTGGAAGCTTCCTGGGTTTTGACACCTTGTGGAATGAACTTGCCATTTGTCAACTCTCGTTTAGCGCACCTGGGTAGTGCTTCTACCTGCGTTGCAGTGCAGGTAGCCAGTGTTGACTTTGACATTCAGCGCAGACAGCTAGTGGAGCCACTGAATTGATCCTGAATTGACTTGTTTTTGAGCAGTTTCTGGTGGAGAACTTCTGTGAATTGCTGTGGTTTGTTAGCCTTGTTCCTCTAGGGGTAGGAACAACATGTTTAGGGACTTTGGATCCCTTAGATTATGTACATTTCATTCTCAATGTTGTAAGGCACAAAAATGTCTATAACAGTTGCCCCCTAAAGTATGAGGCCGTTTATCAGGTGAAATGCTTTATCAGGAGGATCCGAAGTTCATCCAATGCTGGGAGGAGACCTGTAATAAGATACAATACAATACATTATTTTTCATACTTCTTTCATGATCTAGCTGAGGTGGGCATTCCCATGCTCAGCTTTATAAATTCATTTTTCTGTACATAGAACAGACAATCGTCTGATGGTAGACTGATAATTCTTGATGAAATTATCATCCTTTGGGTAGGATGATTATCTGCTGCAATGATGTACATGTCAATGTCTTTATCTTTCCTGAATATATATCGCAGCCCGGATGGATGAAACTAGATCCGGGGTCTTCAAACTCATTCGATCTTCACTCTAAGTACAAGTCGATCCATGTGAGAAATGTTTTGAAGTCGAACATGGAAAGACATCACTTGATTACCGGTCAATGAGGTAAACCGTTAACAAGCGCGAGAGGAATCACCGATAATGATAATGACCCTCAAGGTACTGCAGTACAATTCACGTGGTGTGAATAAAGGACTTGGCGTTGAACACCACACAAAATCTTTCGGTCGAAGGTCATTGATGTATACCTGTCGCCGGAAGTGAGAAACTTGCCATTGAGGCATGCAAGCTTCAAAGTACTGAAGGGGTTGTTCCTAGATCAACTTCTTGGATAATGAGTTGATGTCAACAAGAAGCGATCCGTCAAAAGAGGGCCTTAATGAATCCCACATCAATGACACGGAACGGAGCTAATGATTTTGATGGAGGTGAAAATGATCTGTGACATATGATTCAGGGTGGCGGTCATGAAAGGATGAAGGATAATGTATGGCAGTGGATGGGACACGGTTGACTTTTCTGAACGACTTCTCTTGAACATATGGCAACACTGATGCGATGGATCAGTAGCATTACCCCAAATATGGATGGTATGGCGAGACCATGGTGATGTGACCGGTGAATGAAACAACCCAACCCGATTGTGGTACGGAGGAAAAGTGTCATGTTCAAGAGCGACTTGCTACCATCAAAGTTTTCTTGAGTTTCTCCCAATTTTTCCCCAATCATTGCTGACCAGTACCTCTTTATTTTTGTCAAGCTTGAGGAGGATAACATATGCTTGTTCTATAACCTGCCCTTCGGGCAAGCCCATCGCTATGTTTTAACGAGCCTAGCGATAGTGAAACTCGTTCTCGTCTAAAGACAAGTTTGTCGCTATTTAATGATTTTAACGAGTCTAACAACAAAGACAACTCGGTCCCTTTTCATTTTTAGAGAGTCTGAAAAGGCACGTAAAGATAACTCCAAAGTTCCTTTTTCGTCATCTAATCCCTTAAGTCAGAAAAAGTATAAAACAATACAGAAGGGATGAGTTTTCGATAGTTTTAACGAGCCGAACAAAACAAGCGCTCGATCTTTTTGTGCAATAATCCCTCAGGTCCAAAAAGATTAAAATCTAGAGGAGGGATAGCACTTCCTGTCCCTTTAACGAGCTGGAAGGCCAAGGACTCGGCAATCTTTTCATATTTTACGAGTCAGATGAAAAGAGCTTAAAGAAGACTCGTCTTTTGAGGAACGAGTGATAAAACAGGTTTAGCAGCTGATTCCAGGTACAGGTTGGAATTTTCCAATCACGACAGTGTCACAAGGATGGCCAGGTGAAATCACTCTTCGCAGCTGTTCCTCAAAATGGGTAAACAAACATATGGAGGTGAACGATCGGCCAATGAAAAGTGGAGGTGACAGTGCAAACACGACCAAGGCTTTAATGGCTGATGATGTTACATTCACAACGGTCATTTACCAGAAATTGGTTAATTTTTTATTTTAAAATGAGCTTAAATGCTGGTGGAAACACTTGCTCATTGCTTATGTTTATTTTTTAACAAGCATGAAGTCCGCGTTAAAACTACTCGGATCTTGCGTTTATTTTTTAACGAGCATGAACTGTGTGCTAAAACTGCTCGATTAACCCAGTCATATGATAAGAGTGTCTCATTGAGATTCTATTTTTTATGGAGCTTCATCTCACAAAGCTTTGCTCCGCATCCTTTCTTTATGCAAGTTAGGAAACGGCTAACCCAAAAAACAGATAAATAACCGCTCTTTGCTTGCACTCCAAAAGGTTTGCATGCCCCCAGGTATAAAGTACGATTTCAAGGTTACCCCTACTTCATTTCCGTCAAAACATTCGTTTCACCGAGAGAGGCCTACCTCTTTCAGGTTACCCAAAGATTGTCTCGTTCGCGGCCACGAATAAAACACTTCTTCGGCAATGTCTACTGAGATAAACAAAGGTGAGCGACGTAGCCCGCCAACTCACATAACTTTGACAAAAGAATCTTATTCTAGAATAACCCCTCTTCCTAGACGGACGGGGTACAGACTAGTCATATTCTCCCGCGGAAACCTACTCTATACCCAAAGTTTCCCTGCCGAAGCAGACCAGGATGCATGCCCCCTGGGTTCCAGTCATATCCTCCCAGATTACTCGCGCTCATCAGGAGGACGGACCGTGGGTTGAGACACTTCTTGCGTGAATAGACCATTTAGGGATGGTACATGACTATTTGCGATGCGTGATCCGGGAAATGAAAGTTGGTCCACGAGCTTGACCATTCTTCCTTCATGCGGAAAACACATTACTCTAAAGAGTGATGAGACGATGGCTCCCATGCAATATATATAGTCTCGTCCAAGGAGTAGGTTATAATCCAAGGGTCCTTGAACGACCATCACGTTCATTTGAACAGTCTTCCCTTTCAATGTTATGGGCACATTAGGGATGATCCCTAAAGGTCGACTGGTTCCTTTATCGAAGCCTGATAGATTTCTCATTTCAGGCAAAAGCGCTGGCGAACCAAGCGCTTTCCAAGCAATAGAGGAAAGGATACTCACAGATGCCCCCTCATCAATGATAGTGCCAGCCATTACCATTCTGTATATTTGAACGATAATTCTAAATGGTATGCTTGCTGGCAAACGGGGTCTACCTAGTTGGTTCCAGTCGAACGAGACAACTAGGATGCTTGGTGGTGGGACCGAATAGACGGCCGGATATTGCTCTGACGAACTTCCTTCCTGCGATAAAGGAATGGGTGCATTGCCCCCTTGTTCGTCGGAGTCTGTGCTGATGAAGAGAATTTGGACGGTGTCGTCTTTATTCTCTTCTGTGATGATATCATTCGAAGATAGAGCCTCTGAAGGCAAAACCGGGTCAACTGCCGCCTCAACCTTTTGACTTTCGTCAGGTATGGATTCAGACGGTTCATCTTCAATGATAGGTGCTTCGGCTGACCACCTGAGCGGGCCAGCCTGGTTCTCAACTAGCGAAGGACTTGGCAGGAGTTTTTGATATCCAGGAGGAAGTTGCGCTCGTAAAATCGGGCGATCTTCCAAAACTCTTTTAGCCTCGTCTAAGAAGGGACAACGGTGGATGGCATGGTCACCTTCACACAGTTTGCAAGGAAATCTAGCTTTCCCTCTTTGTCTTGTGGCTTCACTTTCACTAGTCGACGGTGTGCAGTCAACATGGCTATCAGAGGTTGACGCCACCGAATTGTGCAAACGGGGAGACCAGTCCCTTAGTATCCGAGGGATGCAGGGACAATCTCTGTGGAAGTGGTCTCCCTTGCATATGACGCATGGTGATTTAGGCCTTGCCAGTGCTGTGTGTGGATTTTTGTCAGACGACACTTGTTTGCCCCCAGTCGCTTTTGGCTCCTTCTTCTTCTTCTCTTTCTTCTTCTTTTCCTTCTTCTCCTTAGGAACTCGGTTTTTTGTTTTACCAGTTCCGTCAAGCAAAGAGGAAGGAGGAGAGGAAGACTTAGATGAAGTAGAAGGCTAGTGGGCGACTCTGGTCTGGTCTAACTGTTGACTCGACTGTTCAGGAATAGTGGTGTTCTGAACGACATTGGTTGAAAATAGCCAGACCGGCAGGCCAATTGTCAGTCCTGGAAGTGACAATGTGGCCATATGGGGTGCACCAACATCTCCCCAAGAGGAGAAGGGACTAGGATTTCCACCAAGGGGAATTCCTTGGTTGGTGGGCTCCATCTTTTCAACCTAAAGATCAACGCAGGAATAAAGGGTGATTGTTCCGTTTAAAATAAATTTTTTAACGCCGCTTTAGACACAACTTGCTTTTTCACTTTTAAAGAGTCGAGAAAAAGCTAAAGATGACTCTAGTCTCCTTCGATGTTTTAACGAGCCCGAAGTGACAAATGCTCGGATGGACTTTTTCTGTTATAGAGTCTGAAAAAGGCCAAAAGAAACTGCTCTGGAGTTCTAGGCAGAGGGTGTGCCAAACTTTTCTCAAAACCGCAGAATACTTTTTAAGGTACGGGTGGTCGATCTTCCTGAATGCTGTGTTCAGTGCATTGCGATCAGTAGGGCGGCCGACACGGCTTCCTAAGGATAAAGGTTATATTCCTATAGGGGTCTCCCAATATATACGCGATGGTACGTGGGAGCACAATCCGTACTGGCGCTATCGTCCCTCAGGAGGAATCACCCACCTTCAACGAGATCGACAGTCACCAGGCTTTACGACGCCGGAACATGTCTCTAGCCTAGACCTCTATGTTGTGCGTTATGTTGCAAAGCGTTGTTAAGTTCATTTAGTTTATTTTAGGTTGATCTTTTTATAAAAGTTTTCCTTTCTGGATCACCACGAGATGTATGATACAAGTCCTAAATGCAGCCTAAAGATGATAAGCAAGCTTTATATCTTTTCAACTTTGAAAATCCTAGCTACAAAGGGAAAAGAAAGACACCATATTTTCTCAAAGAGAAATCAGCACACTCTAATGCACTTTTCCTAAATCAAGAATGCAAACTATCAAGATGCAAATGCACAATGCAGGTGTTTGTTTTCCGCTTTCTTAGTATTGATGCCTACAAAGAAAGCTTTTGTACAACTTTGAATTTGCTTTTAAATGACAAATACAAACAAGTTTACTTTTTCGAAATCAGAAAGGGTAGAAGAGAATACAACACTTTACGACTTTCGAAATGAACACTTGTTTCGACACTTAAAAGAGACAAACTCAAACCAAAAGCAAAAGCAAATGTATAATCAATTGTAAACAGCCAATGAACTCTCTCCTAAGATCACAATCGACAGATCTGAATCAAGGGCTACAGGATGATTATTTCACTCATGCAAAGGAAAACTGTAAATGATGCCACAAACACATAAAAACACTCACAGTCTTTTTGTACAAAAGGAGGTGGAATTCAAGTAGAGAAAAGGAGTTATCAGACTGGTACCTATGCTGGTTACAGGCTGCAAAAAACAGAGATCAAAACAAGGCAAAACAGAGCAGAGAACCCCAGCTGCACAAGGTCAAACTGGTTCAGCGCAACCTCAACACAGAGGTTTTGACATTCAGCGCAGGTGGCCTTCACGGGACCTACATTGAAATGCAGAACCCCTTCACAGGGTTCGCGCTGAAGGAGAAACGAGAGTTTCTCACTGGGTTCTGGGTCACAGTTTGCTGATTAATCAACGGTTTCATGCCAAATAAAAGCAACAAGCAAGGTACAATCAAAGGGATGCTTTGAGGGGGTACTAAGATCTATCACAAAGGATCATCAAATCATTTGTGAGTCCATTGTTCAGATCATAGACAAATCCAGTGATTGGATAAAAGCAGCAACTGTCTACTTTGCATCTGAGAAGAGCAAATGCAGTTCAATTGTTGCTGTTGAGTCTATGAAACAAACAATGATAGAGACACAAATAAAATGACTAAACAAATGTCCCCAGTGGAGTCGCGAATTTGTTGTGGGGAAAAATGCCTATGCAGGACGATCCTATCCACCTAAGGTGTGACAGTGCCTTAGCAACAAACAGAGACAGCTATTCTAGTATTCTTCCTTTATGAATTAAGAATGAAGAGAGATGGATGGACTAACCGGTGTCTTCCGTTTGTCCCTCGATCCAGTTTCTCTTCTCTTTGAGAGTTCTCAGCTACTTGCCTTCTCGCTCACCCAGCTTCAACAGGTCTCTGCAAGATCACAAGAAGAGAACACTACACAAGACATGGATTCATATTCATAACTAGTTCAGGATTAGAAATAAACTAAACATACTAATGCATTCATACATCAAAGATACACCAGTATATAGGAGAAACCAAGATAGCTTTATTGATGAATAACAAGGTTCAGGAAGAGATACAACCAAGAAGGCTCCAATCCAGCATCTCCTTCCCAGCAAATGGAATTCCTATCTTCACCCCCTTCAAAGCATTAAGCACCCAATGATTCCAATCTCAAACCAACAGCAATTCTTTGCAATAACAAAATTCCAGCCTCTAGATCTCATGGAGGAGAGATCCATATATAGATGTTTGGAGAGAGGATGAGTCAGCTTGAGATCTGACTAGTGTCCTCTCCCTCTGTCAGTTCTTGATTCCACTTGGAGGTTCTTGCTTCCACTTGGAGATTTGGAACCTCTTACTCATCATAGTCGAATTCACTGAGGCAAGTTTCATTGAGGAAAGTTTTGGAAGCTTCCTGGGTTTTGACACCTTGTGGAATGAACTTGCCATTTGTCAACTCTCGTTCAGCGCACCTGGGTAGTGCTTCTACCTGTGTTGCAGTGCAGGTAGCCAGTGTTGACTTTGACATTCAGCGCAGACAGCTAGTGGAGCCACTGAATTGATCCTGAATTGACTTGTTTTTGAGCAGTTTCTGGTGGAGAACTTCTGTGAATTGCTGTGGTTTGTTAGCCTTGTTCCTCTAGGGGTAGGAACAACATGTTTAGGGACTTTGGATCCCTTAGATTATGGACATTTCATGCTCAATGCTGTAAGGCATAAAAATGTCTATAACAAAGGTACTGCAATACAATTCACGTGGTGTGAATAAAGGTCTTGGCGTCGAACACCACGCAAAATCTTTCGGTCGAAGGTCATTGATGTATACCTATCACCGGAAGTGAGAAACTTGCCATTGAGGCATGCAAGCTTCAAAGTACTGAGGGGTGTGTTCCTAGATCAACTTCTTGGATAATGGGCTGACGTCGACAAGAAGCGATCCGTCAAAGGAGGGCCTTAATGTATCCCACATCAGTGACACGGAACGGAGCAAATGATTTTAATGGAGGTGAAAACGATCTGGTGATATATGGTTCAGGGTGGCGGTCATGAAAGGATGAAGGATAATGTATGGTAGTGGATGGGACACAGTTGACTTCTCTGAATGACTTCTCTTGAACATATCAGCGATACTTGTGTGATGGATTGGTAGCATTTACTCCAAAGATGGATGGTATTGGCGAGACCATGGCGATGTGACCGGTGAATGAAACAACCCAACCCGACTCAGGCACGGAGCGGAAGTGTCATGTTCAAGAGCAACTTGCTACCAATAAAAGTTCCTTAAGTTTCTTCCCAATTTTTCCCCAGTCATTTCTGACCAGTACCTCTTTATTTTTGTCAAGCTTGAGGAGGATAACATATGCTTGTTCTATAATTTTCCCTTCGGGCAAACCCATCGCTATGTTTTAACGAGCCTAGCGATAGTGAAACTCGTTCTCGTCTAAAGACAAGTTTGTCGCTATTAATGCTTTTTAACGAGTGTAACGACAAAGATAACTCGGTCCCTTTTCATTTTTAGAGAGTCTGAAAAGGTACGTAAAGATAACTCCAAAGTTCATTTTTCGTCATCTAATCCCTTAAGTCCGAAAAAGTATAAAACAATACAGAAGGGATGGATTTTCGATAGTTTTAACGAGCCGAACAAAACAAGCGCTCGATCTTTTTGTGCAATAATCCCTCAGGTCCAAAAAGATTAAAATTTAGAGGAGGGATAGCACTTCCGGTTGCTTTAACAAGCTGGAAGGCCAAAACTCGGCAATCTTTTCATATTTTACGAGTTAGATGAAAAGAGCTTAAAGAAGACTCGTCTTTTGAGGAACGAGTGATGAACGGGTTAGCAGCTGATTCCAGGTAAGGCTTGGAATTTTCCAATCACGGCAGTGTCACAAGGATGGCTAGTGAAATCACTCTTCACAGCTGTTCCTCAAAATGGGTAAACAATCAAATGGAGGTGAATGATCGGCCAATGGAAAAGTGGAGGTGACGGTGCAAACACGACCAAGGCTTTAATGGCTGATAATTTACGTTCGCAGTGGTTATTTACCGGGTAGTTCATTTTTTAACGAGCTTAAACACAGATTGAAACACTTGCTCGATCTTATGTTTATTTTTTAACGAGCATGAACTATGTGCTAAAACTGCTCGATTTTCTAGTCATATGATCATAATGTCTCATAAGAAAAACCCGGCAAGCTTTCGAGTGTTGCCCCACATCCTTTCTTTATGCAAGTTAGGAATCGACTAATCCAAAAAACAGATAAATAACCGCTTGACCACTCTTCCTTCGTGCAGAAAACACATTACTCTAAAGAGTGAGGAGACGATGGCTCTCATGCAATATATATAGTCTCGTCCAAGGAGTAGGTTATAATCCAAGGGTCCTTGAACGACCATCACGTTCATTTGAACGGTCTTCCCTTTCAATGTGATAGGCACATTGGGGAGGATCCCTAAAGGTCGACTGGTTCCTTTATCGAAGCCTGATAGATTTCTCATTTCAGGTAAAAGCGCTGGCGAACCAAGCGCTTTCCAAGCAATAGAGGAAAGGATACTCATAGATGCCCCCTCATCAATAATGGTACCAGCCATTACCATTCTATATATTTGAACGATAATTCTGAATGGTATGCTGGCTGGCAAGCAGGGTCTGCCTAGTTGGTTCCAGTCGAAGGACACAACCAGGTTGCTTGGTGGTGGGACCGAATAGACGGCCGGATATCGCTCTGACGAACTTCCTTCCTGCGATAAAGGAATGGGTGCATTGCCCCCGTGTTCGTCAGAGTCTGTGTTGATGAAAAGAATCTGGATGGTGTCATCCTTATCCTCTTCGGTGACTGTATCATTCGAAGATAAATCCTCTGAAGGCGATACCGGGTCAACTGCCGCCTCGACCTTTTGACTTTCATCTGGTATGGATTCAGTCGGTTTATCCTCAATGATAGACGCTTCAGCTGACCACTTGAGCGGGCCAGCTGGATTCTCAACTAACGAAGGACTTGGCAAGAGTCTTTGATATCCAGGAGGAAGTCGTAACGGTGAAATCGGACGATCTTCCAAGACTCTTTTGGCCTCGTCTAAGAAGGGACAACGGTGGAGGGCATGATTGCCTTCGCACAGTCTACAGGGAGGTGTAGCCTTCCCTTTCTATCCTGGGACTTCACTTTCACTAGTTGACGGTGTACTTTCAACATGGCTATCAGAGGTTGATGACACCGGATTGTGCAAACGGGGAGACCAGTCCCTTAGTATCCGAGGGATGCAGGGACAATCTCAGTGAAAGTGGTCTCCCTTGCAGATGACACATGGCGATCTAGGCCTGGTCAGTGTTGTGTGTGGATTTTCATCAGACGACACTTGTTTTCCCTTATTTGCCTTCGGCTCCTTCTTCTTTTTCTCTTTCTTCTTCTTTTCCTTCTTCTCCTTAGGAACTTGGTTTTTAGTTTTACCAGTTCCGTTACGCGAAGAGGAAGGAAAAGAGGAAGAATTATAAGAAGTAGAAGGTTTGTGGGAAATTCTAGACTCGTCTAATTGTTGATTCGACTATTCAGGAAAAGTGGTGTTCTGAATGACATTAGTTGAGAAAATCCAGACCGGCAGGCCAATTGTCAGTCCTGGAAGCGACAATGTGGCCATATGGGGCACACCAACATCTCCCCAAGAGGAGAAGGGACTAGGATTTCCACCAAGGGGAATTCCTTGGTTGGTGGGCTCCATTTTCTCAACCTAAAGATCAACACAGGAATAAAGGGTGATTGTTCCGTTTAAAATAAAATTTTAACGACGCTTAGACATAACTTGCTTTTTCAATTTTAAAGAGTCGAGAAAAAGCTAAAGATGACTCTAGTCTCCTTTGATGTTTTAACGAGCCCGAAGTGACAAATGCTCGGATGGACTTTTTCCATTATAGAGTCTGAAAAAGGCAAAAAGGAACTGCTCTGGAGTTCTAGGTAGAGGGTGTGCCAAACTTTTCGCAAAACCGCAGAATACTTTTTAGGGTACGGGCGGTCGATCTTCCTGAATGCTGTGTCAGTGCATTGCGATCAGTAGGGCGGCCGACACGGCTTCCTATGGATAAAGGTTATATTCCTATAGGGGTCTCCCAATATATACGCGACGGTACGTGGGAGCACAATCCATACTAGTACTAATCGTCCCTCAGGAGGAATCACCCAACCATCAGTGAGGCGACCAGTGACCAGGTTTTACAACGCCGGAACACGTCTCTAGCCTAGACCTCTATGTTGTGCGTTATGTTGCAAAGCGTTGTTAAGTTCATTCAATTTATTTTAGGTTGATCTTTTTTAGAAGTTTGCCTTTTTGGATCACCACGAGATGTATGATACAATTCCTAAATGCAGTCTAAAGATGATAAGCAAGCTTTATATCTTTTCAACAATTAAAATCCTAGCTACAAGGGGAAAAGAAAGACACCATCTTTTCTCAAAGAGCATAGAGCACACAGTAATGCACTTTTTCCTAAATCAACATACAAACTGTCAAATGCAAATGCACAAATGCATGTATTTGTTTTCGCTTTCTTAATATTGATGCCTACCAAGAAAGCTGTTATATAAATTTGAATTCGATTTCAAGTGAAAACACAAACAAGTTCCTTTTTCAAAATCAAAAAGACGATTACGACACTTTATGATTTACTTGTTTCGACACTTTGAAATGCATAAATTCAAACCAAAAGACAAAAGTAAAAGCTAAATCAACTGTGAACAGCAAAGAAACTCACTCCTAAGATCAAAACGACACTTATGATAGGTCTAGATCTAGGGGCGACAATATGACTAGTTTACTTTCGTAATGGGAAACTGCAAATGATGTAACAAACACACAAAGAACAAATACAGTTTCTTTATATAACTAAGGCAAAATTGAGGCAAAGAAAAGGGGTTTCAGATAGGTACACTAATTGATAACAGGCTGCAAAAACAGAGATGAAAACTGAGCAAAAGGAAGCAGGGAACCACAGTTGCACAAGGCAAAAACTGATCAGCGCACCCTCAACACAGAGGTTTTGACATTCAGCGCAGGTAGCCTTCACGGGACCTGCGTTGAAATGCAGAACCTCTTCATAGGGTCTGCGCTGAAGCAGAAACGAGAGTTGTTTCTGGGTTCTGGTTTACGGTTTGCAAGTTTTTCCACAGTTTTTGGCCGGATAAAAGCTATCAATTAGGTACAATTAGGAGGATGATTTATAGGAGGACTAAGATCTATCACAAAGGGCTGTTAGAGCACTTGTGGATCAGCTTCTCAGATCATAAACAGGCCCAGTGAGAGGGCTAGAGTAGCTGATCTCTACTTTGCATTTGCAAGCAAATGCAGTTCGATTCGGCACTCTTGAGTTTATGAAATGAATAGCAATAGAAACACAAGTAAACCAACAAGATACTCTCCCCAGCGGAGTCGCCAATTTGTTGTTGGGAAAAGTATCCAATTCGGAATGCCCCTATCCCACTCTAAGAGGTGATAGTGCCTTAGCAACAAACAAGGAAAGCTATCTGAGTATTCTTCTTTATGAGATGCAAATAGAGAAAGAAGGATGTAACTAACCGGTGTCTTCCGCTAGTTTGTCGATCCAATCTCTCTCTCTCTTTCGTTCGCTTCCCGCTGCCTGCTCTTTCACTGGTCCAGCTTCACACGGTTCCTGCAAGATCACAAGAGCAGAAGACTACACGAAAGATATAGATTCACATTCATAACTAGTTTAGGATCAGATATAAACTAAATATGCAAATACAACAAAACATCATTGAAATACAAGCATATAGGAGAAACTCAAGTAGCTTTATTGATATGATAAACAAGGTTCAAGAGGAGATACAACCAAGTGAGTCCCGATCCAGCATCTACCTCCCAGCAAAAGAATCCCTTCCTCTCCTCCAACAAAGCATAAATCACCCAATGTACTAATCTCAATCTCAAACCAACAGCAATTCTCTGCAAATACAAAATTCCAGCCTCCTGAACCTCTGGGTGAGAGATCCATATATAGATGTGAGTAGAGAGGATGAGTCAGCTCATGTTTTGACTTGTGGCTTCTCACTATCAGTTCTTGCTTCCACTTGGAGGTTGAGAACCTCTTACTCATCAATAGTCGAATTTACTGAGGCAAGTGTCATTGAGGAAGATTCTGGAAGCTTCCAGGGTCTTTACACCTCGTTGAATGAACTTGCCATTTGTCAATTCCCGCTCAGCGCACCCTGGTAGTGCTTCTACCTGCGTTGCAGTGCAGGTATCCAGTTCAGACTTTGCATTTCAGCGCAGACAGCTAGTGGAGCTCTTGAATTGATCCTGATTTGACCATTTCTGAGTGGTTTTTGGTGGAGAACTTCTGGGAGAAGTTGTCATTGGTTGACCTTGTTCCTCTAGGGGTAGGAACAACTTATTTAGGGACTTTGGATCCCTTGAATTATTGACATTTCATGCTCAATGCTGCAAGGCACAAAAATGTCTATAACACTTAGGATGTTTGCAATTCAGTTGTTTAGTTTATAAACAAAACCCGGAGATGGATTGAAGCATCATTGATGTACTTTGCACTTGCATAGAAAATGCAGTTCGAAGGCTAGCTGGCTTAACTTTAGGCTCCATCTGTAGTTTATAAAGTAAACAAATATAAACAAGCAATCAAACTATTCGCTCCCCAGTGGAGTCACCATTTTTTTATCGAGAAAACTAGTGTCTATTCACAGCTGCTAGTCCCACTAAGACGGGTAGCTATCTTAGAAACAAACAAGTTAAAGTCACTTGTGTTTTCCTTTATGAGAGATAGATGAGAAAGAAGCAGAGAGTACCAACCTTAGTCTTTCGCTTGGCTCCTTGCTTGTTTCCTTTCCCCTTTGACAGAATTTTGCCACTCCTTCCTTACTTGTCCCGCTTCAAAGAGCACCTATAGAGTCAAAGCAGCATAATACCATCAAAGCATAGAGATCTATAACCATAAACAATATAGGATCAGATGTATATTAACCATACAAATGCATATATCAATACAAGATTCAGAGATATATAAGAAAATGGAGGAAAACTCAAATAGCTTTATTGATAGAAGTAGTAGAAGAGAGGATTACAACCCATTGGTCTGACCGAGCACCATCCTCCCAGCATGAAAGGCCTCTTCACCTCATGAAATGCTTATATCACCCAACAATACAATGTTTCACAGAGAAACCAATAGCACTTCCTTACAAAATACAAGATTCCAGCCTTTGGATCCCTAGGATGAGGGATCCATATATAGATGTTTGTAGGGGGGTGAGTCAGCTTCTGGGATTTTGATTAGTGTCAGCTCTCTGATAGTTCTTGGTTCCACTTGGAGATTTCATGATCTCTTACTCATCCCTAAGCAAATTCAGAGAGGCAAGTGTCAAATGAGCAGCTTCTAGAATATTCTCAGGGTCTCCACCTAGCAAACTGCTTCTGTCATTTGTCTGCTCTTCCTCATCGCACCCTACAGAAGGGCTTTCTAGTCTGCATCGCACTTTTTGCATGTGGCAGGTGAGATGCATTGCAACCTTAGCACTAAGCAGTCTATATGGTCAAATTTTGACCAGTTCTGAGTAGTTTTTCATGGAGAACTTCTGGGAGATGATCTAATCAGCTAACCTTGCTCCTTTAAGGTACGAAACAACACTTTTAGGGACTTGGAAGCCCTTGGTTTTATAGACATATGTGTTTGGGTTTGCAGTGCCCAAATATGTCTATAACAGGGGTGATTCCTGGAATCGCCCCGCCAGCCCCGCTTGCCGTTGGGCTGTCGAGGTGGGGCAAAGGGATTTCCTCGCCACCCCCATGGGTCATTGAGCCATCGAGATGGGGCGGAGGCTATGGAGGGCTGCGAACAGCCTCCGCGCCACCCCGATAGCCCAACGACTCGTGGGAGTGGCGAGGCGATTCCTGGAATCACCCCGCCACCCCCGCAGGGCGTTAGGTCGCCTAGGTGGGGCAGAGGGATGCAGACAGCCCTCCACCCCACCTAGGCGACCCAACAGCCCCCAGGGGTGGCGGGGTGATTCCGGGAATCACCCCACCAGCCCTGCCAGTCGTTGGGCCATCAGGTTGGGGCATAGGGTTGCGGACAGCCTCCGCCCCACCCCGGAAGCCCAACGACCCGCAGGGGTGTGAATCGCCCTGCCAACCCCATAGTTTGTTGGGCCACTAGGGTGGGGCGGAGGGCTACGAACAGCCTCAGCACCACCTAGGCAGCCCAACGCCCCGCAAGGATGGCTGGGTGATTCCAGGAATCACCCCATGACCCCCAGGGGGAGTTTGGTCACCGAGGTGGGGCATAGGCTGTCTGCAGCCCTCCACCCCACCCCGACGGCCCAACGACCCGCGGCGCTGGTGGGGTGATTTCGGGGAATCACCCCGCCACCCCCACGAATCGTTTGGTCTCCGGGGTGCGGTAGAAGCTGCCCGCAGTCCTCCACCCCACCCCTGTAGCCTAACGGCTCGCAGGGGTGGCAGGGTGATTCCCGGAATCACCCCACCTCCCCCCGCAGGCCATTGGCCCGCCGGGGTGGGGCGGAGGATGGGGGTGGTGGGGTGATTCCTGGAATCACCCAGCCAGCCCCACAAGCTGTTGGGTTGCCAGATGGAGTGGAGGGCTGTGGAAAGCTTCCGCCCCACCTCGGCGGCCAGCCACCCCCGCAGGCTGTTGGGTCACTGGGATGGAGCGGAGGGCTACAGACAACCTCCGCCCAACCCCGACGGCCCAACAGTCCGCAGGGGTGGCGGGGCAATTCCACGAATCACCCTAGTGACCCAACGGCCCGCAAGGGTGGCGGGGTGATTCCAGGAATCACCCCAACCTCCGCCCCACCCCCGCAACCCAACAACCCGCGGGGGTGGTAGGGCGATTCCAGGAATCTCCCCGCCACCCCTGCGGGTCGTTGGGCCGCCAAGGTTATTATTGTTATCAAGCTTCAAGGGAAAAACAAATTCAAGGATGCAACTTACATGGTAATACGTTTAAAATTTATATTTGATTAATGTTAAAAAATTCATTTATGTATAAGTTAATTGAACTTTTACTAATTCATGTTACAAGAAAAAGTCAAATCTTCTTAACTGTGAAGATCAACTATTTATAAATGATTGTGAGTTCATCCATATTGATAGTTGGGCAAAAGATGATAGCTATATGTCTATGATTTTTAATCGGGTAGATGGAAAGAGTCATAGCCAAATACTGACTTATGATGTCGTTGTGAGAAAAATAACATATGAAGACAAAGAAGGAAAAGGAGAGCTAGTTAACATTTCTCAAAAACCACAGTTATTGATTAACAATCTTATAGACATGTGTTCAAATGAAGGAGATTGGGTTCTGAATTTATTTTCTGGCTCAAGGAAGTTTTAGTATATGGAATTGAATTTCAATATGTTATTTCCTAATTTATATGTCATTGTACTAATTTACTTCATTATTTCTTTTGTGCTTGGTAATTAGGTACAACACTAGCATGTTGCCTTCAAAAAGGAAGAAATTGCATTGCCATTGAAAAGGATCCAATATAGTGCAATTTTATTCAGCAAAGAATTAATGCTCTTCAATTTCTTCCAGATGCAATGCAAGAAATTGGGTTGAAGAAAGGGGACTTTAGTGAATCATGTGTGGCAAGAAAGATAAAGGAACTCCAACCACCATTACACGGAATGATTGGAAAGGCATACATTGGGAGATTTGTAGACATCAAAGATCCATTAGAAGAGGAAAATGAGCAAAATGAAGCAGAAAATATTGTGGAAAAAGACAATGATGAAATTCTAAAGGACGAAGAGTTTGGATTACGTGACATTGTTGATTAAATTTAAGTTATGCTTGGAAATCAAGCTCATTTTTTGTAACTATTAATTAGTTATACTTGTAATGTTTTGACTTTTACATTTTATGAGAAGAATAAGCACTCAATTAAGGTTGGTATGCGTTCTATATTTGTATTATGTGATTTTCACATTAATTTTTATGTTAATCATTATTTTTTGAAAAATACAGTGATTATTATTATTTTTTTGACACGAAATTCATAATAAAAACTATTATTTAACCATTTTTAGTTAAAATTTTCCTATAAAAATTGTGATTTTGACATGTCATTTCTAGCAAAAAATTACAAAAAAATATCAAAACGTGTAGTTTTTTAGTTATATTTATGTTAAAAATGGTTATTTTTATGTCAATTGTTAAAAATTATTGTTTTTTAGAGACAATTATTTCATGTGGATTGAAAAATTAATTAACGATGTATAAATATGTAGAATATCGAAAATTCAAAATATCGACCTTCTTCTTTAAATATGCAAAACAATAAAAACCTCACTACAAAAAAAAAATTAAAAAAAATAAATAAATAAATAATAAAGAAGAAGACCAATTCAAAAATTATTAAATTTAGAAAATAATTATTTACATTTCATACATTAGAAAATTTAAAGTCAAAAAATAGGTCTTTTAAAAAAAGGGTCTGATGCAAAATTACCACTTTTTTAAATCAACATGAAAATCACTACCATTCTAAAATGCAATGTACATAAAAAAATTTAAAGTGCCAAAAACTATGCTCTAAAAAAAACATGTGTGTTCTGCATCACTCCTTTTCAAAATCGGGTCACGTTTTTGCTATCTCTACGAAACGGGTAAGAGTATCAGTTCCCATTTCAAAGTTTACATTGTTTTTATTTCTTGTTGTTTGAATAAGTTTTGTGCCTGGACATGTTGTGGCTTCTTAGTATGTGTGTGGCCGAGCTATGTGTGTGGCTGAGCTATAAAGAGTCTTGTGGCACTTCAGCATTTGGCTAGCCTTTTATCCGTATTCATTGTGTTGGTTACATCTTTTGGCCAATGAAGTTCTAACGAAAAATACGATCCATCCATAAGGAGAGTTTTGGTCCAACCATGAACCCACGTCTAGTCCAGAAACCTCATGCCTATACTCGGTCTTTTGTGCTTTGGTGTTCTCAAGCTTATCCAACTAGTAGAAATGGAGAAGTAGAAAAATCTAAACAAGAAAACCTAAATCAGAGGTCTCTATATTCTTCTTTGAAGGAACCACCTCTTCTGCTCTCAATAAGTCGAGATCCTTTTTCTGCCCCAAAATAAATAAGTGCCAATGCACAGTTCTCTTTAAATAAATAAATAAAGACAAAAGAAGGGAAATGCTTCCTGTGTAAAGAGGTGAAGTAAGTAACTCCACCGGGATATTAATTTGGTGTGATGAAATCACTTAATTCGCTGCGGTGTAATTACGTTGAATTGGGCAATGTTCCGCGAAAAAATCATGCTTTGAAAAAAAAGGGTTGAAGGTAAGAGAGATTGAAATATCATATCCTTTGGTTGATTTTATAATTAAATATGTTGTAATTTCAACAGAAGCTCAATAGAATCGATAAACTTTGGCATGCGTGAGGGACTAAAAAAAAATGGTTAACCCACGAGTAGAAGGAGCGGATGGTGGCATGAATTATAGTTTTATTCCACTTCAATGGAAGACTACAATAGTTTGATCAAAATTCTACAGTGTTTTCAGGAGAACTGCGTCATGCAGCTCATTGTCGTTGCAACCCTGTCTGTCTGACCAAATCTTATTGGGAGCTACGTCTTGGTTCTGTGTATTTGTCACTGTTGAGAGAATCTGTCATACGCTCTGTCACGGATTAGAGTCGTGGACCGGAAAGCCCTGTTTTTGAATATTCGAGAGAATGTGTTAGAACGACAGGCTTGAATCCTTCAGCCTTCACACCTGACATCAAGCTCGAACACACAACCTCCCAGAAGAGGTTCTTCGAACACCATTTTGATGTGGGCACCGTGGAGAGGTTCTTCGAACACCATTGTTGATGATGGTGCATGCTTCATGTTGTTGCTTTTTTATTTGTGTCTAGTTTTGACACATAAATGATCTCATTTAACACACATAAAGTTCAATGCAAGCAAGCACAACACCTGTAACGAAATAGCTGCAAGGAAGGATAATTAAGCTCAACACATGCATTTGTGTCACTACAACAAATAATCAAAGTTTTCAACATCGGCATTCTACCTCAACAAACAATTTCACTCAATACAATCAAGTTCATGAATCTGCAAACTCCAGCGTTTCAAAGCAAAGTCTACATCACTACAATCAAGTTAATGAATCTGTAAACTTCAACGTTTCAAAGCACAGTCTACATCAACATTATTGAACTTGTAATCAAACTCAAATTACATTGAATTGTAAGGGTGCATTCTCGGTTGAAACTAACACCCAAGTCTTGAATTGAGTCAAATTGAATTCATTGTAGTGAATCATTAAAATCATTGTAAGCTTTTTTGGGTGCATTTTCGACAGTGTTCGACACCCTTCCTTTAAGGGATTCAAGTGAGTCCATGAGTTTTAACTCTAAATGAAACAAACAACAAGTTCACATCTCCTACAAGTGAGCGTGAGTATGCATTCAAGCAATTTGCATCAAAACAATACAAAGTTCAAACCTTCAAGCAAGCCAGAGTAAAGTTCATTGCAACAACCATCAAAGCAACCAAACAAGTTCAACTCTAACACCAATCAAGCTAGTTGAGATCAACATCAAGCAAGTGTGGCTATTCCTTCAAGTGAGCGTAAATTCATCAAGTAAGGCAAGTGAGCATTTATGCAAATACGATCATCATCAAGCGAGCGTGAATTCTAGAGTTTAAGCAAGAAAGTTCTACAACTCTAGCAAGTGTTCCCAGCAAGTGCAATAAGCAACAAATTAAGCAAGCATGCCATTCAAGTCCCATAGCAAGCGAACCTATCATTCAAGTAACAAAATCAAGTGAAACAGTTCAAAGCACGACATCTACGACAAGAGAGCCTAACTTCAAGTGAGCAAGTTCAGATGGCGCAACATATTCAGTGGTTAAACATCCTTCACAGTTTGATCATCTCCATTGATGAAGACATGGTGCACATTAGCAAAGAAACTCTTGCTGATCTTTCACGGCATCTACATCAAACACATGAAACCATTGAGTTTCTTCAACTAGAGTCGCAACTACAAAGAGATGAGCTGCAACAAAAGAGTGCTTCTTCCAGGTCATTCAACCATACAGATGAAGATAAAGATGTTGATTCCAAATCACTCATCCAAACAACTTCAAGTGTCGAAGTTGTTCATGATCAAATTCAAATTTCTTCCAAACCCATCATCAAGCCCTGGGAAGAAATTCAAAATAACAAGAATCGACGAGGCTTAGGATATGTCACTGATGACACCAACTTACATATCCCAGATTATTCCAAGCCAATTAAGTTCATCAGTGTAGGATTTCTTGCACAACACATCTCAGAAGGTTTTGAGAAAATTGCAGACAAACAGAATTGCACGCAACCTGAAGTTAATGTCCAACCCAAGTGTTCTCATTGTCAAAGAACTGGTCATATGGAAGATCAATGTTTTGATCTCCATCCTTGTTGCCATTGTGGCAAGCCCAATCATTCCTCAGCAAAATGTCGCAACGAACAAAAATCAACCAGATTGAAGATACATTATGAATGGATCGATCCTTGGGAATGGTCATCCACAGTCAAACAGTTATCTCAGTTCTACAACCGACTACAATCACACATAGTGCAGCCAGCAGTGAACAGATGATGGTACTCTCATGCAGTTGAACGAGGGAGTACAACAGTGAAACTCTCCTACACCTGAAGGGGGGGAGTTCAAATATATTTTGGAGAAGATTTTCTCTCCTTTCAGCTGAGAAAGGGGGGAAATGTCAATGAAATTGACAAGTGGTTGTCAGACTGAAAGTCTCGACAACATCAGCGAAGCAGCCAGTGGGCATCTTCATCAGCCAGTGGGCATCTTCATCAGCCAGTGGGCATTTTTCATCAGCAGTGAGCATCAGAAAATTCGCCAGTGGGCGATCAACAGCCAAAGCAGCAGTGAGCAACTTTCATCATAGCAAAAGCAACATTGAGTTCGTTTTTGACATCTTCAGCCAATGGGCGTTCATCAAATTGTGTCAGTGGACATCAGATGTTGTTTTCAAGCAAAGGACAGTTGGATCCTTTTTCAGCTTGGCACATATGGAGTTGTCAAGCGTCCCTCTGAGATGAATCAGTCATGCAGCTAACTTAGTCTCTTCATATTGCAGTTTCTTCAGCATCCAGATTTGGCAGTTTTTTCAGGCAATGTTTTTGAGGATCAACATGAGAACTTGGAAGATGGTTCCTCGTTCTTATTTTGGATTTATCATTGAAGGGGGGAATGTTAGCCTCTCTCACAAAACAATAATAAATCCAAAAATAAATAAATAAATTAAATATTCCAAGTTAGGAATTTGTGCCAAACTCTTGGGTTGTTCCTCTAAG
Organism: Pinus tabuliformis; assembly: GCA_031772625.1. Classification (NCBI taxonomy): domain Eukaryota; kingdom Viridiplantae; phylum Streptophyta; class Pinopsida; order Pinales; family Pinaceae; genus Pinus; species Pinus tabuliformis. The sequence goes on from CM062819.1 coordinate 168,326,381, forward strand.
ATAGGAGTTAGTTTAGGTAACTCCTATATTGGTGTGTGTCTGGTGAGAAATTATCTCAATCAAAGGAGAAATCATCTCAACCAAAAGTGTCTAATATAGCACGCACTATCTTGAGAACACTGTGTCTCATCTATTTATTTGTAACACTATATTCAATTATTTTAATAAATGAAAATGAAAATGTGAGAGAGAATACCTAAGGCTGAAGCCTTTTTCCGCCAATATTTTGTCTCTGATTTTTATGTGTTTTTCTGTAGTCTGTTTGAGTTAATTTCATTTTCAATATTTGGCATGTTTTATTGTTTTACAATGTTTGCGAGCCTTTTCTAATGGTTTCGAAGGTCGTATTTGTGTATATGAGTTGTCCCAACCATGTAAACATATGTCGCATCCATACACAAAGTCTTGAGCATAGTCGAAAAAGTGTCGTCACGGCCATTTTAAAGCCTATCTTAAGTGTCTCACTTATCGTATCTTGTCATGAGACACGTCACATAGGGGGAAATGCTTTGTTTACATGTTCTGATGATATATGTTGTCATGTCATCAAAGTATGATAAGTATGTGATCACAATCAAGTTTCATCTAAGTTCATCACCTATCCCACACTTAGCCATTTCCGAAAAAATTTTGCGACTGAGCAACTTAGCTTCACCGGGCTCTGACTGAAATACATAGTCTCAGCCCTCTAGGTTGTTACCTTGCTGCTTGGAACTATGCAATGAACAGTCCTTGTCCTCTAGGGTTGTTACTCTGCACAATTCCTAAGCCCAGCTCCTGATCTTGACCTCCATAATTGCACAGTTGTGTCTCTGAGTCTACCTTGAAATGCGCACTTCACATCTTCAACCCTCAATATTTTCCCTTGTCTGTTGGAACTATGAAATGCACAGAATCCCAACCTCTCTTGGCACCCAAAACTATGCATATGCCTCTCCCAGTGTCCTTTCCCTCATATGTACCTCACTGCCTCCATAAACTACACAGTTTTGTCCTTCAAGCCACCCTCAGCTATGCATTGTGCAGTCTCGGTTGCACAATCCCTCTTTCCTTCTGAAACTGTGTAGTTTGGCCTCCCAGGACCCGATCGCACAACCTCCACTACCTGCTTGAGTTGCACATATTTTTCCCCTAGTGGTCACTATGCAAATTTTTCCCTCAGTGGTCACTGCGAAATTGTTTCCCTCAGTGGACACTACAAAATTTTTTCCCTCAGTGGTCACTACATAATGCTTTCCCTCAATGGCCACTACACAATTTTTTCCCTCAATGGTCACTACGCAAATTTTTCCCTCAATGGGCACTGCACAAATTTTTCCCTCAGTGAGGATTGCTCAAAAATTTCCCTCATCTTGGCCTGAGCTACGCCCTATGCAGTCTCAATGATCAATATTGACCCTCAGATGCTTGAATTTATCATTTGCGCAATCACTAGGCCTTCTCTCCTGACCGGTCAACCATTCCCACTTCATGAATCCAAATGCTCTATCTTAGGCAAGGGGTTTTTAGACTATTTTTGTCTCATCATGAGTGTCAGTTGCATATGCAAGTAACTTCTTACACCATGACAGGATGATGAAGAAGGGCATGCCAAAGGGGAGCATGCAGAAATACATCTTTGCAGCTGAAATATGCAAGCTCATATATCAAAGCAAAGAAAAGGGACACAAGTTTGCAACTACCATCCAAGTCTAAATCTCATTGAAGACGCTACATCACCAAGCCATTCGAGGAGAAGAGAAATCATATCCAAGAAGACATAAAAAACTCGGCAAAAAGAGTGACTTGACATTGTCACATCACCAAGAGGTCCATGTTAGTAGTGCCATGTCATGTCATGTCACGAATGGTCATATGCCACATCACTATTGTGTACCATGTATATTATATTCAAATGTATTGTAAAGTGGAAGTCCAAAGGACACACATGAATATGGAGAGCCATATAAGTTGAAAAGTCATAGGAAGTTGAACAGTCATGAGGGTATTCAAAGAGTCACAAAGGGGAAGCATCACGCTTTGGTTATATATACCCGCTCATTTTATGAGAAAAGGACTTTTCACCTTGGGTCCTCCTACGAGGCATTAGTTCTTTGAGGTGCAAGGAGTGGCTCTAATGTCCCACTATTGGGGCTAGTTATGTACATTTTAAACATATGTCTTGGAATTTTTTCTTAATAAAAGAAGCCTTTTAAGGCCAACATGTTCTTCATGCTTGGACTATGAATGTTTGTAAGATTATTTTGTGGACATTTGTATTTCATGTTTGATTTCACGTGTACTAAGATAGTTGAACTATTTCGGTTATTTTAGTGCTTATGTTATTGAGAATGTTTTGTAATGGTTGTTATTGTTGTCCCATCCTTGTGGACTCTTCCGTGGGATAATAGAAAAATATTTCCTTGTTTGTTGGTTGTAACGATTGTCGCATTCATTGTGGACTATTCCGCTAGATGTTAGACGAAGCCTTCTGGTTCATGTGTGTCTCCTCCTGGGTGGTTCATGTGTGTCTCCTCCTGGGTAGAGCCTTAGAGGCTCACTCTTCTCTCCCTTTTGCAGTAGAAGAACCTTGACACATTTGTAACTGCACACTCACCAGGCACACCTCCCTTGCTTTTCGAAGACACCATTTCATCACTCTTTTGTGCTGAAAACTAGTGCCAAGGAAAATGCTTAAGGATTTGGCAATCAAGGGCTTATACCTTATGGGACTCCTACACCAAACAGTGGGAGGTTTGATTAGGACTTCATATCAGGGAGATCCCCTTGGTTGACGAATTTCCAGCACCGTCAACAGGATTTTAAAGTTCCCTAAAAGAAATAATTCCATGTTTCAAATAAGAATGACCAAGGGGGTTTATTTGGATGCCTATCCTGAGGGTCCTAACTAAAACTATAATTTCTTTTGTGGCTCCACAATGAAGGAAATTAATTTTCTTAAGTTACATTATTTTTTATGAGGGTCTAAGTTTAGAAGGATGGCCCAAAGCTTGTGCGAATTAGGGTTTGAAAAAAAAGTGAATTTCAAGTAGCCTACAGTTAATATTCTAGTTCCCCCATATTACTTTGGGTGTAAGGGGAAGAGCATGTTCATCAAGTAAAAACTAAGTGAAATCTGTGTGTGTGGGGTGTAAGGGGTGCAAAGTATCAAGTGAACATCACAAATATTTATCAAATTGTAGCAATATGTATATTAAGAGATCCATTACTTTGCAATTAAATTAATCTATGTATGTTGTACCTTGCAAGATAGAAAATATGTGTATATTGTGATGCTTACTTTCCCTTTATTACACAATGTGATTTAACCTCTAATCCTAAAGGGAGATAAAAAATGGCCTTTCAAGATGTTTTTGATTCTCCCATATCACTATGTGTGCAAGAGGGAGAGAATCCTTGATTGTTTACAAACTCCAGTTTGAGTCCCAGTTATACAATTGGTTAGCAGAAAGAAAGGCCATCATTTTGGTAAAAGAAATTAAATTCCTCTACACTAGTGGCTAATTATAACGAGAACAACCTAACTAAGTTTCTAAAGCATGCTAGAGTGGAGATATGTAATTAAGGGTTGCCACCAAAATAAAAAGAGGAGAAATTTATAATGAATTGAAAATTTCTAAATCCATGTAGGTACTCTCTTGATAGTCAAGAGGAAATCACTACGAATATTCCTTTGATAACTACACAGACTAAGCTGACAATGAAATAGAGCTAAATTACAACACATACAGGCCAAGAGGAAGCTTGAAAAGGTTGTACAAGAAATCAGTGGAGACGATGAATGAAAAATAGCTTAAAGGAGAGCTTGAAAACAACAAAAAGAGGAAAGAAAAATAAAGTGGAGTCACGAATTTGTTGTTTGTATTTTGGAGCAATCGTGTACCAAAATTCAATATATTGCAAGGTTAATATTCCCTGCACAGAGCTAAAAAATAAATGATTAGCAATAAATAAGCATAAAAAAAATGAAAAGGGTACCTAAATTTAAACAAAATCATTAGTTGAAATGTGATAACAAATAAAATAAAAGAATATAATGAAATAGTTAGGGAAGCAAGAATTCTCTTTATTGCTTGGTGAAAATAGTTATGAAATTATCCCAATGATGCTAAAGGGAGTTGATAGGGAAATGGACCCTATGACTCAACTAAAACAAGGTCCCTTTTCCCTCTCCTTCCACGAATGATCTCTCGTCAATGAATTCCTATGGGAGCTCTCAATCGTGAGCTCTATGAACACAAAGGACTGCTAATTTTCTATACAATTTGGTAGAATAACTTTGCTTGGGATTCTCTCCTTTTTTCGTAAACCCACTGATATTTATAGGCCAAATCCCATACCTTGGCTTCCCTTGGGTCATTAATGAGATTTAATCCTTGAGTGAGCTAGGGGAGACAAGGAGCATCCTTTAGAGGCTCCTTAATGCCACTTAAATAGTATAGTGGCTCAAGACTAAGCTACTTGATCTTGTCCTTCAACTGATGGGTTCTAATTTAATGTGATTTAGCCAACCGACAATTGAGATGTCACTACTATGGATCTACATGACTTTTCAAGAAACAACCACAATGATTTGTGCAAAACTGTTGAGGCAACTTTGCATGGATTGATTTTTTAAATGGAAACCTTAAGAACTTTTGATTTTTCTTGTTGTTTGATGTTTTTAAAATTCACTAGTCCACTTACACATTCCATTCTCAATTGTTGAGCACCCTAAAGAGTGTAATTGAGTGTATAATTTTTCACTGATAATAATTGGTATAGGAAGGAGGGACAAGATGATGTGTGACCAGTTAATGACACTGTGAGGTATCATGTCATGGGCTTGGATATTACAAGGTTTGGCTTGAAACATCCCCTATTTTCCCCTAAATTATTGTAATGATATTATGACTACAACACCAAAGTGGATAACCGTAATTTACTATAAATATGATTAAACACCTGCAAAATATTATTTTAAATTAATTAACACAATTGAGGAATGTAAAACCTTAAGGATCCTTATTCATAGGGAAGCTTGCTTTCTCACCCATTTTGAAAATACATAACCAAGCCAAATTTAATTCCTAAAGTTTCTTGCTTGCTGGCCTATTTTGAAACCCATACCTAGCTTAGTTAAATGTTGATGTTGCTTGCAAACTCAATACCTGACAAGTTTTATTATGATGGAAAAAGGGTCGAACATGAGTGAAACTTTGCTAACAATTCATTTATGAGAGTAGATATTGGATTGGGCTGGTGGAAGGGCATGCATTGCCCATCCCAATTTTCCTCTCATCGATCAAAGAGAATTTTTTGAGGAGGAAACACACCAAATAATCACAGATACACTCTCAGGAACACACAAAGAGGGGAAGTTGGTGCTCTCTCTAAAATCACATTAGGAGGTAGAAGAAAATACATATACACACATTGAGAAGTAGAAGAAAAGACATCGTGAGAAATATAATGTAATATGTACTTGAGTTTATGGATTGGGTTTTGTATTAAGAAGAAAACAATTTCCAAAACCATAACTTAATCAAAACATTATCCAAGTGAGGCATCATCGAATTGGATTAAAACCGATAGGTCTCTCCTTTGATAACAAACATGTTAGTGCCACACAGCTAGAGAGTGCCCAATACACCTTCCTGTATGAGGAATGCTCTAGGGTCATGACACATTAGACCCAATAGCTACAAGAATACATATTCCCAACAAAGAAGACATGCCACAAATCTGATCATGTGACTATAAAATAACCTGATCATTGTTGCAGACCACCAATAGATTTGACTAGAAATAATAAAAATATAGAATTGGAGCCTTTGAGATCAAACTTAGAGCTAGTAAGGCCAAATTAGATCAAATTTGATCACTTTTGAAAAATATCTCTCAAAACATGAGAAGAGGCTTGTAGATATTCTCTGATACCATGTAAATGTATAAAAAGACAATGCATAACCAAAAACACTTCTACAAAAAGAGAAAATTGAAGAAACAAAGGATGATATTCTTCATTACTTGAGAAAAATACTATTTATAGTAGCAAATGAAGATTCTAATAATAACTAAAAGATAAACTTTACAATGTAGAAGATAAGATTGATGTGTAAGATTATAAGTTTCCATGGTCTTTTATTGGAATTTTAATGTTGTTTTCTTTCTTCTTCTTTTTTTCATTCTTTTCCCACTGTAAAGGGTGATTTAGATCAACCTTTTCTTAAGATTTCCTTTGATACCATGTAGATGTACAAAAGGACAATGCATAACCAAAACCACTTCTATGAAGAGAGAAAGCTAAAGAAGCAAAGGATGATATTATTCATTGCTTTAGAATGAACTATACAACAATCTTATTTATAGTAGCAAAGGAAGCTTCTAGCAATAACTAAAAGATAAGCTTTACAATACATCAGATAAGATCACTCCGTAATCTTACAAGTTTCAATGTTCTTTTATTGGAACTCTAACACTATTTCTTTTTTTCCACTATAAAAAAATATTCAAACCAACATTATCTTACATGCTTAGGAATTATGAGTGATATATTAACACCACTAAGTGACATGTAAATTGTTGTAGATATTCCACTAGACAATTCGTCATAACAAATCTACTAAAATATCTTAGACAACCCGAAATCTACACTATGAGTGTTTATTTCTCCTTATATTTCCAGATCTGTTAATTACAACTTATTTCATATGCATGCAAATTATAATTATGAAGAAAATAGAGAATAATGAAATAACAACTTACAAACCACAATTGAGGCATCATCAAATTGGATTAAAACCGATAGGTCTCTCCTTTGATAACAAACATGTTAGTGCCACACAGCTAGAGAGTGCCCAATACACCTTCTTGTATGAGGAATGCTCTAGGGTCATGACACATTAGACCCAATAGCTACAAGAATACATATTCCCAACAAAGAAGACATGCCACAAACCTGATCATGTGACTATAAAATAACCTGATCATTGTTGCAGACCACCAATAGATTTGACTAGAAATAATAAAAATATAGAATTGGAGCCTTTGAGATCAAACTTAGAGCTAGTAAGGCCAAATTAGATCAAATTTGATCACTTTTGAAAAATATCTCTCAAAACATGAGAAGAGGCTTGTAGATATTCTCTGATACCATGTAAATGTATAAAAAGACAATGCATAACCAAAAACACTTCTACAAAAAGAGAAAATTGAAGAAACAAAGGATGATATTCTTCATTACTTGAGAAAAATACTATTTATAGTAGCAAATGAAGATTCTAATAATAACTAAAAGATAAACTTTACAATGTAGAAGATAAGATTGATGTGTAAGATTATAAGTTTCCATGGTCTTTTATTGGAATTTTAATGTTGTTTTCTTTCTTCTTCTTCTTTTCATTCTTTTCCCACTGTAAAGGGTGATTTAGATCAACCTTTTCTTAAGATTTTCTTTGATACCATGTAGATGTACAAAAGGACAATGCATAACCAAAACCACTTCTATGAAGAGAGAAAGCTAAAGAAGCAAAGGATGATATTATTCATTGCTTTAGAATGAACTATACAACAATCTTATTTATAGTAGCAAAGGAAGCTTCTAGCAATAACTAAAAGATAAGCTTTACAATACGTCAGATAAGATCACTCCGTAATCTTACAAGTTTCAATGTTCTTTTATTGGAACTCTAACACTATTTCTTTTTTTCCACTATAAAAAATTATTCAAACCAACCTTATCTTACATGCTTAGGAATTATGAGTGATATATTAACACCACTAAGTGACACGTAAATTGTTGTAGATATTCCACTAGACAATTCGTCATAACAAATCTACTAAAATATCTTAGACAACCCGAAATCTACACTATGAGTGTTTATTTCTCCTTATATTTCCAGATCTGTTAATTACTACTTATTTCATATGCATGCAAATTATAATTATGAAGAAAATAGAGAATAATGAAATAACAACTTACAAACCACAATTGACACAATATATATCTTAAGAAACCCTTTTGGGAGAAAACACAGATGGAACATGAGGATACTCTTCTCTCTTTCTCTAAATGGAAAATGGATGCAACTACAAAGAAGTGAATTCTTTGGCCTATGGGATTCTATAATGCACAAATCCTCTCTATGTGTGCTCTCCCTATATGTATTGGCCACTCTTTTTGTCTATGGAACAAAATGCACCAAAATCGAATGGAACCCATTTTCCTCTTAGTGGCATGGTTATAAAACAACCCAACAACCTACTAGTGGTAGAGTTTGACTCCTTCAATTATTAACTAGAGTTACAATATGGACTCTTCTAGAACTTTCTTCATCATGATTAGGTGGCCAACTCCTTTTCCATGAATAACTAGGGTTGGCGTGTGATGGTCAAAATAGGAAGATCAACTTCTAAGTGGCATAACTTTTTCTTATGGACTCACATTGAGGAAATTCTTGTGCCGTTGGAAAGGTGTCTATGTAGATTAGGAAAAGAATGTGTTTTTCTTAAAAGGAATCTTTTTAGCCCCCAAAAATGCTATTTGATACCTCAAACTATTTTCGGAAGCATTAGAGAAATTTTGAGTTCAAAAATGTACAAGTTACTAAAATATACTTTATAAGAACCAATAGTGTTGAATATGATGATGTCAACCATGGGGGATGATTCACCATTTTTGTAGTAAAAATGTAAAAAGATCAAAAAATAATACAAAATAAAAAACTACTTTTTGAACTCGTATTTTCAACTTATCTCCCTATGGTTTTACTCAAATTTCGAGTAGGAGCACTTGTTGGATGTGATATACATAATGCTTGAAGCATGTGCAGAAACGTGGGCAGAGCCATTTACAAATATACTCCAAAAGAAGTATCCAGAAATGCCCTCAGACAGGGCAGCAAATGAAAGTATAAACCCCAGTCAATCTGCATAACAGTGCCCAAAATATACCCCAAAAGGCCAATATTGTGCCCCAGAAATAACAGACCTGAAGAGGCAACCCATCTATTACAAGAAAAACAACAAAAAAGTGCAGAGGTGCAGAAGATGGCACCAATGCACCAAGCAGACAAGCTTCTGTGGATAGAAAAAGAGAACAAATAGCGCTAGATCTATCTGCCCAATACAAAAGGAGAGGCACGAAATGAGGAAGAGAGCAGCAAAGGTAGCCACTCCTTCCCCGCCCCCTCAAACTCTCCACCCGAATCAGACGAAAAACAGAGGTAGAAACACTGCCTCAATCATCCACATCTGCCTGCAGAAAAAGACCAGCGGAAACATCCATAGATGCGGCACGAAACAGTGCAGAGCGCCTTTGTTCCCTCAACGTGCCAAAGGATATGCCGTGGCCAGAACAAACCAAACTACTGCCGAGAAGGAGAAAACCCATCGGAGCAGAGGCGAGGCCGGGGGCAGAGGCGGCAAGGGTAGCCACCTCGCCCCCGCTCAGAGAAAAATAAAAGACCAGAAGACAATATCCCGCACCCGCGCCGCTGCCAAGGATGAACTGAGCCTGCAAGTCGAGGACGGAGGAGAAAAAACCCCATGGTGTCGCAGGTGAAACCCGAGCCACTGCGGTGTCCCCCTAAAACCCTTGTGATCCCTGTTCTTTCAACTGGAAATGAAACTCGAAAATGCCCTCACTATCGGCCTCGCTCCACGCGCAAACCCTCAGCGCTCACACTCCTCCCGCCCTCACCGCTTCGCTTCAAAGCTCCTCACTACTCCTTGCAGCTCCCAGTACTCCTCACAGCTTCACACAGTGCCCCTCACACAACTCCCCTTGCAACAACTCCCTCGCCTCTCCCCTCACCGCAGCTCCCCTCGTTGCAGCTCCCCTCACAGCGGCTCCCTCGCCTCTCCCCTCACCGCAGCTCCCCTCACCGCAGCTCCCCTCGCAGCGGCTCCCTCGCCTCTCCCCTCGCCACAACTCCCCTCGCAGCGGCTCCCTCCTAATTAGTTCAACCCTTAATTAATTTGTCAAGCATATTGTTTCCTTTTAAGCTTAAGTATATTGATCTAATACAGTCTTTACGTTTTTGCCTCGGATGGTTGGTTTTAGACCCTTTAATATTTGAGATTCCATGATTCTATGATTATCTTTGCTTGTTGTGTGGGGATGGGGAACAATTTTTACTTATATGGGCATACATCTAGAGTACATCTCGATTAGTATGTACTAGTTTTTTTATTAATACAAAGGAAACATTTTTTTTCCTTCTGGATCTAAAAAAAAAAAAATGAAAAGAAAAGAAAGAAAGAAGGAAAAAAGAAAAGAAGGAGGAGGAGGATATTAGGAGATTTGGACTACATAAATAGATTTTTCTTGTAGACATGATTAATTGAGAAATTTCAATCTTAAATAATATTTCTAATATTTATATAATACGTCATATCATGATAATTACTCAAATATTGTATGGTTAATTTCTATTATTATCATTATATTTTTAGGCGTTAAGTATTTTTCTCTAATAAAAGTAATTAAAAGATTTAAATATTAAAAAATTATTCCTCCCTTAAATTAAATTTTTGAATAATATCTTTACCATTTACATAATACTTCATACCATGACCATGACTCATTAAACTATTGAAAAACTTTTTTTTTTTAAACATATTTGGAAAGTATTGAAACTTCACTTGTACAAGGCATCGGTGATAGGGTAGCCTCAGCATTCGTTTGAATCCTCCACCTGATCCGGAATTTCGGGGACGTTGGTGGTGAGAAAGAAAGCTTGTTGAACGAAGGACGCTTCCCTTTCAACTTCTAAACAGATATCATTCTCTGTAGGAACTATGCCATGTGCTTGCATGAGGCGTAAAAGAATTCATTAAATATCCCTTCTGACTATATCCGTCTGCCTTACAAATATACTGTATTAATTATAAAAACTTCCACACCAGAGATTTAATCAGGTTTTTTCAACGCAAGGAAAATTGAAAAATTCCAAATATATTAAAAAATTCCGGGTACGAAATCAGAGTTAACTGCTGTCACCCCTTTGCCCACGAGGACTCTGTTTTCCTATGCTGACAATGCAGAGCAGGAGGAGGGCAAGGAATAAATCGCGAAACCTGACCATAGGTCGCCTCACGAAATCATTGGTAGTGACACTTAGAGATCGTACATCACACACGGATCATAGTTTTTTCTTCTACTACACTCTACTTCTTACTGTGCCGGCTATTTGCACTAATGTCACATAGAATAGACAAGCCCAATTGTCGACATAATGGATCAAACTTACTTAAGGTCGCCAAAAAAATAGAATTTCCTTTTTATTTGCATTAATGTCTTCCAAAACACACGAGTTAATAATTAAAAAGATAATAAGGATATTTCAAGGCAATAAACTTAATTTCTTATTAATCACAACCAAAGTCTAATTAGTTATTCTAAATTTAATTGATTTCCTTGAATAAAAATAATCAATCCAATTACATTTATAAATATAAACCAATTATATATATATATATATAAATATATACAAAATAATCCCTGCGGCTTGAGTGATTTGGCATGGGCCTCATCGTCCTCCCACACATGCTACTTGGTGTGATGAAACGAGCCAGACACATTTCCCTTGGCAAAATTGAAGCGTTGAGGTTTTTGGAGACACCAAGTGATAAATCCATTCGAGCGAAGGGTGGAAAGCATTGATGGGTGAGGAAGGGTATGGGATTCTTGTTCGTGGAAGTTTATGTGCGCTTGTTTTTATAGGGTGGCATAGTAGCGATGCCATTCCCTGCGAGCCAAACTGTAGTGCAAGTCACGAGAGTTTTAGCCGACGGTGTTGCAAGTGCTAATAAGGTTCAAGAGGTTGTATTTGAGTGGGTGTGGGATCCATGATTGAAGGGGTGCCCACCTAATGGATGGAATTGGAGAGGTGGACAATTGGAAGTGACCTTTGCACTCTTTCACTCTAGTAAGTTACGATTATTGTGAATTAATACAAGGGCCTATTCACTTGTTTAGTTGGAGTGGTTGGGGGAATTTTGTTGGGCCTCAAACAAGAAGCTCGTCGACACGATGGGGATAGGGTTTTCTGGTGGCAAGCTGATTGAATAATATTTAGGGTGGCAATAATGGGTATTGGTGGGTTTATAGTGTTTGGCAGGTGGTCATGTTTGTGTCACCTTGTAGGACTAGAGAGTGGAGGGGTTATGTGGGGATGTTATTTTCACTCTGGTCATGAACAGTGACGCATGAGGTGCTTGGTTAGTTCCCTTGGAGCTTAGCGCAGAGAGTGTGAAGGTTACAATTGTTGGGGTTGCTTAGGAGATACTTTGGGTGTGGTGCTTGCGAGGCAGCCAAGGCGACTGGAACTATTAGAAATCCATGCTTTTCCAGTAGGGTTGTTCACGTTGGGGAGGGGTCTATGGGGCCATGGACTTGTTCACCTTGAAGCCAATCACGACCTGGGGGAAGAGGTCGACCAACTAGTGAGGCTCTCTCTAGGTCGAGTTGAGATTCCTTCTCCCTTCGACACATTGGATGAATGCCTTCAACAAATTACAATGTTCTTGGAGCATTGGCTCGAGCGAGGCATGAGGATAGGAACAAAGCTATAGGGTTCATGAATGATCTCCAACAAAACCAATGGGAAATGTTGGGCAACATGGCTTCATTGCAGAGAGGAAAAAATGAATCCATGAAAGATTAGAGAGTTTGGAAGGAAGAATGGAGCATATGGAAGCTTAGGCTCATGAGGCTTTCCGTCCTTCTCCGTCTCCAGGCAATGGAAAAGGTGGCCCAGTTCTGACTCTCCATCTTGATCAATGATGCAAATCAATTGTTTTAAGGTACTTGGGATTTTTTGGTCATTTTAGGTTCTTAATTTGTAGCTATCTGTTACCATCAACTTGTTTCTAATGTGGTTTTGGTTTCATCTTTAGGCTAACAAGTTTGTTAGTAATGAGGCCTGTAATTTTGGTTTACGGAGTCTCTCACGATGTACCATGAATTTGAATTAATAGAAATTATTGAATTACAAAAAACATATGATTTTTTTTTTTAGATATCAACTAATAATAATAAATAAATAAACATAAATCAAAATTGTAAAAAATAAATTTTCTTCTATTTAGATAACGTCTAATTATCTATGGGTATCAAAATTAAATATAACGTTTCTGTTAGGTTCTATGATAATGATATATTAGGCCATAGAATGGGTTTTGAAGGTTTTCTTCAAAAATTAGGATGTTGGATTAGAGAGTATGATGGATATGCGTAATAGATTTGCTATGATCGATTGATTTGAATTGGATAATTATATTGTTTGTCATCTATCTCGATGCTTATAGAGTAGAAAAAGAGGAGGAACAATCTTACAAGACCATTTTTACTAACCAGGCCTAGTTTAGCAAATTAGGGTCTAAAACCATTAGATAAATTTTGAGGTATAAAATGGGTCTCCTAAGGAATATTATAAAATAATAGTAGAAATAATAAAATAAGGCTAAATTATATCATCAAGTTCTAGAGGGAAAAAAGAAAAAGCTACTTTTTCAGCTTGTATTTTCAACTTAGATCCCTAAAATTTTACTCAAATTTCGAGTGAGAGCACTTGTTGGATGCAAAATTTAATTCATGATCTAAGGAGTACTCAGTTGCATACTTTTGATGGACCCTGCTACATGAAAAATGAGAAATACATGAAAAACATAATTGCAATCACGTTTTTCATGTATTTCTCACTTTTCATGTAGGAGAGTCCATAAAAGTATGCAACATGGGTACTCCTTGGCTGAGAAATTAGATCTTCTTATATGAATATAAGACTATCATGCTTTTTCTTCCTAAAAAAGTTAATTAAGGGCCATCTCACCCTCCTCCACAATCATGTTCTCAGAACAGAGCTTATATGTAATATTACATACACTGCCAATAAGCCTTTCTTCGATAACCCGTGAGCCACAAAGTTTAATTCCTTGTAGACATGTATGAATGAGATGTTTGTAAAGGATCGCTTAGAAAACTCAATGTGTTCCAATGAGTTGATTAAATTGGGAGGTAAGAAATTGGACCGCCCAGTGATCCTACCAATGGTGGATCTGGAATCCCCATAGATGGTGATGCTCTCCAGCTGGTGTCTCCTAGCAAACAACAATAGTCCCCAAAGACTAGAAGTTCGGCTTTGGTGTTTGTGCCCGATCCTCCATGCCAGAAAAGAAGGAAATGTGACCATGGACTAATTTTTAGCCAAGCGCCACACCCACATTTTCTATCATGTGTGGCTCCGTAAAAAAAGTCAACCGAGAAATGGATCTGCAAAAGATTTAATCTTAAACTAGGCACCTTGTCGGAATGTATGTGACTCCTCCTCGACTCCAGCCAAGCCAAGATGTATGTATAGATCTAGGAGATATGTGTCGAATTGTCTTCAAAGATCAGCAAATTTCGTGTATGCCAGATCTCCCAAGTAGTGTATAGTAGTATGGTCCTGTGAAATCCTCTTTTGATTGCCCACCATTGAACACATGATTCCAGTGAGAGGAATTGGCACAGAGGAGGGAGTTGTAGGACATTTAAAACTCACAACCACACCTACAAAGAAAGGGGACACTACAAGAAAAGGTGAAGCACATTTTCTTGTGACAACCTACAAAAGGGACACCAACTTGGGCCTTTGAAGCCCCTTTTTCATAGATTGTCCGAGGTGAGGACTATGTTACACCACACTAACCAACAAAAAATGATGATCTTCAAAGGCACATCCCATTTCCAAATATTATGATACCAACACACAGTACTGATGGGATTAAGATTAGAAGATATGTATTTGTATATATCTGAGCCCACCACAGAGCCTTTTGGGATGGTCCCTTGCCAAACAAGAGAATTGCCACAATCCTTCCAACTTAGGCTAGCAACTTGAAGAACTTGTATAAAGCACTGCCAGCAAGACGCATTTGTACCAACTAAGCCAATCTCCACCGCATTCATCTAGATTTGGTAGGAATCGTTCCAATGTCCAATGACTTTATCAAGAAAGAAAATATCCTTTGGCATGTAGTGCTTCAATTAAATAGTCAGGAAAACAAGGAAAAATACTTACCCCAATAATTGAGTCAATAACAAGCACAATTTTATCCCCTTTGCCAAATTACCATTTTAACATATCCAGGAACCATTTTTTGACTTTGTGAAAGCTGTTCCATATGTATAAACCTTTCAGTACACCAATCTCACCCCTTCTGTACCACTTCAATATCGTCTTTCACTTCAAATATTTCTCAAATATAATGTTCTGCTAAAGACCTTTTCCCGCCATAAAGATTTAATTAATAATGCCCATCCAACAACTCGCACATATATCCATATGCCACTCTCCTTATCTCTCGATATAGCATCAGAGCAAACCAAATGATATTTAATGTGCCCCCCTGTTTCCCGACAATAGAAAGTGTGCCATAATATCCATAATCCTCTTGATGATTTTCACTAGCACAAAAATACAAGTGCATACAATAAATCGTTATTTGTTGCAAAACAAAATGTAAAAGAGTATACATGGCTCTTAAAGAGAGTTAATGGTGTGTCCACAACGAAAATCATTTTTGGAACTTTTCCAAAAACCAACTCCAGTCCATAATTCTATATTTATTCGGTTTCAGTCTGAAATCCAAGTATGTGAAACCTTCTTTCAAGTTTTATATATCCACATCAAAGAGCACAACAATGTACTCAATTTCTTGAATATCACCAAAGGAGTGAATCAGAATTGATTTGTTACCATTAGAAACTCATCCAAATCCAGCACCATACCTAGAAAAATGGAATGTAAAATACTACGTTGAGCCCTTGAGACCTGACCAAATGTAAGTACATCATCAACAAAGAACAAGTGAGATAGAGAAACTTGGCGAGATAACTGTAGGCTGAAGAAATTTCCATGTATACAAGCCTCCCCAATCTTCTTACTGAAGTAATCCATGATGAGAATGAATAATAAAGAGGATAAAGAGGATCCCTTTCTCAGAGCTTTACCCACCTGAAAGAAGCTCGATGGGAATCTATTAATCAAAACAAAAAAATTGACCAAAGTAATGCAAGCCATGATCCATTCTGATTATTCCCCGTGATCCCAATCTTTGAGAGAATCAAGTGAAGAAAGGCCCAATCAACACAGTCATAGGCCTTATGCAAGTTCAACTTCATAACTAGAGCCTCAATCCTTTTAGTGTGAATCAAGTGTATGCACTCCTGCGTTGTAGCAACAACGTCATGAATGTGATGATGTGTGAGGAAGTTGAACTGTTCCAGAGATATGTGCTCTGAAAGTGTATCATTAATCCTTCCCGCAATGATCTTGGAGATCAGTTTATACGTGATGTTGCAAAGGGAAATCGGTTTGTAATTCGAGAAGGAGAGAGGGCGTGAGTATTTTTGAATGAGCACGACGAAGCTAGAATTTATTTATCCAATGATTCCGCATGATATACGAGTTTCCTCAACCATATCCAAGATATCCTTGCCAAAAATGTTGAAGAAATTTAAAAAACAACTCCACCATCTAGCCATCTAGGCTGGGGCAGTCGTCCCTCGTGAAGGATTTAAGAACATGGGATATATCATCAATGGAAATAGGTCTAATCAAGGAAACATTTGATTCCTTTATGAACATACGGGGGAACTTCTCAACCCCCCAGAGTTGATCTTCAATATTGACCCCTTCTCGGGTGGAGAACATGCCTTCGAAAAACAAAAAAGCCTCCCTTTGTATATCTGAAGCGCAGTGTACTCTACCTCTAGTTGAAAATTCCACCTCCCAGATAGCATTTATGTTCCTCCCATGATTAGCATAATGGTGGAAAAAGTGAGTATTCTGGTCTCCTGCTTTAATCCAGATAGCCTGACTTTTAAGCCACCAAGAGGCCTCTTGAATGTCTAGTATAAATCTCTTCTCATTTTCTAACTATGGAATGTGTTTCAAATGAATGAAGGGGCCACAAGGGTACAAAATGTTTCCAAGGCACATCATCTCCTCCTCATTTCTCGGCAAATCCAACTCCATTTGATATTTCTTTAAGCGCTCCCATATCCTAATTACACTTTTTAATTTTCTAAGCTTCAAAGTGATCAGATGCATAACTGAGTCCACCTGAGTGGTTGTCATAGAAGTCCAAATTTTACACATTGTCTTTTAAAAATATTTTCCCTCCAACCAAAATCTATTAAATATGAAAGGGAGTCTCCTTCACATCTCCTCCCTTCTCCATTGAAGGATAATTGGGAGGTGGTCAAATATTTTTGTCCGAGAAACCCAAGACCTTGTGTTTCCCATATTTTCCAAAATATTCTCATGGACCAAGAATCTATCAAGTCTCTTTCTAATATGCTCTGCCCCAACTCTTCCATTACTCCAAGTAGGGAAAAAAGGATATGGTCATACATCCACAAGATAATTCTCAAGAAATATTTCACAGAGGTGATATGCCAAAGAGTTTGTTTTGCTACCGAACCCCAACATTCCTCTCCTGAAATAGTGGCATTTAGGTCGCTAACAATAAACAAAGAACCGGTCTTCAGGATCCCACATACATACAACATGTTCCAAAATGTAAGCTTGTCCAATCAAGGAGCATATATATTAAGAAAATGTAGACGACAAGAGATACCCCTAAGATGACCGAACAACAGGATACTTGCAAAAAATTTGTATGCTTTTATTTTCACCCATCTAGGGTCCCAAAGTGCTACCAAGCCACTAGATAATCTGCACAAGTTGAAAACCACCAAACACTAGCTTGGGAAAATATATAGAAATTAATATATTTATTTATCCTTAGCATACATTGTTTCTTGAATAAAAATAGTGATAGGCCAGACAAAGGAAATGAGATGTTTAACGGCTAGTCTTTTAGAGGCATCCCCCATGCCTCACAAATTGAGAGAGAGGATATTCATAGAGGATCTCCTCCAACGGGTTTCGAATCTCTAAGGTCCTGGTAATCAGAAGAGGAAATGATGGGAACCTCTCTAAGGTCCTTGTCCTTCCCAAATGTCAAGGATTTTGCAATTAAATTTCCATGAAAATTGTGGCTACCCATCACCGCCCTGCAGACCATAATATTCAGAGAAAAGCTAGAGCTAATGGATGGAATCAAGGGTGGGTCCTTATATTTGTGAATGGAAAGGGATGCCAAATCCATGATAGGGTTTTTCATCAAGAATTTTATGTCACTACCAACATAGTTGTGGGGAGAGGAATTGAATGGGGGGGGCGTCAACAAAAGAGGGAATATGATTTCTAGTAGGAGGAGGGATAGAATTAGGGACAAAGGTCTCAAGTCGAGAGTCAAAAAGAAGGGGAATTCCCTAAATCTACAGAACAAGGGAGGGTGTAGTAGGAGGAAGACCTTGACTCTGACTCATAAAAATGAGGGTTCGAATAGGTAGGATTGCAAGAAGCCATTTGGAATGGGGTGGATAGGAGAGGATTCTAGGTAAGACAAGAAACTCATTTTAGAGGATTATCAGACCCAGAGGCGCCCACAATTCAGCGAACATCAGAGTCCTCCGACGAGAAAGGGAGGGAGGAAGAAGAAGAGGGATGAAGACTAGAATTATTCAAAGGAACATCTAGAGCATGGGATTGTGATGTACCTAGACAATAAGAGGTCTGGTTTGAAGTGGGAAACCCTCAAAAAATCCATCCACGATCATTTGTCCAAAGAAAGGATAACAAGCCTTCCACAAGCATCTTTCCATAAGATGACTAGTATGGTGGCAGAACATGCATCTGAAAGTAATGCCCTAAATTTCCACCCTTTGTCTAATGTTTATTGGGCCCCATTCTAAATCAATATTTTCAGGGAGACCACTAGAGAAGTTAACCTATACCAACAATCGAGCACTCCTCTTATTCCAAACCCCCATGCTTCCAAGATCCATATAAAAAAAATGACCTATGGTGTTATCGATCTCCTTGATGGCCTTTTGAGTCTAGAATTCCAGTGGAATTCCACGAAGATTAACCCAAATGAAATTGTTACAAGGAGTTTCTGATAAAGAATTGAAACCAATGCACCACTTATGTAGCTGTAAGAAACTACATCCACACACCCAAGGGGATCTGAGAATGCACTTTGCATCATCCTAGTGGAGGAAATGTATATTGAACCGTCTATTTAGCAATTTATTGTCCTTAAGATTAAGTTTATCTCCCAATAACCTTCCTAGAGATAAAAGTTGAAAATAATGGAGAAATTATGTAATATTGGAGAAATTATGTTTCACAGTTGTGAGTGTGTCCTAGATTAGGATTAGTTTCTA
The DNA here is from genome assembly GCA_031772625.1 of Pinus tabuliformis. Lineage (NCBI taxonomy): Eukaryota > Viridiplantae > Streptophyta > Pinopsida > Pinales > Pinaceae > Pinus > Pinus tabuliformis. Next base: position 168,345,648 of record CM062819.1, read on the forward strand.
TTTTCTAGGAGATAGTTTTGATCTCCTAGAATTGATGTAAACCTACATATTTTGATTCCATGATTAATGGATGTGTGCGGTATTACCCAAACAATCTTTAGGTGCAACTTGCTCACGTGTGAACTGCTAGTTTCAGTATTTTAATTTTGTCTTCCATTTTTAACATGGTATTGGAGCTGGTGAGCCTTGGTCACTGAATTGAGTGCCTTGGTGGTAGAGTTGAGAGCCTTGGTGGGTGGAGAGTCGTAGTGGCAACGTGGAGCCTTGGTGGATGGTTTATTCATGAGCATTGGTGATTGGACAATTTAAGTGCCTTGGTGGATGAAGAGAGGTGAATCTCGAATCTGCAAACTCATTTTTTTGTTGAGCAAAGCTGGACCAATGCGAAATTTTTCCTTTGTTCACGTGCTAGTCAACATAGGGGGAAACACGGCATTTAGGGTTGAATCTCACACTTATGCCCAATTCCTTAAATGCATTGCAAACATCGCGGGTCATAAACGTGGACCTGATATCCTAATCCTGCACTGGTGCAGTGGTGACTTGGTTTGTGGTGGATCATGGTGAGTTGGCAGATCGCTGGTGGTTTTGATGAGGCCGAAATTTCTTTGAGGCTGAGATCGTTGTGGTGATGCTGGATGCGCTCGAGATCAATTGGTGTATCCTTATTCCTGAAGCCGTCCATGTAGTTTGTTTCAAAGCCAGAAGTTGTCAGTGCAGTTCGGTGCAGAGCCTGAAGTCATTAATGCAGAACTTGAAGCCATTGAGTCTCAGATCGCAGAAGGCTGAGAAATTTCCATTTGTGTTTCTGTGGTGCCTCCACGCAGAAGGCCGAGAAATTTTCAGTTGTGTTTTTGTGGTGCCTCCACACATGAGGCTAAGATCATGAGATCACGAGATCTAGTAGGGGAAAGAGCCAAATCCCTTTGCATCACACTGAGATCCCTTTGCTACACCACAATATCGCTTGGTAGATCGCTGGAGTGGTCATGTTTTCTGTGGTCACTCTAGTATCGCTCCAGAGGTTTTTTGTTTGTGTTTGGAGGTCGTGATCACATGAGGTTTCTTGTTTATGTCTGGAGGCCATATCACATGGCTGTGGTGTTTTTATGAGGCTAAGGTAGATCGCATGTTTTGAGGCCGAGATCACTCTGTTGGTTCTTTGGTGGTTTTTTTTAAGCTGACTTCACTACATTAGAAGCCAAGGTCGAGAAAATGCTAGTTTGATGCAGTTTTTTTGGGTGCGATTTTTTTTGTGGTGCTTTGAAGAGGCCGAGATCACTTCAATAAGCTCGAGATCGATCCTTTGGTACATTTTTCTTGTTCTTTTTTAGGTTGAGATCGCCGGTGTTGGTGTAGTTTTGTTGTTGACTAGATCGATTGGTGGAGATTGAGGATCTTGAGGTAGATCCATAGATCGATCTTGTCACAATGAATAATCACATGGAATAAGCATATCTGAATGAGGCCAATAAGCTTGATGGGTCGAATTACACAAATTGGAAGTTCATATTGAAGACATTTCTCGAGGGTTCGAGTGTTTGGGCAATTACAAATGGGGATGAAGTGAATCCAACTACAGTCGGAGGAGGAACAACTGCAGAAATTCAAGATTGGGAGAAGAGGGAAAACAAAGGGAAGGTGTTGTTGAAGATTTCAGTGAAAGAAATAATCATCCCTCACATATGAGAGTGCAAAACTACCAATGATATTTGGGTGACTCTCAAAGATCTGTATGAGATAAAGAATACAAATTGTCTGTTTTTCTGAAGAGTAAGATTCTCTCCATCAAAATGGAGGAGAATGAATACGTTGTTGCATTCATCTCTTAGATAAAAGAGCTAAGAGACAAGTAGAAAGTGTCCAACACTGATCTTGTCATGATTACCTTAAATGGTATGATTGATGATTATCATATGTTCATTATAGAGCTTACGACGAGGGAGAAATCTCCCACCTTTGAAGAGTTGACATGGATTTTGATGCAGGAAGAAGAGAGGTGGATGAATCTAAAGCCTCAAAATGTAGATCTCGCATTGATGGCGAAGAAAAATCCTTTCAAAGGGAAACCAGGAGCAAGATAGAAAGTGGTGGTACACCCTAGAAAAATCCATTCCAAGGTATGTCATCAACTAGAAATGATTCAGGAATCAAGTGTTTTTACTGTGGTAAAACTGGTCACATTGCTAGAAATTATTATAAAAAGAAGATTGATGAAGCCAGACATAGACATAAGAAGCATACAGGGCACTTTGTTGATGAAGATCAGAATCATGACCTCAAATTGTTTGTGTCTGATTCTTCTTTCTTTGTTGAGACTGATGAGGCCAAAACTTGGTTTGTGGATTCTGGAGCATCCACTCATATGATAGGTAATAAGCACTGGTTTGAAAGTTTTAAAGAGACCAACAGTGGTGCTAATATCTACCTTGGTGATGATAGAGCATACCATATTAAAGGGTATGGAGATATTCCTGTGATATTGCCTGATGGTAATATTAGGCGCATCCAGAATGTCATGTATGTATCGGGCATTAAAAAGAATTTGATCTTTGTCTCCATGATTGTAGATCAGAACTTGAAGGTAGAATTTTTCAAAACCTATTATGTCATAAAGGATTTGCTGGATCATCAAAAGCTAGTTGCATCTAGAATACGAGTTGGAGGCATGTATAAGTTGAATGTTACAAGTGTGCCACATCAAGCTTTAACTTCAACAACGATGACAACAAAGAATCTTTGGCATCAAATATTTGGACACATCAATCTTCATGACCTATTGCTGCTACAGAAACAAGGTATGGTTAATGGACTTCCTATTTTAATAAATGCACATGTTGATTGTGAAGGATGTGCACTTGGAAAAATGCATAGGGATGAATTTCCCTCAAATTTAAATAGGAGAAAGAGAGATATACTCGAACTTGTGCACACTGATATATGTGGACCGATGCAGACAAGTTCCTTAGGAGGAGCATATTATTTTTTGTTATTCGTTGATGATTGTGCAAGATATACCTGGGTATATTTTCTCAAAAAGAAAAGTAATGCTTCTGAATACTTTAAAGAATTCAGAATGGTTTATTAGACACGGGAAGGAACATTTGGTCTATAAATTAGAGAAGGCATTGTATGGATTAAAATAGGCACCCAGATCTTGTTATGAAAAAATAGACTCTTTCTTCTTGCAACATGGTTATAAGAGAAACAAAAATGACCCAAATTTTTATATCATATTTGATTCAAAGTGGCAGATTGTGTTGATTTCTTTATATGTTGATGATGTAATTGTTATTGGAAATGTTGATGAATTGATTAAAGAAATCAAAGTGCAGATGTCACAGGTTTTTAAAATGAAGGACCTTGGAGAATTATGTTATTATTTGGGTTTTGTGCAGATGTCACTGATTCTAGCCATACTTTTCTCACTCAATGAAAGTATGTCAGCGGATTATTGAACAAATTCAGAATGAATCAGTGTAAAGCTGCCTCAGTAGCTATACAACAGAATGTTAAACTTCAGAATGATGATGGTTCTAAAGAGGTAGATGTTACACTGTACATACAGCTAGTTGGAAGTCTGATTTATTTTACTACAATTAGACCTGACTCAGCATTTTCGGTTAGCGCGTTGAGTTTGTTTATGTCAAAACCTCTTGAGAATCATTGGGTGGTAGAAAAAGGTGTCTTAAGGTATCTTCAAGGAACCATCGATTTTGGCATTAAATATATTGATTATTTTGATGTTAAACTGTCAGGTTATTCAGATTCAGACTGGGTAGGAAATCTGAAAGATAGAAGATCCATAATAGGTTATGCTTTTAGTGTTGGGTTCGAGGTCATCTCTTGGAACAGTAAAAAGAGGAGTATTATATCCTTATCTTCAGCAGAAGCAAAGTATCAAGTTGTATGTGCATCCACTTGTGAAGCAATTTGGTTGAAGAGACTTCTCCATGATGTTGGAGAAGAACAAAAAGATGCTACAGTGATTAAATGTGACAACCAAAGTTCAATCAAGCTGGAAAATAACCCTGTGTTTCATAAAAACATAACTTATTGATACTCAATTTCACTTTGTTAGAGAAAAGGTTCAGTCTAAATTTTTTTTTATTGAATATTGTAACACCTGTGAAAATGCAAAATATATCTTCACCAAAGCCCTTGGGAAGATTAAATTTGAATTATTTAGGGAGATGTTAGGTGTGCAAGTGAAGCCTTTCTCCATTAAGGTAGAGAATTGAAAATAATGGAGAAATTATGTAATGTTGGAAAAAGTTTGTTTCACAGTTTTGTGTGTGCCTTAGATTATGATTAGTTTCTATTTTCTAAAAGATAATTTTGATCTTCCCGAATTGATGTAAACCTATCTATTTTGATTCTATGATTAACAAATGTGAGTGGTACTGCCCAAACAGTCTACTGCTAGTTTCAATATTTCAATTTTATCTTCCAAGTACCTAGACACCTAACAATATAATAATAATTATTAAAATTGAGCATACAAAATCTGAGTAATAATCATTGTATGTAAAAATAAAAAATATTATTTAAAATTCAAATATCTTAATTTACTTGTTTATAAAAAATATTATTTAAAATTCAAATATCTCAATTTACTTCTTTACCTCTGAATATAGGTATAAAGTTCAAATCTCCGTATTAACCTTATCGAAAAAAATTCTCCTTAAAATATAATGGTAATAAATTAAATTGACCCTACAAAACTTGAGTAATTGGAAATTCATGCAGACGAAAGAATGGTGACCATACAAAACTTGAGTAATTGGAAATTCATCTTGACGAAAGAAAATTAGAATACGTCAAAAAAAGGTCCAGAAATTCCGTGGGAGAGTGATTTATTTGTCTGAGTACGCCCGGCATATATCAAAGTGATTTTGATTTGTCCGAATACATCCGAAATACATTCAAGTGCTTTCAACTACGAAAACAAACTTGAATATATCCGGCTTTTCATTAATGGACAACACATAACAGAAACATACTCCTGTACGTAACGCAGACCACTAAGACTTGCAGATTCTACCATTTTTGGTATTGAAATTCATCCTTCTCTATGTGAAAAGCAGGTGGCATGTTTGCGCTGCCAATTCCTGTCCTTCACTTTCTGGAATGCTTCGTATGGGAAACGAGATTTGAAATTTGCCTAAGTATATGACGCCACGGGTCTCTTCCTAATACGGAGAATGGTAAACAAAATTGAATTACCGTGATTCGTCGGACAGTGGCGGTGAGAAGATCAGTAGGAACATCGTCGAATTCATTTCACTAAAATAGTAGACGATTGCACTTCGGTCTGGATACTGTTTAGTGTAGGCTGTGGCCGGGGTTTTCCCATCACTCAGTATTATTAATAAAAGCAGTAGGATAGCCATCACTTACTTTTCCGTGAAAGTAGGAGGGATAGTCATGACTCACTATTATCTGTGAAAAAACAATAGATATCTGTGAAAACAATAGGAATAGCTATTACTTACTAATAGTTATCACGAAATATTCATTTTTTTTTAATTACATGGTGAATGGGTAATTGCCAATCCTAATCTATAACACCAGGTGTACATCCAACCACCTGCAAGTCAGGTATACTAAGATCCTATGATTTTAGCAAGAGCAGACTCACTTGCCCCCAAGTCTGGATTGGGGAATCTGCCCCTTTAGCTTCCACCACAGCAGGTCAGTGTACTCAATGAAATTTGAACTTCGGTCTCCCAGGGCTGTCCAAGTGACTTACCGTCAAACCACACATCACTGTACTCACGAAATAGTCATTACTCACTATTATATGTGAAAATAATAAGGATGGCTATCATTCACTACTATCTGTAAAGGTAGTAGGCCTAATCATCACTCATTGAGTGGAGAGGCTCATTCTCCAGCCCAGTGTGAGAGGATGAGCCCAGTGTGACAGGATGCTTAAGTTTTCATCTGTCGCCCTTGAAAATAAAAACCAACATAGATCCATCTTAAAATGTTAGATCCCTACTTAAAATGGATCTATGCTGGTTATTACCAATGAAAATAGTAGGGATAATCATCACTCACTATTACCCTTAAAAATAATAAGGATAACCATACAACCATACCTTCTTATTATCTATGAAAACAGACTTAGTGTGACTATTCACTAATGCAAACTAACCTGTAGCTAGTGTGAGGGGATTCCGTTAGTTTCCCTTGAAAATAAAATCCAACATAGATCCATCTTAAAATGTTAGATCCCTACTTAAAATGGATCTATGCTGATTATTATCAATGAAAATAGTAGGGATAGCCATCACTCACTATTACCCTTAAAAATAATAAGGATCACCATACCTTCTTATTAACTATGAAAACAAACTTACTGCTATTCACTGCAAACTTATTCACTAATGCAAACTAACCCATAGCTAGTATGAGGGGATGCCTCTGTCAATTTCCCTTGAAAATAAAAACCAACATAGATCCATCTTAAAATGTTAGATCCCTACTGAAAATGGATCTATGTTGATTATTATCAATGAAAATAATAGGGATAGTCATCACTCACTATTACCCTTAAAAATAAAAGGATAACCGTACCTTCTTATTATCTATGAAAACAAACTTACTGCTATTCACTATTGCAAACATATTCTCTAATGCAAACTAATCCATAGCTAATATATTCAAATTTTTAAAACTATTATAATTTAATTGTACAAAGAACAATAACATATTACACTGTAGATGATCCGAATCATAATTTTCCAAACAACAATTACTAAACAAAATAAACATAATACTGTAGATGATCTGAATCATAATTTTCCAATAAAAATAATCATCACTGATGGATTACTATCACCCATACAAACTAACCACTATCAACCCAACAAACAAAATGACAACTGACTCCTCCCAGCTGACTCATCCCATCATTAAATGTAAAAGAACTATTCTACTTTGATTTATTTTATTTTTATATAAGATATTGGAACAAATAAAACATCTTTACATTTAAAGTTGATACCGTTGCCACGAAGAGGGCCTCAGATTCTCATTTAGTTACATATGACTACAGAATTTGCAGAAAACAGGATACTGGTAGTCAGGAAACACGAAAAATGGAGAAATACAAACTATCAGAAATCAAACGCGGGAGCATATGATGTTGCTGCTGCTTCTTCTTGTGTGGATAGCAGAAGCTCCTCCAAGTAATCCTCATCCAGAGCCTCCAACTCCAATACCGACACCGACAGTTTTTCTTCATACTTTGGCTCCGCTATTTGCAATACTTCGCCGCATTTATCAATCTTTCGGTTTCCGTCGGAATTATCGTCTTTTTCGGCGGTGGAAGGAGGAGGCGGCGGCGGATGGGTGGCTCTAACGCTGGCAATCTCCAGCGCCGACGTGGCTGTGCTGGAATGGTATTCATCAAGCCGCTGGATCCGACTGTGACAGTCGGAAAAATGGGTACCAGAGGAGGTCACGCCGGAGGAGATTTCAGAGGAGCCACCGGAGAATCTGACACTAGACGCTGGGAGGACCTGGCGGCGCTTGAAGGAGCTGCAAACGACTTCAACGGGGAAATTGAGAATGGCGGCGGAGCCTCTCATGGCGAAGGCGGCCTGATCGTAAGCCAGGGCTGCCTCTTCTCCCGTTTCAAAAGTCCCCAACCAGACTCGGACTCCATGCCTTGTGGAGTCCCTTATCTCCGCCGCGTATTTTCCCCACGGCCGCTTCCTCACTCCTATGTAATGCTTTTCACCAGAGACCTTTGCTTCAAATTTCTGTGTGGGTTTCGATCTCTGGACCGATTTTCTAGTCTTCCCCGCCCCACTCCGCCATTTTTTCCGATGAGGACTAGGACTACTAGTACTAGAACTACTCATCATCATCTGAGTGGGAGCAGGCTCCCATCCATGGTTGACGGCTTCCTTGAGAACTCCAAACAAAACCATATCCTCGGAGTCATTCTCATCCAGAGGAAACGAATTGGGCTCTTCGTAAAAGCAGCGAATAAGAGCTGGGTACTCGCTGGAGACATAATCTAAAGAATATTTCTTGGCCACATTGCATTCTGAGGCCGAGCTCTGTAAATCCCAGGCCATGGTCGTGCAGTTATTGCAGGTTAACCCTAATTGCAAACAATGGAATTCTACAAAGCTCGCGCATGAGCTGAATGCCAAGTCGATTGCCTCAAATACACTTCACCAAACGTGGGCTATATATATTTATTCTCACCATTGGTCAAAAGACTTGGCCAGCCTTATCATTAACTCCACATCACATGAGGTCTCAATCGATCTATCACAGTTCGCTGTATGTATAGAACCAAGCATGGCTTATTCGTCGGACCAAAAACTCCATGTGACTGCAACTTCCCTGTTGACTTGAAAGACTTTAGAGGCATAGAATGCATGCACCTGGACCCAATTAACTTCTTCTGATATATGCAATTTCAGGGTATTTACAGGGACAAACATGTCACCTCATCTGGACCATTTTCTAATCAACTAATCCCTTTCTCACATCATTCTGACATATAAAACACTTCTAGAAATTACTTTTGTGCACTATACACCCTCTCCGAATCTTCTCTTCACGTGGGTCTATTTGACATGTGAGCTCATTCATCGCAACTTCCTTTCCTCAAATCTGCACATTGCACTATGAATTTAGAAATTATTAACGAACTTCTTCTTAAGAATGGTCTCAACAAAATATTAGTGAATATCTTTTTCCCTTTTTTATTTGTGGTATTCTATATGGTTTCAATAAAAAAAAAAAAATTCTACTTCACATTAGAAATGATAATTTATTTTTTAGTGAATATCTTTTTCCATTTTTGGCATGGTTTTCAAATTGATTCTAATTTATATTAATGAAAAATTTCCTGCTTTTAGTATTGTAATTTAATTTTCCCATGAATATGGTTTTCCATTTTTGGTATTTTATATGGTTTTAAGAACTAAATTGATCTTGATTTATATTAATAATGAAAAACCAAATTGATTCTAATTCATAATGATGAAAAATTTCTTACTGTTAATATTGTAATTTATTTTTCCCACTTTTAATATATAGATAGATTTTTAAATTTTTTAACATCTCAATATTATAGTAAATTTAAATTTTCAAAATTCAAGAAAAATATATTAAAAAATAATTATATAATTATATTAAACTACACTCTCTTCTTCTTACTTATGTAATTATTTCTAATACATTCATAATAATTGAAAGCTTAATACACTAAATTTATAATGGTATTAAACTACACTTCCTTCTTCTTACTTGTGTAATTATCTATAATACAATCACAATAATTGAAAGCTTAATACACTAAATTTCATATACAAGAGGGTTCATATTAATATTTTTTACGTTAATATTAATATAATAATAATTAATACATATTTAATTATTTATATCACAAAGCTTATTAGACTACAATCTCATATTCAAGATGGAGTTAACAAAGCTTATTAGACTACAATCTCATATTCAAGATGGAGTTTGATTTCATATCAACGATTTTGTGTATTAATATTAATATAATAAGTAATAAAGCTTATAAATATAGAATATAAATTAATATTTTGTTAAAAATTTAAAATTTTATTATAATAAAAAATATGAAGTAGATAGGATAAAGTAATTAATAAAATTTATTAAAAATTTATATTTTATATATTAATATAAAAATTAAAAGTATTTATCTATTTAAATATGAAAAAAAAACATGTTAATAGTTAAAGATAAAAAGAAAAAAAAATAAAAATATATATATATATATATATATATATATTTTTTTTCTTTTCTTGACCTAATTCATCTTATTAGAGGAAGATTTCACAAGGACATTTGTAGTTCAAAAGTCAAAGTCATCATATTCATAGAATCTCTTCATTCTTCTTATTGGAATGTCGTTAGCAACTTCCAACCTTGAGGGAGAAAAACTTGCTTTATGGACTTCCTCACTAGCTTCCAAGGGGAGTGTTCTTCTCTCAATTGGAACTTTTGGGCAAGTAGTCTATAAATCTATTGTTTGTTGACTCTATTCTTCCTAATCACTTTCGTGAATTGGTTAAGGGATTCTCACCTTTTTGGTTGTGGTCTGGGCCATTTTTCCTTAGTAGATGAGATCATGCATGAGGACGAGTATCTTATATATGTCCTATTTATTGGCCAATCTAACTCCATAAAAATAGTTATATTTCCATAATTGAAGCCCCAATTCCATTTAAAATTTTCTCATTTAAGAATCATTTTGCTTAATAACCCCTTATTAAGGTCTATCTCAATGCAAATGTGGGTGCATGTGCACACTCCAACCTTAGCCCTCTCAAGATCTATTAGTGTCACTTCCCATGGTTATTTTTTCAAAACTGATAAATATGTAATGGCAAATTTGGGAGACAAGCCCAAATTGGCATTCTAGTGACTAACATACTGTCATGGTCAAATTATAGCAACCATGGGGCAACAAAATTTCCTCTTCTTCGGTAAATGTAAGGAATCTTCTTAAACACATTTTAATAATCAACATGATTAAAAATTAAGACAATAAATACCCTTTTGAGCATAGAAATATCTCATAATGTTTTATCTAGTTTAAGTGGATCCACCAGTACAAATTTAATGAAGGACGTCAATACCCATTAAATATGCATATCACTACATTTGATTCCTTGATTTTAATATTGAGAGGACCTTTGTGACCTCTTTCTCTAAAACATCCAAAAGTGACACCTCTTCTAATTATTCCATGATATATGTTATGAGCATAGAGGAAAAAAATATGTGCACATGGATTGTTTGTTTCTAACCACATGCTTAAAAGTAATGGGCTTGGAGGATGAAGATGTTCCTTTACTCACCACTCCTACACATAAGCATAAAAAGATAAATACACTTGAAACCTTGCATATGTTATCTTATACTAATAGATCTCAATCATTAATGTATTTCCCTAGAAATGAAGCCATTCCTAGCTCACATGGATCCTTTGTGTATGTTCTAGTTCCATGGGATGCTCTCTTAGTGAACTTATGACATAGCACCCGTGTTCATGGTATATTAAATAATGCCCCTAGTTTCACTAAGTATTGATAAATAACTGCCAAAATCATTTTTTGAACCCTCATCCCAATACATGTTTCCAATAAAACAACCCACATTTTTTTCTAGATACCCATTTTATTCCCTTCAATACCTTTAAATCTCCTGGTATCCTACACCTTCCCCACAATGCTTACAATATATTGACGACATATTTTGTAAAATTTCATAAACCTCTTTATGAATGAATATGGTAAAATATTGCTCAACAAGGTGAAGCCCCTATGCCATAGTCTAAGCTTTATATTTCCATAGAATCTTTGGAATGCACCCACAATATTAAAGATTTCCTTGAGAGAAATTTAACCATGATTTAAAAGCATATTTGTTGAGCATCCATTTCTTTGAAAACTTAATATACAGTCATTTCATCGAACAATTGGCATATAGCATGAAATTTTAGCAAATGCAAGCATAATAAATTAGCACAACATTGCATAGGAACTACATCAAGCATTTTGTGAGAAAAAATTTCATTAAACACTTGGAATACAATCTTTTCTACCATGGTATTGTTCATTGCTAGTAAAAAATGATTAGACTCTCTGAAGAAAAAAATCCTAGGTAGAAATTAGAATGAAGAAAAATGGCTAATCACCTCGTGGTCCTTGCTTTGACTCCCTAAAGTCCTACATGGATATTTACAACACCTTCATGCCATTAAACTGGACTAGATGCGAAAGATCATACTAGGAAATGACCAATGAAGTAGAAATGCATGAGGAGGAGGAAAACATAGGGCATGATCCTTTGGCTCTAAAACCACATTCATGAGTTGCCGCTACATAATGAATATAGAGGAAACCAAAAAATCAAGGTCACTAAAATAATCTTTGATCTACAAATTTAAATTATCTACAAAAATCATGGATTTATGGTTTCTCTTAACAACTAACCTGTTATAACATTAACTCTGTTTTTTTTTTAAATTGAAAAAATGTTGATAGTTTCAGTTTCAGCATTTTAGTTGTAATAAATAGGGAAATCATCGATATTAGAGTTATCAACGCTTTAAGTGTTTCGATAACACTTTTTGAATAAATTAGCTGACAAGGGGCTTATCAGTGTTTCTGATCAAATTGACAGGTCGATTGTTAGTGCCAAAAACAAATTCAAAATTTAAAATTTGCAATTATGCTGACCACTTCAGCATCAATGATGAGGTTTGCAAGAGTGCCACAGGTAAGTGTGATGTTAAATCATATATTTTTTTGTCGTCATCGGTGTATGGTTTTTTGATTAATCATGGTTTAAAATGTGATTTCCCCAAATCATAATGATGCTCCTGAATTGTAATGATTTCCTTTCTCCACTGTTAAACTCGTTTCATTTTGTAAATTCATGTTTTCATTGGTAATTTTGGTTATTTTGCTGCTAATTTCGTAACGAATGGCAAGATATCATCTGGTTTCTCCCACAAAGATCTAGGATCAAATGTTAGGGTTTCAATTTCTAGCTAAAGAGTGTGATGGGGAAAGGTGGCAAAGCTAACCGGGCTGAGCCTAAAGCAACATATTTGTTGGACATTTATCCTGATATCCAGTAATATTTTCAGCAGGTCGGCTGGAGTGAATTATTCCACCGTTGCACAAACTACCATAATGTCGTGGCTCATTCGTTCGCTCAAAATTTTGATGGGAACTGGGTGGAAGTTGGTGGGCTCTCCTTCCTTGTTATAGAAAAACTATTCTTAGAGGCTGCAAACTTGCCAGTAGATGGGGAATGAGTTTTTAGAAGCCATGTGTTGGTAGGGGTTGATGTGCTCTTCTTTATGGAGGAATAATTCAATAATCTTAATTGGAGAACAAGGGTTCATAGGGACTAGCTACAAGACAAATGGCATGACCTGCTTTGCATTTCTCAGTAGTATTTCACATGTGAAGGAAGATTCAAATGGGTAAACATCTGTCACTTCCATTTTCTTGCATGTTTAGCTGGCCAGGTTGGGAAGAAACCTGTTTCTATTTATTGTAGAGTCTCATGCATATGGTAGCTCATTTCGAAGCTAGAACCGACCCTTCTCCCCATTTTTTCTACCATAAATATCACATGAAATTGTTGATTGAAAACTAGTTGGCCAAAGTAGGAAGAACCTAGAGCCACTTCCTAATTTGGGGAGGTTTTCAACCTCAACCCACTAAAACTTGAAGACGAAGGCCAAAAAATTGTTAAAAAGGGGAAAAGACTCAAGAAACAACCCCTATTGAGCCAACTCCTAGCCAGAAAGACACAGAGGCTCCTTCTACATTCTCTGTCCCCAAAATCCCCAAATTCTACCAAGAAAGAGTGTTAGGCTTAGTAAACTAGACCATGCATATTCTTTAAACTTACCTTTTTCTATCATTTCTCCCTAGGTCGTAAATTCACATGTTCAAGCCTCCCTTGTAGACACAACTATACCAAAAATTATTAAAGGAAAAGAGGTCAAAGTTGAGACCCAAGCTGAGGAAACATTGTTTAAAACTTTTAAAGGAGGCAAAAGACCCCATACAAGGCCAACAAATGAATTAAGGTTTAAAATTTAGCTAAGAAACAACCCAGTTTTGGCCAAGGAGGTAATTGATGTAAATAATATGCCATTGAAGGGCATTATCATCAAAAGAAAGAAGACTGCAGACTCTAAGGAGAGCATAGACAAATAAATTATAAGAAAAGGTCCTATGGAGACAAGACAAAGCAAGAAATAGATCTTGGAGAAGGTTTATGCGCTTGTTGGAGAGGTAAATCCCCTCTACGGATAGAGGCGATCCCTACTAGCCCAATAGGGGTCTAGCAACAATCACACAATGCTGCCACGCATGTTCCTAGTTACAATTAAACAAGAAGTAAGAGCACCTACTTGGATTCCTGCGCTATCGTTGGACGAAGAGATGTCTCCTTCGCTCCTTCGCTTCGGCTGGTCACAGTCCTCCGCGATCCCCGCGAACGGACACCTGCACACACGAAGAGAAGGCAAACGCAAGCGTGAAATCTAGTAAAAGTAACTATATGCCAGTCAGAAAAGACATAATTCACATTTATCCATTGCATAAACAAACGAGAATGGAACAATAATAGCAGTCATCTATTATTAATCAGAATAGAGAAGAGTACAACCAAATGTTCTGACGTCGATAAACTTCTCAGGAGGGATCAGTCAGCATGTATCTCAAGCATTCACCTTTGAGGATGGTTCTCCCAAGACAAACAACTCTCTCTCTCTCACACAAATGTCACAAACAAACTTCCCAAAGCAATCAATCACTTCCACTCCTAACACACCAAACCTATAGCAGCAATCTGAGCACTACAAGCTCTGTACAATCCAAGCTAAGTCTAGCTAGTTCCCACTAGTTTCTAACTAGCTGCTCATGGTAATGGTGGAAGTTTATATAGGAGAAGGAGTCTCCTAAAAAGGTGGAAGGATGAGCTTATCTTCAAGGGGAGTAGTTGCAAAGGGTCGAACAGACATGCCATAGAAGGGAGTCGATATTCACAAAGCTAACCACCAAGCCTGGAGAGATCTGGAAGGCTGGTTGTTTGAACAAATTCGCCCAAACTGGATCAGCGCGGATTATATGGAGACTGCCGCGCTGTCAGCACATAACAATAACTGAACAAGTCATGTCAGCGCGGAAGAACACGGGAAAGCCGCGCTATGCGTCATCGCGGAAAAGTGATGTTCTTCCGCGATGGCAGCGCACGAAATACACTGTGGGGCGCTGGTCATCGCGGTTATTTTAGGAACAGACGCGTTGATGCACAAAACTTTGGAAAAATGGGTTTTAAGCCAGTTCAGGGATCAAACACTTAGTGATTGTGACTTCTGGACACAGCAGGGTGACTGACAGGAAGGTAGTGATAAATTACTGTGTAACAGATGCCCCCTAAAGCATGAAGACCGAGAGAGTGGGAGGGGTGAAATGCTTTACAACACACGCCGAACTGGAACACCACCAGGAAGTACCGAAAAATCTCTGACAATCATATACATGCAGTCTAGGCATGGGCGCAGCCATCCAAAAGACATGCGAGACTGGTCTATGGTATGGACGCAGCCACCCAGCTAAAGAGACCATAATAATGACAAGGTATGGTCGCAGCCATCCATGAAGACGCAGGTATGGGCACAGCCATCCATCAATGAGTCATGTAATGATTATCCACAAAATCGCAACCTGGACCACAGTGAGCAAGGATCCAGGGTCTTGCGCTCCATCTCGACCCGAACAGAGTACAAGTCCACACATGTGAATACATGGGTTGGAGTCGAACATGCATGAACATCGTCTGATTACCGGCCAATGATGAGAACCGTTAACAGACGCGAGAGGTACCACCAATAATGACAATGGCCCTCAAGGTACTATAGGTACAATCCGTGGCGTGTGAATCAATGAGCTGGTGTCGAACACCCACGGAATCATTCGATCGTAGGTCAATGATGTAAACCTTGCGTCGAACACGAGGAACCTGCCATTGAGGCATGCAGGCTCCAAGGCACCTGGAAGGAGTCTCTAAGTCACTTTCTCGGATAATGAGTTGAAGTCGACGAGAAGTGGCCTTGATCGAAGGTGGGCCATGATGATTCCCACATCACCGACATGAGACAGAGGTATAATAATTTGTGATGAGATAGCGAACGAGGTTGCATTGTGGCAGAGGACAACTTCTCTTGAACATATAACGGCACTGTAACGGATTTGGCAGTACTTGACATCAAATGAGCAGCGGATAGGATGATGACGGCAATGAACAGATGAGAGGTCAAATAGGATATCCCAAACCCATGGAGGCTAGTGAAAACGAGATGAGATGACCCCACCCAGACACGAAACAGCGGAGTGCCATGTTCAAGAGTGACGTACTGCCGAGACGACTGTAATCAAAGTTCCATTTTCCCCACCTTTGCAGGCAGGTACCCCGATTATTTTTGGATGACAAGCTTGACGGGGATAACATATGCTTGGTGTGTGTCATGTTGACAATATCCGATGTCATTGAGTGTTTAACGAGCCTGACAAAGGAAAAACTCGGCTTCTTTTCTTGTTTCGAGAGTCTGAAAAGAATGCGGAAAAGGAGACTCCAGGGGGGTCCTTTTTCGTACAGTTGTGTCTCTCGAGCCCGAAAAAGTATAAAACTGTGCTCGAAAGAACCGCCCGGTCATTACAACCGAGGAGTACTTTTCATAAATAGTGTCTCCGACCGGAAAAAGTAAAAAAGTGGTCGAAGACACGTCGTTTTAGAGCCAATATCGAGTGCGAAACGACAAACACCCGGCGATCTTTTTGGTTTAACGGTCGGAAAAAGAGCTTAAAAACGACCGCCTTTCGTTCCCTTTAACGAGCTGAAAGGGAGCTCGGCCATCTTCTCTTGTTTAACGTCGGAAAAGAGCTTAGAGACGACACTTTGGGAATCACATGAATCGTGGACTGTCATGACCAAGCTGCGATACCTGTACCTGCACAAGGGCACTACCCGCATAAATCCATTCGATATACGTAAAAAAACATATTGAAACATGCTTGAAAACAGAACCAAGGTTAGTTTTATGGCTAAAAATGGTAAAAACCCAAAAAATATGGTAATTTAGGAGTTTTTACTATAAATAGGGGGGGTAATAAGTCATTTTTACCATTTTACTATTTGGAGTGCGAAGAGAAGCCAAAAAGTTGACGGAGCGATTTCCAGCCCATCCGGAGACCATTTTCAGATCTGCTTCTTCCAGGTAGGTTCTCATTCTTTTGCCCTGCATTCTGGTTCATTTTAGGAGTTTTTTAACGGTTGAATGGGCCCAATCGGGCATTTTTTATTTGCATGGGTGCGCCCTCGGTCAGCGCGGAAATTGCCCACGGGGTCGCGCTGACCGAAAAATAGCCAATGTAACCAACTTCGGGTCAGCGCGGAAAAGGCGTGTTCTTCCGCGCTGACCTCGCATTTTTTACACAGAGCCGCCATTGTCATCGCGGCTGTCCCTAAAACAGCCGCGATGGCGCGGAAAAGTTTTGTTTTTTAATAAATGAACGTAAATTTCTCCATGAAAACAATTCTGATTGGTTTTTATTGTTCATGCAGGACATCATGGCCTTTCAATGGCAAGAGAGAGTTCACGATGTAGAGGATGTGGCTGCTTGGGGAGACGTAAATTGCTGCAACGCCATGCGGGCGTGCGGATTCATGAAATTCTTCCTTACGCCGCGTCTGAGGGCCCAACATGATCTGCTGGAGCTGCTGATCAGGGCATGGAACCCGGTGGACCAAAAATTCACCATCCGTGGTCACGACATTGAGTTTGACCACATGGATATCTTTTTCTTGACTGGGTTGTCGCGCCGAGGTGCGAGGCCCATCTTGGAGGGGCAGCGACCTAGCGGCGGTACTCTGGATGACCTGATGGCTGAGGTTTGCCCGGGGGCGGTGAAAACGCGGAGTGGGAAGTGCTCGATCCCCACAGTGAGAGACATAGTGCTGCGCACCATCCTGTTCATGGTGACTCGGGCAGCGGGCAGCATGGCGAACCACGAGGCATCCAAGACCCATCTCCTACTAGCCCTCGAGTGCCTCGAGCCTACCGTGTTTGACTGGTGCACTGCGGTGTGCAACAACATGAAGAGGCAATTGAGCAACTGCCGTCGCGGAGAGACGAAGCAGTTCGGGTATGGATCGATCCTGGTCCCGCTCATTCTGGAGCAAGTACCAGCCATGCGACTGCAGTCTATGGCTGTGGATGCCCCCAGAGATCCTCGAGAGACGAGGGCCTCACGATGGGCTCGGATTATGCCACGTGGGGGTGGCGGCCGACCACATAGCTGGGGGGTATTTTTCAGAGACTGGTTGGACCAACAGGAGATCTTCGTACAGGATTGGCCATATGCGGGGATGGATTTCCGCAATGATCCTGACTTGGTGCTGCCTCCGGGTGAACAGTGGGATGATGCAGGTATGACACTTTTTGTCTTTTGAGTTTTGTTTTGTTTTTTTTTTTTTTTTAATTTTAATGTACATGTCCTAATGAATGTCTTGTCATGCAGATGTGGGGCCTACTAGACCGATTGGCCTGGCTGCCACGGCACGGAGAGAGGGCCCGGGAGCCGGAGCTTTGGCCTTAGCCCCTCCAGGGGCCAACACACCAGAGATTGTGGCTCGCAACCTTGAGGGGTTGTTGGAGGGGGTGCCGGACTTCCAGGGGGTTGAGGAGGTTCCTGTGGAGCATCAGATCCACACAGTGGGTGTGGAACCCAGAGTGCACCGCCTTCTGAGGCGGGTGGCACGAGCGGCTGTGTACTACAGAGAGCACCATCCAGCCGATTAGTCACCTAGGTTTTATTTCCACTGTTTATTTTGAGACATTATGACTCAGATGTATTGAGATTTTGGGACACGTACTTCTATTTTTGAGCGCCTCAGTGCGCCACACGATATATATATATATATACATACCGATTTTTGGATGAGTCGTTGTTACATGTGATGATGTGTTATCTTGTGTTATGCGTTTGTTCAGTACAATTTGTGATCTTATGTATGAATTTGCACGACACTCGACTCATGGATTTTATATGTTTAATGCAAGCTTAAAAACACACACGTGCAAACTATGCTTGAAATGATTTATTTACATATGCTTATGGTCTTACTATGCTGTTCTTTCCTTCCTTGTATGATGTTTATCTGTTTCGCAAATGTCTATCTAATACACGATTTGCCAATGCATCAGTCAACGTATTTAATCGTCTCGGAATATGCTGATAAGTAATGTAATCGAAATTCCGTTCTAACAATCTTACACGTAGGTACAACCTTAATATGTGCTGGTCTCTGACGGAATATCGCCTGTTGAGTTGATGGACAACCAGCTGGGAGTCCAGGTTCACCACTAGCTCTCGGATGCCGAGGTCAACTGCTTCGGCAAGTAATTCTATTACAGCACTGTACTCGGCAACGTTGTTAGTGGTACGACCTAGGCATACACCTTGCAGGTTTATCAACTCCCCGTGAGGATCGTAGATCACCCACGCTGCCGAAGACAAATTACAAGTACTACGACAGGCACCATCAACGAAACCAACATAAGGAGTACGAGACATCTGCGCAGGAAAGAGAAAGCATAATAAGGGGCAAAAACACGCCTTCACACCAAAGCAAAAGAAACTCATGCAGTAAAAACTCGAAAACACACGTATATACAAAGTGATTGTGAGCAGCTATGCATAGTACTTCTTCAGATACAGCCCATTTCGGGGCTTGTCAAGAGGATTTCCTTCATAATCAATCAACTCATATGCGCCCTTTTGTAAAACACGTTTCACGATGTAGGGACCTAACCACATGGATTCGAGTTTTCCTGCCCCCAGCTTATCCTTAGCTTGATCGTAGAGCAGTACTAAATCTCCCTCAACAAAGGAACGAGGATGAATATTCTGATCGAAGTGAGCTTTGACTCTCTTCTTCTGCGCTTCGATAGCCAGAGAGGCCAAACGACGAGTCTCGTCTAACCGTTCTAGGTAAAGAAGCCGTTCCTCCACCGGAGTGGTGTTGGGAAGCAACTCGACAGCTAATTTTAATGAAGGAATTTCACATTCGACGGGAAGGGTAGCCTCCAGTCCATAGACCAGTTGAAACGGGGTGAAACCGGTGGCATCCTTCACAGAAGTCCGGTAGGCCCACAAGGCTGGGAAAAGCATTAGATGCCAGTTTGACTTGTGTGTATTGACGGTGCGTTGAAGCATGGTGATCAAAACTTTGTTCACGGCTTCAACTTGACCGTTAGATTGAGGATAGTACGGTGACGAACTATCTTGACGCAAGCCTAACTGGCTCGTTAACTCTGTCATCATATGATTTCGGAAATGCTTTCCATGATCTGTAACAATAACCTGAGGGACTCCGAAGCGAGTGATGATATGATTGAATAAAAACTGCGCCGCTGTGTGACCGTCTTCGTTTAATGTAGGCATTGCTTCGGCCCACTTGGTGAAATAATCCACGGCAACGATAATGTACCCATGCCCCCCAGCCGAACGAGGGTTACAGGACGTATAATCGATGCCCCATTTGGCAAATGGACCTACGGTTACAACAGGGTGCAGTGGTGCAACAGGTGCACGCATCTTCCGGTGGTAAACCTGGCATTCATGGCATGCGCGTACAGCAAGGATGCAATCCTTGAATATAGAAGGCCAGAAATAACCAGCGCGGAGGATCTTTTGAGCGGTAGCGTATCCGGACATATGGCCGCCACAAGCGCCGGAGTGGCAGTCATTCATGACTCGCTCAGCTTCCTCGAGAGTTAAGCATCGGTGAAGAATAGAATCGACGCCGAGGCGGTACAGGGTGTCGCCTAAAATGCGATACGGTTGAGCCTGATGACGTATCCGTCGTCGAGCTTCCTTTGATGTATTGGGACGAAACGAAGACGTTTGTAAATATACAATGATGTCCCCGTACCATGGGTCGAGAGTGCTGATGAGAAAGAGTGTTTCATCCGGAATTTGCTCCTCTGAATGAGATGGTGCAGACTGAGATGGTAAGGAACAGAGCAGTTCAGCAAAGACCAGTGATTTCTTAGACTTGGCGGCAGTAAATTCCAAGTCGAACTCTTGGAGGATTACGATCCACTTCGAGTATTTTCCCCCCAGCAACTGACGTGACAAAATATAGGTCATGGGGTTGCAGTCAGAGATCACGGTCGTTGTGCGCAACAGGATGTAATGACGGAAACGTTGGACGGCACAGACAGCGGCCAATGCCAACTTTTCGACATATGCATAGCGAGTCTCCGTATCGAGGAGGTTGCGACTAAGATAGTATACAACGTGCTCCGAGCCATCGTCATCGTCTTGCACTAAAACCATGCCGATGGTGGTATCGGCAGCGGCCAGATAAAGGGTGTAGTCACGGTGGTAATTTGGAGGTCTTAGGAGCGGAGCTGAGACCAGAAGGTCTTTAAGACGCTCAAAAGATTGCTGAGCGATAGCGTCCCAATGAAAGGGCGTGTCTCGCTTTAGTAATCGCGTGAAACCCTTGGCCACCTCGGCATAATTTGGGATGAATCGTCTAAGAAAATTGGCTTTTCCCTGCAAGCTTTGTAATTGCTGTAGAGTGGCAGGGGGAGGAAGATTCACAATGGCCTCGACTTTAAGGGGATCCAAGCGGATGCCCTCTCGGGAGACGATAAACCCGAGTAGTCGGCCAGATTCCACGCAGAAGACACACTTATGCGGATTGAGTCGAATACGGTAGTGTCGACAGCGAAGGAAGATTTCGCGTAAATGAGATGGATGGTCTTGACGTTTAGCTGAATGAGCGGGTAGGTCATCCAGGTAAGGTTGTACGATGTGTCGGATATCATGAAAAGCATACGACATCGCACGTTGGAAAGTGGCGCCGGCATTTTTGAGACCAAAAGGTAGCTTCTTGTAAGCGAAGGTGCCCCAAGGACAAATGAAAGCAGTCTTGTGCTGGTCTGCGGGGGCTATGTTGATCTGGTTGTAACCAGAGAAGCCGTCCATGAACGAATAAATTTCGCTTCCTGCGCAATCATCGATAAGCTGATCAATAAAAGGCGTAGGAAAGTTATCTTTTGGACAGGCGCGATTGATATCGCGATAGTCAACACAAACCCGAATAGTGCCCTGTTTTTTATTGACAGGAACGATATTAGATACCCATTCCGTGAGGGGAATGGCATAAATGAAACCAGCTCGAAAAAGCTTTTCAACTTCGGCCTTGATGGCTGCAGCCTTTCGAGGGTGCACTGGGCGTAAACGCTGATGAACAGGCTTAGCCCCAGGATAGGTAGGGATTTCGTGCTCCACGATACTGGGGTCAATGCCGGGCATTTCTTCGTAAGACCATGCGAAAACATCACGAAATTCACGAAATAGATCTTTGTAGATTTGAATTTCCTCAGGAGTACATGTGACTCCAATATGAATATTTTCGACAACCCCTGTTTTGACAGAGATGTCGATAGCCAAAGTCTGCGTAATGTTACCCATGTTCCCTTCCGAAGACACTTGATATAACTGGATAGGTGTTTGGAGAGGGATATGTGGGAGACATGAAGCAAACTTTCCGAGACACGTGGCCATTTCCGAATGAGGAGGGAGGAACGAAGAGCGATGGTGGTGATCTGACCAAGGGAGCTCTTCGGGAGACATAGTCTCGATAATAGCCTCGTCGGATGGGAATGATTCCTTCAGGGGGTCCGAGGTGGCCTTCTCTCCCAACCAAGGGAAGGTTTCAGGTGAATCGGGAACGCTGCCTGGAATAGCAGGTTCGGAGGTTGAAGCCGATGCAGCAACTATTTCGATGTAGTTGAGCTCGGCTGGGCTCAACGGCATCATCTCGCCCCAGGAGTCTTCTTGATTCACGGGAGGGAGAACCCATGGATCAGAATGCGTTGTGATCATGTTAACGGAGGCGAGATTTGGAGGTGGGAGGGGAAAGACTCCCATCAAGGAGGGATCTTTAAATAATCCGGCACCCACACTCTCGAGCGATTTGAAGGTATGCTCCACGAATGGTACATTCCCTTCAGAAGAGGAAGCAAAAAAGGACAGCTGGTCCACCGTGACGATTTTTCCTTGATGGGGAAAACGAACGACACGGAATAAGGAGGAAGCCACGGCTTGCATGGCATAAGTCCAGCTTCGTCCTAGAAGGAGGTTGTAAGTGAGATTAGCGTCAACGACTTCAACCTCGACTTCTACAGTTTTCCCTTCTAAAGAGATAGGTAAACGCGGGAGGATACCAAGTGGACGAGATTCTCTTCCATCGAACGCCTCTAGGGTGGTGGGAGATTGGCTCAGAGCAGGCGAACCAATAGCCTTCCAACAAGCAACCGACATGATGCAGGTTGAGGCTCCTTCATCAATGACAGTACGGTGAATCGTCTTGCCTTTGATGAGAACTTGTATAAGGAAGGCCACCTGATGAGGTAATCTCTGCGTGAAACCTTCGAGGTCAAAAGAAATTAGATCCGAATCTGCCGGGTCGATGCCACCAATTGCTGATAGCAGGGACTTCCTCTGGGAGGGGCAGCTCTGGAGGACTTCTAACGCGGACATAGCAGACGGAGCCTGAGCTAAGTCCTCGACAATGCTATAATGCTGAGCGGCACGAGCATTGGGGTTATAAGATGACTTCCTGAGTACACCTTTGGGAGGGGGTCGGGGGATCGTCTCGGTGCTGGGCCGTTCAATGTGAAGAGGGCCAGAACTAGACGCGGGAGCGCTGGAGGGGACCTCCGGCTCCTTCCCGGCTGAAGATGGATATTCTTTCGTTCGAGTCGTAACGTGGACGGGGATGGTTCCCGCCATGAATACTTGAGAACCGAACGAGGAAGAGGATTGAGAAGGGTCTGCCACCTGATGCGTCTGCTGGGATGGGAAAGGCTCTTTAAGCACGGCGGGGGACCCTGAAGCACCTTTTAAAAGCCGACTAACCTCGGACCGCCTGGGGCAGTCCTTGGTGTAGTGATCCTCCTCGCAAATGAGGCAGGGATACTTAGGCTTCCGCTTGGCTCCTTCCTCGGCGGGAGGTTTAGGAGGATTCTGCTTAGGTTGTCCGGATTTTTCTTTGGCCTTTCCTTTCTTTTTGCCTTTCGAGGATTTGTCTGCCGCGGTGGACTGAACGGCATTTACCTCGGAGGTATTCCCAGGAATAGATGGGCTCTGAGAAGCATTCTCGTTAGAGGTGTTTTGTTTCTGCTTCCCAGAGTTTGCGGTTGATTTCTTACTTGGTGAATTCACGGAGCCAATAACTCCATCAACAGACGGTTTCGGTGGAGCTTTGGTTTGTCCGTGCCTCGGGGCATCTGGCAAATAGTCATACAAAGTACCTGACTGAGAATATACTAAGTCGAGGTATTGAGCTCGCGCAATCGCTTGCTCTTCAGTTACACACGCCCCCATTGCAATATCTTTGGCAATTTTAGGGACAAAGGACGTGGTAAACCAGTCGGTCAGGAGTTGATCGGGAATCCAAAATTTAATCAAACGACGGCGCCTTCTCCATTCATGTATATGATCAGAGATGTGCGTTGCCGTATCCTGTTTCAGAGACGTGAGCAAATGGGTCCCAGTCTCGTATCGAATGGGTAACTGAAAATGAGTAAGAAAGGCCATAGCCAACGAGTTAAAGTCTGAAAACATACCGCGATTAAGTTCGATGTACCATTTTGCGGCTGAACCAGTGAGGGTCCTCTGGAAGAGGCGCAGTCGGATAGAATCATCAAGCCATGAGTTAGATGAACACCAAAGGTGATATGTCATTACGTGGGCTTGAGGATCCTCTCCGGCTTTGCCGTCGAACTTTGGACAGTCACCTGGTATTTTGGTCGGAACCGGTGGCCAATATGAGTTATGCAAAATAGGATCGTTTGTTAACTTGGACACATCGGGTAGTTCCAACGTAGCCAAAAATGGTAGCTGCGGGTTGAAGGACATCTGTGGCTGAGGGTTCGAGGCGGTATTAGGGTTCCACCCAGATTGGGGTTGCCCCCACGAACTTTGTCCAGACGGACCTGGCCCAAAAGGATCGGCCGCATAGGAATTTTGTCCCGATGGACCTGGTCCGAAAGGACCTGGCACATAGGGAGTTTGTCCGTAGGAGTTTTGTCCGTGTGCGGACGACTGTCCCTGTGTTTGCCCCCCAGCTCCCCATGAATTAGCAGCTTGCCCGCCAGGTTGACCATATTGATAATTTTGATAGGGAGTGACCTGTGGTTGCTGATAATTTTGGTAAGGAGCATACTGATTTTTCCCCTGGGGTTGCTGGTAGCCATGTGACTGCTGGGTCGCATACGGAGCCTGGTAGGCAGGCTGCGTTTGATATGGAGGTTGATAACCTGTTTGAGTCTGAGGCCCAAAGTACTGTCCTTGAACCGGTTGAGGTTGGACCACACGTCCCGAAGGTTGACTTGGTCGGATTCGAGATGGACCTGGTTGGCCAGCAGGATAGCCTTGCTGAACGCCAGGTGGTCCATGTGCCACCAAGGGTTGTCTTCGCGGAGCGGGTGGTCGAATTGGTTGGATAGCTGGTTGACGCCGAGGCTGGCCAGCTTGTCCAGGTTGACGGTGAGGGTAGACCCCGGGTTGATTTGGCTGTATAGACGGTTGGCCCGTTTGTCCCCCACCGTAACCGGGTTGGGAAGAGGGTTGGGCTTGCTGTACGGCAGGCTGCCCTCTTTGGTATATAGGCTGGGTAGAGGGTTGCCCCCCTTGCCCAGAAGGATTTGCGATTCGAGGGGTAGGTGGGCCCTGTTGAACATAGGGTTGTCCACCCTGGCCATAGGGATACCCTTGCTGGACGGCTGGTTGATTTGAAGGATTGTAAACTGAGCCAGTTGGTCCAGAGGGGTACCCTGGCTGGAAACCAAGCTGGTCTTGAAAAGACGGTTGCTCTGGCTGCCCAGTAGGTTGATTCTGATATGGGTATGGCGGACCTCCCATGTCCATAGGTTGTTCCTGGTAAGGTTGACCTTGTGGATGCCCAGATTGTCCTGGGTCAGGCAGGCCATACAATGGTTGCCCTTGAGGGGGCTACACGTAGAATGACGGGTCCTGATTGGGTGGTCCTATGGGCTGCCGAGGAGGGTCTCGGTTTCCAAAGTACTTAGTAGTGTGGTCATACATGACATTCAAAGATTCCTCGTTCTCTTCGAAAGGGCGACGAGGGAGACCTGAGATTTCCTCAAGGAACTCACCATTTGCATCGAAGAAGAAAACAGGACCATCGTAATCTGGGTCCGTTATAGGTTCCCCATAAGCATCATACGGTCCTGATCCTGGAATGCCTCCAACAAAAGAACCAGCTTGAGGAACTTCAGACGAGGGAATCGGTACAGCACTGACGACCGGAGTCGAACGTGCTACACAAATAGTAGGTTGAGCGGGAACTGAGGTGACGGGCGGGTTGAGTTCTGACGTGAGGGGTGGGAAAAGAGGCTGCGAAACAAAAGGGCCGATCGAGGCAGCGAGAGTAGGATCCCATATAGTGGTAGAAGTTGTTCTAGCATCATACCTATCCCTTAGCGATTGATATCGTGGAGGGAGGGGAGATGAAGACGGGATCGGGGTCTCAATGTCTGTGACCGCGGGTGTCTCGATGTCTGTGACTGCGGGTGTCTCACCCGTGCTGGAAGCTGCCCCCTCCATCGGAGATGACATACCTAAAGGGGTACGGGGGGTTGGGGGGGTATCCCAATCTTCTTCCCAGACGGGATTCCAATCCTCCAAGTAATCTGGGTTGCCTGGGGACCGTGCGTTAATAGGCTGGATACTCGGAACAATGGGAAGAGTACCGCCTACAACTGGTACCTCGGGAGCAACAGAGGATTGAGAACCTTGGTCACTTATACCGGAAGTTGATGGGTCAGCCAGGATGACCAGACCCCTTAGAACTCTTAAAGGAAACTACCGATAAAAGCCTACTCAAAACTATCGCACACAAGACCTAGAAAAGGTGATGTTATCGTGGCCAAATTAATTTTAAGACGCAAGGACCAAACTTGACCTTTTCATATTTCAGGAGTCGAGAAAAGGACAAAGATGACTCCAGTCTCCTTCGAATGTTTAATGAGCACGAAGTGACAAGACGCTCACAGGCACCTTTTCGTTTAGGGAGTCCGAAAAGGATCAAAAGCGACTGCTCTGGAACTCTAGGTAGAGGGTGTGCCAAACTCTTCGCAAAACCACAGAATACTTTTTAGGGTACGGGTGGTCAATCTTCGTGAATGCTGTGTTCACTGCATTGCGAATTGTAGGGCGGCCGACTCGGCTTCCTATGGATAAAGGATAAAAGCCTAGTGGGGTCTCCCTATATACTCGACGGTACGTGGGAGCGCAATTCGTATTAGACCACTATCGAGTCACAGAAGGAGGAATCACCCAACCTAATGTGAAACAACAGTGACTATGTTTTAAGACGCCGGAACACGTCTCTAACCTAGACCTCTAAATATTTGCGTTTAGTTCCAATGCGTTTTTAGATTCATTTGGTTCATTTTATAGTTGATCTTGAGATTAAGTTTCGATTTCAAGCTCTATCGTATGTTCGCTCACAATTACTTAGATGCAATCTATATGCAAAAGAATTTCGTTTCGTTCGATGAATTCTAGCTACGAGAGAGCAAAGAATTTTTTAAACAAAACGAATACAAACAAACAAGCAGCTAAATGCAACTAAAGCGAGGAAAGGAAACTTTTCTTTTGAAAATGCAAATCAATGAAATGTTCTTTTCCTTTTCGAATTTTAAAGCAAGCTACTAATTCGTTTTCTTTTTAGTGACATAAAACACCTAAAGGAATTTGGAGGAACTTGAACACCAAGTAAACTACTTAATGAGAGCACACGAAGTTCCCGAAAACACTCAACCAAAGTCTCGAAATCAAAAGGAAACAAGGCAATGCACGAGCTATGTGATCTAAGCTCTGCAAAACAAGCAAGGATCGCAAGCAAGGAGGAAGCGAAAAAGACCACTTGGAAGCACAATCCAATACACTCTGACAATCACTGAAAAAATGCGAAAACGAGTCTAGAACGAGCTGGTCAATCAAGCAAACAGGGATCCTCACGGGAGGCTTGACACACACACACGGCCACTAGATGTCCTAGGGTTCAGAGTGCGAAATCAATAGAGAAAAGCAAACATCCGACGGACCAGAGTCGCAACCAGTCAATTAGAGACCCAAACACAATCCAGTAATCGCAAAAGTAAGGATGAAAACACGAACCAAGCAGCTAGAAGGGAAGTTGTTTGCAAACTTAAAACCAAGCAAAACGAAACCCTATGGAGTTGAGCTCCGTAATCAAACAGTTCAAAGTTCAGAGAGTGAAAAACAAGTCATCAGACAAGTGGGGAGAAGAAGGGAAAGTCACAGCAAGAGGTTTAGGAGGTCAATTTGGACAAAAATGAGTTTTTCAGGCTCAGTGCGGGTAGCCTTCAGCAACTTGGCGCTGACAGGGGGAGGCCTTCAGCAACTTTGCGACGTCAGCGCGGAAAGTCAGGGAAAAGGCGCGCTGCCCTAGAAGAAACGAGGTCAGCGCGGATATAAGGCACACAGACGCGACGACCAAAATCACAAAGAAGAGTGGGCGCGACGTCAGCGCGGAAGAACACGAATAAAGCGCGCTGGCCTTGAAAACGAGGTCAGCGCGGCTGTTAGACGTACAGGCGCGATGAAGAGAAAACCAAAGAACAGAGTCGCGATGTCAGCGCGACTGTTCCGAAATAAAACGCGCTGAGAGCAAAAAACAAGGAAGACCGAAATAAAACTTCCCAAAACAAAGGCAGGAGCTTTTTAATGATAAAAATGCTTCCCAGAAACGCCCAGAAAGTTCATAAGCAAAAAGACAATCCCAAAAACTCGAAAAGAGACCAATCAAAGCCAAACACAAAAGTGGACTCAAGAGACAAAAAGGCTGATCCCCAGTGGAGTCGCCAAATTGTTGGAGAGGTAAATCCCCTCTACGGATAGAGGCGATCCCTACTAGCCCAATAGGGGTCTAGCAACAATCACACAATGCTGCCACGCATGTTCCTAGTTACAATTAAACAAGAAGTAAGAGCACCTACTTGGATTCCTGCGCTGTCGTTGGACGAAGAGATGTCTCCTTCGCTCCTTCGCTTCGGCTGGTCACAGTCCTCCGCGATCCCCGCGAACGGACACCTGCACACACGAAGAGAAGGCAAACGCAAGCGTGAAATCTAGTAAAAGTAACTATATGCCAGTCAGAAAAGACATAATTCACATTTATCCATTGCATAAACAAACGAGAATGGAACAATAATAGCAGTCATCTATTATTAATCAGAATAGAGAAGAGTACAACCAAATGTTCTGACGTCGATAAACTTCTCAGGAGGGATCAGTCAGCATGTATCTCAAGCATTCACCTTTGAGGATGGTTCTCCCAAGACAAACAACTCTCTCTCTCTCACACAAATGTCACAAACAAACTTCCCAAAGCAATCAATCACTTCCACTCCTAACACACCAAACCTATAGCAGCAATCTGAGCACTACAAGCTCTGTACAATCCAAGCTAAGTCTAGCTAGTTCCCACTAGTTTCTAACTAGCTGCTCATGGTAATGGTGGAAGTTTATATAGGAGAAGGAGTCTCCTAAAAAGGTGGAAGGATGAGCTTATCTTCAAGGGGAGTAGTTGCAAAGGGTCGAACAGACATGCCATAGAAGGGAGTCGATATTCACAAAGCTAACAACCAAGCCTGGAGAGATCTGGAAGGCTGGTTGTTTGAACAAATTCGCCCAAACTGGATCAGCGCGGATTATATGGAGACTGCCGCGCTGTCAGCACATAACAATAACTGAACAAGTCATGTCAGCGCGGAAGAACACGGGAAAGCCGCGCTGTGCGTCATCGCGGAAAAGTGATGTTCTTCCGCGATGGCAGCGCACGAAATACACTGTGGGGCGCTGGTCATCGCGGTTATTTTAGGAACAGACGCGCTGATGCACAAAACTTTGGAAAAATGGGTTTTAAGCCAGTTCAGGGATCAAACACTTAGTGATTGTGACTTCTGGACACAGCAGGGTGACTGACAGGAAGGTAGTGATAAATTACTGTGTAACAGCGCTTATTAAAGCATCCAACACCCTCGGCTAGGAGGATTGGGGTCATTTTGAAATTTTTTGTTATGAACTTAAGAAACAATGTTTTTTTCCTTTATCGCTGACAATATGCTTAACAACATTTTTATATACAACCGAGCAAGAATGTGCTGACATTCCCACTGTCAACGATTTTGAAAGAAGCAGGGAGCACCTACATCTGCATTGTCAGGGATTTTGAAGGGAAGCGATGACATCTCTGTTGTCAGCAAATTTTGACAAGTGAAAATGTTGACATTCCCACTGTCAACGAATTCTAAAAATAGACAGAAAGGAAATGTTGATAATCATTCTATCAGCGAAAGATTCAATTCAGAAAAACAAAGAAGCTAACAACGACAGTATCAACAAATTTCACTAGGAAGCCAGAGGGAAAAGAATGGTAACAGAAAAATAATTTTGGTGAAAGATTGAACTTGTTTGCAAAGGGACCTGTTTGCTAGCAAGGATTCAGTTCTATCAGTCAGGGACCTATTTCTATTTTCGAGGAAGATATTCTAAAGATACTTTTATTTTCCTATATGTTAGCATATATTCCAATAGATATTTTATTTTAGAAAAACTTTATGTAATTAAAGATATTTTCCATATGCATGAACTTAGAATATTTTGATATTTTTGGATTATTGTAATTAAGATTGAAATTATAATCGTGTGTTCATTTGATGTAATGTCTATAAAGACAATTTTTGAAGAAGGGAAAAAGCTTGGTTTTTATTGCAAAAACATTAGCATTTTGGTGTATTTGAGCATATCTTAAATATATTACAGTTTGATGAGGATTTGTAGAAAATTCACGTGTTACAGTTCCCTGTCCATTATTTCTCTGTTTATGAAAAATATTCTTCATGTCTAGAAAATTTTAGTATCTAAGATTGGGATTCATTTATTCTCCTTTCTCGTATTTCTTAGTCATTAGTATTTGTTGCTTCTATCAACTATAATTTTGCTTTTTTTTTTTCAGTTTTCTTCTTCTAAATTTATCAAATTATAAAACGAGCTATTGCTACCCTGCTTTTTGTGACCTGCTCATTAGATCTGTAACATCATTTGATAAACTAGACTCCATTCCCAATGGTGTCTTTTATATACATCCCAACCAAATTTTATTCTGCAAACTAAATTTGACCATAGAGATTAAAGTGTAAAACCTACTACTACAGTGACCTAGAATAATTGTATTCAAGGGTGAGATCCCTCTCCAAGTTGAATGGTTTTCCCACAGCCGGGTTTCCACTAAGAGATAACATAACCAATGCACCTCATATTCAAGTTTTATGTTTCTTCAATTTCTTGAATGGAAATAACATTTCTCAAGGCATGCCTTTCATTTCCTTTTTGAAGCAATATAAATGGTTCATGGTGCTTGAGAATGAATTTATATATTTGTAGGGACAAAAGGATCATATGGTAGCATGGACGTAAGCAATAAAATTAAAGGTGCTTTGTTATTTTAAGTTTTACCCATCTTATCCAAATTGGAAAAATATATTATTTTTCATATATCTCAATTAATTTAGAGTGAAAAAATGGAGTGATCATCTTGTATGATCATTTTAATCCTGGGTCCTAGTTTGGAGAAATGGTGTTTGAAACCTTTCATATAATGGCATTTTTGGAGGTAACAACTTTCTTGCATTAGCATCAAACCCCAAGATACTATTTCATGTGTAGAGATATTTCCAATGGTGTAAATATCATATCAATTAGAGTTTGTATGTAAGGGTTATGCCTCCCACAAATTGACCTACTATGTTGAAAATCACGGTGTAAGAGAATGCACACCAACTCCCATTACTCATGTAAATAGGATAGCCACATGTGGACTTTAAGAATACTAGAAGGTCCAAAAACATTACAGTAGTTGAGGGCTGAGGGAGTTAAACCTTACCTCTAGTTGTTCTTCGAGTTATGCTAAATATTGTTGAAAATAGCAACAAGAAATGCTAAATATATAAGTTCTAAATTTAGTAATGATATAAATAGCATTTCGGGATACCTTCCTATTTTAGTTAGTCCCTGAACTAAAATAGAGAAGTAAAAAATTCGAATTTGATCTTAGCAGTTGTTTGTAAAATAATTAATTAATTCACCATGAGTTAATTTGGTGTAGAAAATCAAACATGAAGTCTACGTGGGGACATGCAACAGTTTCTCCATTAATTGAGGAATTTATCCATCAGTTAAAGAGATAATGATGAGTTGTAATTAGTTGGCTCAGTTAACTGAGTCAAGTTCAGTTAGATTAATTCAAACAGTTTGTTGAATTAATTGTGAATTAAGTTAGTTAATGCATGCATGCATGTAACTGCTGCACTTCAGATAACTGAATATTCTCTCATAAATAACTCATGCATGTCAGTTCAGACAGAGACCTAGTTGAGATCAGATGGAGGGATAGTGTACTATCAGTTGCTAGAATATTCCATTGTGAATATATCTTGCATGCAGAAGGAATTATTTCCTTGGAGATTGCGTAGTTACTTCTTCAGTTTTTGTGAGTGTGATGAGGCCAATTCGCACATGTGGCATCACTGGACCCCAAGAAAAACTACGTGAGGAAATAGGAGACTTGGAGGGCTTGAGGAGGACATATACAATGTCTATTCAATATGTGAGTTGTATTGTTTGATTGCAGAGAGAGCAAGATAGATTGAGAGCTGATTCTTTTTGAAACTTGAATAAATTTCCACTTGTATGATAATATGGAGATTGGGGTTTTAGGCTGAGGCTTTCCCCGGGTTATTTCTTCTGTGTTATGTGCGATTGATTTCTTATTCTTAGTTATATGTGTTCTCATTGATCTTGCTCAATTCAATTAATCTTTCGCAAAGTTCGTTGTAGAAGTAGATCTTGTATTTTGCTTTAGTTTATTGCATAATCTGTTCATCTACAGTGGGAATTTCTACATGGTATCAGAGCAAAGGTGATCAAAGCAAAGAACATATACAAGAAGGGAGAAGCTCGAAGTTTTAGGTTCATGAATATAGAAATCGAGTTCTTATCACATCTCAATTTCACCAATGGCATTCAACGGTTTAAGACTCGAGTATGCCCTTAATGGTAGCTCGAATTATATAGCTTGGAAGGATCGCATGGAAGTAGTATTAGAGGATAATGGTCTAAAGGACTTCATTGATCAAGAAGTCCCCAAGCCAACTGATGCTACTCAATTGGCGGAATGGAAGAAATGTGTGGCTAGAGCAAGGAGAATCCTTCTGGAGGGAGTTCGAGACCACATTGTCTCAAGTCTCCATGGGAAGGAGACACCGTTTTCAATATGGAAAACATTGAAAGATATATATCAGAACAACAATGATCAGAGGAAGTTGGCGTTGAAAGACAAGCTTCAGAAAATCAAGTGTGAAAAGGGAAACACGATATCTACATATCTGAACAAGCTCACCACCTGCAGGGATGAGCTTGGAAGTGTAGGGATCACGACTGCTGATGATGACATGGTGAGTCTTGCACTCCTTGGTCTTCCTAAGAGTTGGCATAGCTACCAAGACTCGGTTAATGGAAGAGAAAAACTGCCAGATTGGGAACGACTTTGGTCGGATCTGATGCAGGAGGAGATAAGAAGAAGCACCAGAGATGGATCCTCATCGAAGCAAGATGATGAGGAAAATCTAGCCTTAGCAAGTAAGGCGAGGAAAGGGAAAGGCAAAGCATCCCATCCCAAATCCGGTTCTTCCCATGGTGGGAAGAAGTTTGATAAATTGAAAGTGTGATGCTTTCATTGTCATGAAGTGGGCCATTATGCTACAAATTGTCCACAGAAGAAATCCAAGAAGGGTTCCTCAAAGGGATCTAATGGTGAGGTACTGACCTCACAATTTGAGCTGGATTTCTCGCTTTTCACATGCATGGTTTCATCCATGGTGGGATGTGTGTGGTACCTGGACAGTGGAGCTTCATTCCACATGTCAGGTGACAAGAATGTTTTCAGTACCTTGGAGGAGAAGGATCTCCAGATGTGGATCGAGATGGGAAATGATGGAAAGTATCGTGTTTCAGGTGAAGGTACGGTTGTGTTTTAGAGGGAGCATGGAGCTCCCCTCACCCTGACTGATGTAAAGTATGTACCACGACTAAAGAAGAATCTTGTGTCTGTCGCTATGCTAGAAGATAAAGGCTATGATGTAGTCTTTAGTAAAGGAAAGGTATTCCTGAGGCATATCAGTACTGGACAGACAAAGTGAATTGGGATTCGAGTAAAGAATCTCTACAAGCTGGAGGTAGATGACTGTGCTGCATTGAGTTCCAAAGCTGATATGGTGCAGAGCCAAGATGTTGGTGACCTATGGCATAGAAGACTGGGCCACTTGCACCATGGAGCCCTGAAGATCATGTAGCATATTTCTACTGGATTACCCAAGGGAAAACTTGAGCAGACGAATACATGCAAAGGTTGTACTTTGGGTAAGTATGCGAAATCTTCCTTTCCGGATCGAGACAATAGAGCTAGAGAAATCCTGGAGTGAGTTCACTCAGATGTTTGTGGACCTTTCTCTACAGCCTCCATCGCTAAACAAAGGTACTATGTTATTTTTATTGATGATTTTTTTCGTAGATGCTGGATCTACTTTATGTAAAAGAAGGATCAGACCTTCTTGAGGTTTTGTGAGTTTAAAGCCTTGGCAGAGAAAGAATCTGGAAATAAAATAAAAGCCTTGCGTAGTGAAAATGGTGGAGAGTATGTCTCCCAACAGTTTAAAGACCTCTGTGCTACAGAAGGAATTAAACAGGAATTGACAGCACCCCATAACCCACAGCAGAATGGGGTGGCCGAAAGGAAGAATAGATTGATTGTGGGAGCAACTCGAGCGATGTTGCATGACCAAAGCCTACCATTGCATTTGTGGGATGAGGCATGCAATACAGCAGTATACTTGTAGAACAGAAGCCCACACCGTATACTGAGAATGAAGACACCTATGAAGGCCTTTTCTCGGAAGTGACCAAATGTGAATCACTTCCGAATCTTTGGATCATCAATCTATTGTCATGTGATCAAAGATGCCTTGAAGAAGCTGGATCCAACAGCTGAGTTGGGAATAATTTTGGGGTACACGAATACACCCCACAACTATTGGGTGTACCTGCCTACCAGTCGGAGGATAGTGGTACGCAGGTATTTGAAGTTCGACAAGCAGAAAGCCATGCGATTATCACTTGAGAGGGAGTTCAAGTTGCATGCAGAGGAGGAACTTTCAGTTCCTAAGGAGGAGGAGCCTCAGATTGATGCGGAGCATCCACATGCAGAGGATCCGGGAGTGGAGACATCCACTCATGCTGAGACTTCTAGAGATGTGAGGAAACTCTCAAGGGAAGCTGACAGATTGATGTTGGATGCGCGAGAGAATGTGGGACAACCATCTTCTCAGCGCAGACAAAGGAGGTCACCCGAGTGGTACACTAGGTACATAGCCCTGGTTGGGGAGTGTGTTGATACCGAATCTTCTTCATTCGAGGAGGCAGTGCAACAACCAGTCTGGGTTGATGCAATTGTAGAGGATTACAACTCTATCATTCGGAACAGTGTGTGGGATGTTGTCCCAAGACCTCAGGGTAAGTCAGTGGTGAGTTCCAGACGGCTTTACAAGGTAAAGCAGGTAGATGATGGCAGTGTTGAGAAACATAAGGCAAGGTTTGTTGCTCGGGGTTTCTCATAGGTCGAGGGGATCGACTACGATGAGAATTTTGCTCTCATAGCAAGGTACTCATCCATTAGATCGATGTTGGCACTATCAGCTTAGATGGGGTGGAAGATCCACCAGATGCACGTGAAGACAACATTCCTCAATGGGAAGATTGAGGAGGAGGTGTACATTGAGCAGCCAGAGAGTTTTGAGACCTTCGATCATGAGTTGCATGTGTGCCAACTCAAGAGGGCTTTGTATGGGTTGAAGCAAGCACCCCATGCTTGGTACACCAGGATCGACAACTATTTCACCAGATTGGGCTTCACCAAGAGTGAAGTATATGTGAACCTTTACCACATCATGGTAGAAGGTAAACCATTGATCATTGTTCTTTATGTAGATGATCTGATTTTGACAGGTGATGATCAACTGATACATTCTTTCAAGGAGGACCTTGCAAGAGAGTTCGAAATGAAAGACATGGGTCTTATGCACTAACTTCTAGTCATGGAGGTGTGGTAGAAAGATGGTGAAGTATTTGTGTCTCAAGGCAAGTATGCCAATGAGATACGCAGGCGCTTTCACATGGAGAAGTGCAAGCCCATGCAAACTCCTCTAGTTGGGAACTGGAGGAAGGATGATGCTACTTTAGGTGAGGTAGTAGTTGCTACTATTTATCAACAGCTGGTGGGTTCTCTTATGTATCTGGTGAACACACGACCCGACTTATGCTTTGCAGTGAGCTAGCTGAGTCAAGCTATGGTTCAGCCTACCAAGCTGTTTTGGAAGGCAGCAAAGCATGTGCCGAGATACCTCAGAGGCACATCTCAGTTCAGATTGTGGTATAGACGGACAGAGGGAGTGAAGCTTCAGGGCTTCACAGATGTGGATTGTGTAGGGAGTCCATCAAATTGGAAGAGAACTTCTGGAGGAATCTTCAACCTTGGTTCAGCTGCAGTTTCCTAGTACAACAGGAAACAGAGGTCAGTTGCACTTAGCTCAACAGAAGCTGAATACATGGCTGCTAGTCAGATTGCATGTGAGGCGATTTGGATGCGGAAGATTCTAGTGGGATTGTTTGGTCAGAGGATGGATCCAACCATGATTTACAGTGATAATCAAAGTTGTATCAAACTCTCTGAGAATCCAGTTTTTCATGATAGGTCCAAACACATTGATATCCAGTATCACCATCTTCGAGATTGTGTGGTCAATAGGATCATGTTGTTGCTGTATATTTCAACTGAGGAACATGATGCATATATTTTGATGAAGGCATTGTCAGAATGAGAGTTTGAGTTCCACAGAGACAGGATTGGGGTTACTGATAATCCCTCTCTTGTTGAGAGGGAGTGTTGAAAATAGCAACAAGAAATGCTAAATATAGAAGTGATAAATTTAGTATTGGTATAAATAGCATTTCAGGATACCTTCCTATTTTAGTTAGTCCCTGAACTAAAATAGAGAAGTAAAAATTCGAATTTGATCTTAGCAGCTATTTGTAAAATAATTTATTAATTCACCATGACTTAACTAGTTGTAGAAAATAAAACATGAAGTCTATGTGGGGACATGCAACAGTTTCTCCATTAATTGAGGAATTTATCCATTAGTTAAAGAGATAAGGATGAATTGTAATATTGAGTTGTAATTAGTTGGCTCAGTTAACTGAGTCAAGTCCAGTTAGATTAATTCAAATAGTTTGTTGAATTAATTGTGAGTTCAATTAGTTAATGCATGCATGCATGTAACTGCTGCACTTCAGATAACTAAATATTCTCTCTTAAATAACTCATGCATTTCAGTTCAAACAGAGACCCAGTTGAGACCAGATGGAGGGACAGTGTACTATTAGTTGCTAGAATATTCCATTGTCAATATCTCTTGCATGCAGAAGGAATTCTTTCCTTGGAGATTGCATAGTTACTTCTTCAGTTTTTGTGAGTGTGATGAGGCCAATTCACACATGTGGCATCCCTGGACCCCAAAAAAAACTATGCAAGGAAATAGGAGACTTGGAGGGCTTGAGGAGGACATATACAGTGTCTATTCAGTATGTGAGTTGTATTGCTTGATTGCAGAGAGAGCAAGATAGCTTGAGAGTTGATTCTTTTTGTAACTTGAACATATTTCCACTTGTATGATAATACAGAGATTGGGGTTTTAGGTTGAGGCTTTCCCCGGGTTATTTCTTCCAAGAAAAACTATGCAAGGAAATAGGAGGCTTGGAGGGCTTGAGGAGGACATATATAGTGTCCATCAGTCTGTGAGCTGTGTTGTTTGATTGTAGAGAGAGAAGGATAGCTTGAGAACTGATTCTTTTTGTAACTTGAACAAATTTCCACTTGTATGATAATACAAAGATTGGGGTTTTAGGCTGAGGCTTTCCCCAAGTTATTTCTTTTGTGTTATGTGTGATTGATTTCTCATTCTCAGTTATATGTGTTCTCATTGATCTTTCTCAATTCGATTAAGCTTCCACAAAGTTTGTTGTAGAAGTAGATCTTCTATTTTGCTTTAGTCTATTGCATAAGCTGTTGATCTACAGTGGGAACTTCTACAAATATTGGGCTATTGGATGGAGTAGGGTTTCCATTCTAATCTATTGTACTTTGTTCCATAATTGAGTAGAGTAACTTGGGGTGGAAAGTTAGAAATAAAACACAAGATTTAAGGTTTTGTAGCATCCTCACAGGCCATGGGTCTTAGGTAACTCCATAGAGAGTACCTCTTCCTTGAAATTGCATATTTCCACACTATAAAAGCTAGCAAAGTAGCCTTACCTTCTAGCTAGGTTTTCTTGTATAAAGGTTTCCCATGGTAGAACTTGTGCCTATTGTGGATGGTGTGTGTGTGTGTGTTTTATCCTACATTTCTCACATTCATTAGAGAAATTTTGAGGTAAAAATTGTGCCTCAAAATAAAAATCTACAACCAAAATCTACTTTAAAGAACCAATAGGATTCAAGATGATGATGTCAACCATGGGGGATGATTCGCCATTTTTGGAGTAAAAAGGTAAAAAGATAAAATAATAAAAAAAATACGCTTTCAACTTATATCCCCACTGTTTTACTCAAATTTCAAGCGGGAGCACTCGTTAAATATAGAATTTAATTCCTCATCCAAGGAGTACCCATGTTGCATACTTTTGATGGACTCTGTTACACGAAGAAATGAGAAATACATGAAAAAACATTATTGCAATAACGTTTTTTCATGTATTTCTCATTTCTTCATGTAGTAGAATCCATCAAAAGTATGCAACATGGGTACTCCTTGGATGAGGAATTAAATTATGCATCCAACTAGTGCTCCCACTCAAAATTTGAGTAAAATTATTGGGAGATAAATTGAAAATATGAGATGAAAAAATAATTTTCCTTTTTTCCCTCCAAAATTTGATGAGGTAATCCAATCTTATTTTTATTACTTCCATTATTATTTTATGATATTCCTTAGGAGACCCATTTTAGACCTCAAAATTTCTCTAATGCTAGTTATTTCATTATTTAAATAGAAAATCAACTATTAAAGAATCTAATATATAAAGAATAATTAACCTTCAAAGTAGATATTTAAGTTATTTTTATTAGATCTGTTGTGATGAATTGCTTAAGTGGAATATCCATATCACTTTACTTATATCATTGATATTTTATTTAAACATCCAACTATATTAAAACATGCTTTATCGTGAAAAAGGGGGAGCCAAAAGTGAAATAGTGGTTTCAAAGCCATGGTTTAGGAAGCCTTTGGTAGTGTTTTGTAGTATTTGGAAAAGTGAAATAAAAAGGGGAATTAATTATTTAATTAATGAATCGATGTGATTTTTTGACTTTACATGTATTTTCATGAAGGGTTGTGATAATGTATAAAAGGAGAAATCATTGGAAGGAAAGTGTATGTGAGAGAAAATGTACTTTTTGGAGAGAACGAGTTGTCTTAGATTTTTCACTATAGCCTTTATTTTTGGGTTGCTTCAAATGGTGAAATTGTGGTTATATTGAGGAGAGATTGAGGAGAACATATAATTAAAATTTCATACCTTGTTTTTCTATCCTTCAAAGATATATGCTGTGGAATTTATGGTTCTGTTGATGGTGCTGGACCCGCCAACATTCAGGGGATCTCCCCGATATGAAATACCAATCAGACCTCACACTGTTTGGTGTAGGAGTCCCATTAAGTATAAAGGCTCGGTTGCAAAATACTTAAAGATTTGCCTTGGCTCTAGCTGTTACCACAAGAGAGTGATGCAATGGTGTCTTCAAAAAGCAAGGGAAGTGTGCTTGGTGAATGTGCAGTTGCAATTGTGTCGAGGTTCTTTTACTGCAAAGGGGGAAAGAAGAGTTAGCCTCTAAGTGAGAGGTAATAGTACCACCTATTAGTGCCTAGATTTACCTCAGGCTGAAAAGGTAGGATCCAGGGCCAACATGAAACCACGCTCAGCCTGGTAGCTAGCCCTACCAGGTTAGGAGATGGCTCTCTCCGAGTCAATCTCAGGAAATAATGATCAATGAGGGCTTGAGATGATTGAAATATCTTCTGATCTTAGGCTAGGTATGAGTGCAAAAGATTTTGATTGAATAAAATAGTGTTTTGTTGGCTCAGAGGGAAAGACACATTTTGGGGTGCGGGGATTGAGGTTCAGTTCTACAGAGATCTCAATGGGGCAAGGTAGGAAATCGTTTTGGAACTTAAATTTGAGTGAGATGGAAGGAATAGACAGGTGAGGTGTTGAAGAGGGAAAGAGCTATCATGAATCCTCCCCAAACAGCTGAAAACATCAAATAACTAAAGCAAACTTCAAGTAGAGCACTGCACTTTCAATGAACTCTACTTACACTCTTGTTTGTTTAGTTCAGAATAAATAAGATAGATAATGGCATGCAATCACATAAATCACAATTACAAAAAGAAGCACTGTACCAAGACAATTGCCACATGAATCCCAAAGAGTGCTGCAAATCTTGGTCTCAATTCCTTAGCCAAAATGAAAATATGAGTGTACAATGAAGCTCAATGCTTTCTCAAGAGTCCAACATTCTACCAAAATCCAACCCCTACACTATGAAATTCATAAAATATATACATTTTCTCATCATTGTACTAAGGGATTGAGCTCAACCATTTTCTTCAAAATAGAATTAGTTACATTAAACTTGGGCCGAATTTCTGAAAATAGGTGTTGAAGATGAACTATGATCTCCTAAACCATAGCACCTGTTACAAAAATAAAATAGGTTTTTGTAGATAAGATCATTCTAGAGAAAAAACTTTCTCAAATTTGGGAAATTCGTTTCCAGTAGCTCGCAATCAGTTCCACAAAATCATCTCTAAAACAGAAAATCATTAAAATTTTAAATCTGTGAAAATGAGTTGTAAAGATCTAGTCACATATCCCAATCCATGATGCCTGTGAATAAAATGAAAGAGGTTTTTGTTATATGGCTCATTCTTAACATAACTCTCCTTGGGTTTTCAAAATTACTTTCCATCTGTTGTAAAATGGCCCCGCACTAAAATGACTAAAACAGTAAAAAGTATGAAACATTTGCTTTGTTTTAATGTAGGCTCCAAATATCACTGTATATCTCCCACATAGTAGCACTTGTGCATAAACGGAAGGAGGTTTTTGTTATCTAGTATGTGATGAAAAAACACCTCTTTCAATTTTGAAAAATTCCTTAACATTATTTCAGAAACTTATTTTGTACTAAACTTGTCTTTGTGTGCAGCAACTGACCTCAAAACATGCATAACCAAGAATCACTCATTCATTTCTTCTAATCCAGGAACCTGTTACGGGAGTGTGATATACCATTGGAAATATTTTTCCAAGATTCTTCTGGTGGACACACTTGTGACATGTTTTGTGTTGAAATCATGTGCAAAACATCTAACAAAACCAAACATAGTAAGAGATCATGTTGATCCCTAGTGACAGGCTACGAAGACTGGAACTAAAACCACCCAGGAAGAGACACACATGAACCAGACGAATCTGTCTAACATCCTGCGAAATAGTCCACAACGAATGCGACGGTCACTATAACCAAAAAACAAGGAAATATTTGTCTAGTGTCTAGCGGCATAGTCCACAAGAATGGGACAACAATAACAACCATTACAATACATTCTCAATAAGATAACCACCAAAATAATTGAAATTGTTCAACTATCTTAGTACATGTGAAAGCAAGCATGAAATACAAACATCCACTGAATAGTCTTACAAACATTCATAGTCTATGCATGAAGAATGTGTTGGCCTTAAAAGGCTTATGCTATTAAGAAAAAGTTCCTAGACACACGTTTATAATGTACATCACTATCCCAGTAGTGGGACATTGGAGCCACTCCTTTCTCCCCAAAGATCTAGTTGATCTCGCTAATGCCTTACAGGGGGAGCCATGGTGAAAATTCCTTTGCTCATACAATGAGGGGGTATATTTAACCAAGGGATGATGCTTCCCCCTTATGACTCTTTGACTACCCTCATGACTGTTCAACTTCCTTTGAATTTTCAACTTACATGACTCTTCATATT
Organism: Pinus tabuliformis; assembly: GCA_031772625.1. Taxonomy (NCBI): domain Eukaryota; kingdom Viridiplantae; phylum Streptophyta; class Pinopsida; order Pinales; family Pinaceae; genus Pinus; species Pinus tabuliformis. The sequence goes on from CM062819.1 coordinate 168,387,572, forward strand.
CATGTGTGTCTTTTGGACTTCCACGTTATGTAGAAAATCATGCATATTCACAAGCTCATGCAATGTACTAAAGTACAGGACAAGAATCTACTTCTACTTTCAACCAGCGGAAGCCAATAAATCGATGAAAACAATATAAACAAGAAGAAGATAAACCAATGGAACATAACACAAGATGTATCTGGGGAAAGCCACTGCTCAAAACCCCACTATCTGTATTGCATATATCAGAAATATGAGTGAATATACAAAGCATGTTCTCAGTAGAAAAATTCCGCACAAGTATGCTCAACTCTCTTAGCTCACAAGCTAGATCTTGGCCAACACTTAGCCAATTCTGCAGATCTCCAAGCCCCTAATCTCTTGCATAATTCCTAGGATAAATAGCCTGTATTTAAAGGGAATTCATGCTTCCAAAACTGCGCAATCCAAACATAGGATGAATCTCTAATGCATGCATGATATTTACACTCCAGTAAATAATACAACTGATAGTACATTTTCCCTGCACTCTAGTCTCAGCTAGGTCTTTCTCAGAATCGACATGCACGAGTTTCTGATGAGGGAATCTTCAGTTGACTAGAGTGACACTTATGGATGCACTAGTGGGCCAACTGAATGTTAATTCTCTATTAGTTCCACAAATAGTTTGGAACTAACTTAATTGAACTTAACTCAGTAAAATGAGAGATCTAATTTCCAACTCAACTTAAACTCATATTGGACCCCTAAAACTTAGGGAGAACATATACATGACTTCAGAAAGACTTCCAACTCGAAATTCCTAAGCTAAGTAAGTTAATTAAACTTAATTAACTATTTACAAGTTGCTATGAGAATAGAATTTGATTTTAGTTCTCATTTTAATTCAAGAACAAATTAAAATGGAATTTCTTGTTGTCATTTCTCAACACTCCCTCTCAACAAGAAAGGGATTATCATCTACTCTGATCCTGTCTCTGTGAAAATCGAATTTACATCTTGACAATACCATTGTCGAAATGTCAGCATCTTTCTCCTCTGTGGGAATGTACTCTAACAACATAATATGCCTCAATACACAGTCTCTGAGATGATGATATCAGATATCAATATACTTGGACTGATCATGAAAAACTAGATTTTTAGAGAGTTTGATACAACTTTGATTATCGCACTAAATCATAGTTAGATCCATCTATTTATCAAACAAACCAACCAAGATCTTACTCATCTGATGGCATCACAATATGCCTAACTCGCAACCATGTACTCTGCCTCTGTTGAACTGACAACAACCGATCTCTGTTTCCTGTTGTACCAAGAAACTATCACTGACCTAATACTCAAGAAACCTCCTCGTGTGCTCTTCCTGTCGGATGGACTCCTTGCCAAATTTACATCAGTGAAGCCTTCAATCTTTACTGCCTCTATCTATTTGTAATATAATCCATACTGAAAAGTTCTCCTAAGGTATCTTAACACATGCTTTGCCACCTTCCAATACAGCTTGGTAGGCCTAACCATCGCTTGACTAAGTTGGTTAACTGCATAACACATATCTAGTCGTGTGTTCACCAAGTACATGTGTGAACCCACAAGCTGCTTGTAAAAGGTAGCTTCCACTACTTCCCCTGAAGTAGCATCCTCCTTCCTCTAGTTACCTACTAGAGGAGTCTTCATGGGTTTGATGCTCTCAATGTGAAATATCTTGAGTATCTCATTGGCATACTTGCCCTAAGACACAAACAACTCTCCATCTCCCTGCCATACCTCCATGCCAAGAAAGTAATGCATGATCCCCATTTCATTCATCTCAAACTCTCTTGCAAGGTCCTCCTTGCAAGACTTGATCAGTTGATCATCACCTGTCAGTATGAGATCATCAACATAAAGTACAATGATCAAAGGTTTACCTTCCACCACTATGTGGTATAGGTTCGCATCCACTTCACTCTTCATGAAGCTGAACCCGGTGAAGTAACTATCTATCATGGTGTACCAAGCATGAGGTGCTTGCTTCAGGCCATACAACAATTTCTTGAGCCGATACACATGCAACTCACAGTCAAAGATCTCAAAACCTTTAGGATTCTTTATGTACACCTCTTCCTCAATCATGCCATTAAGGAAGGTTGTCTTCACATCCATTTGATGTATCTTCCAACCCATCTGTGTTGATAGTGCCACTATAGATTTTATTGATGAGTACCTTGCAACAAGAGCAAAGGTCTCATAATAGTCAATCTCCTCTACCTGTGAAAAGCCATTGGCCACAAATATAGCCTTATACTTCTCCACACTACCATCGACATCATGCATTACCTTATAAAGCCAATAGGAGCTCACCACTGACTTTTCCTCTAGTCTCCAGACCACATTCCAAACACTATTATGAACTACAGAGTCATACTCCTCCACCATGGCATCAACCCAAACCGACTGCTGCAATGCTTCCTTAAAGAAATATGGCTCTGTCACAACACATTGGCCCATAAGAGCCATGTATCTAGTGTACCTCTAAGGTGACATCCTCTACCTACACTGAAAAGTGAGTGCTCCCACATTCTCCCGTGCATCATCCAACAATCTGTCAGCCTCTCTGGTGTGCTTTCTTCCCTCTCTGGAAGTGTTTTCCTGAGTAGATGTCTCCACTCCCAAATCCTTTGCATGTCACTACTCCACATCAATGTGAGGCTCCTCAACCTTAGGAGCTAAAATCTCCTCATCTGCATGTATCTCAAGCTCCCTCTCAAGGGAAACTCGCATGGCCTTCTCATCAAATCTGACATCCCTGCAAACCATTGTCATCCTGTTGTTCGACAAGTACACCCAATAGTTGTGTGGTGAGTCATTGTACCCCAAAAATATCACCAACGCTGATGTCAGCTCAAGCTTCTTCCATGCATCTTTGGTCACATGGAAATATACCGATGAATCAAAAATCCTGAAGTGACTAACATCTAGCCTCTTACCAGAATAATCCTCCTCTGGTGTCTTCATCTCAAGTATATCATGTGGGCTACAGTTCTGAACATAAATTGTTGTGTTGCATGCCTCATCCCACATGTGTAGTGGTAGGCCTTGATCATGAAACATCACCCTCGCTACCCCTACAATGCTTTTGTTCCTCCTCTCGGCCACCCCATTCTGCAGAGGGTTATGGGGTGTCGTCAACTCCCGTTTAATCGCTTTCGCTGCACAGAAGTTCTTAAAATTGTTCGAGACATATTCACCAACATTATAACTTTGTAGAGCTTTAACCTTCTTGCCTCACTCTTTCTCCACCAATTATTTAAACTCACAAAACTTTGTGAAAGTTTTATCCTTTTTTCTGCATGAAAAATATCCAGCATTTTCGAGAAAATTCATCAAAAAATATAACATAATACCTTTGTTTGGCTGTGGATGATGTCAAGAATGGTCCACACACAACTAAATGGACTCGCTCTAGAATAGCCTCTTCTCAACTATCTCTGTCATGAAAGGAAGACTTGGTGTATTTTCCCAAAGTACACCCCTTGCATGTATCAACTTGCTCAAGCGTACCTTTGGGAAGTCCGGTAGAGATCTGCTGCAATATCTTCAAAGCCCCATGATATAAGTGGTCCAATCGCCTGTGCCAAAACTCATGAACATCTCGACTATGCACCCTTTCTACTTTTGTTCTCAAAGCAACACATTCCTCTACCTCCATCTTATAGAGATTCTTTACCTGAATCCTTATCTTGTTTACTTGACATGTGTCTATGTGTCGAAGGAACGCCTTTCGTTTCAAGAAGATCACATCATAGCATATATCCTCAAGCATGGCAATGGATACCAAGTGTTTCTTCATCCCATGCACATACATAACATTCTTCAAGGTGAGTGGAGCCCCATTCTCCCTCTGAAAAGAAATTGTGCCCAATCCAGTAACACTATACTTCCCATTGTCACCCATCTCGATATGCATCTAGAGATCTTTCTCCTCTAGGTCACTGAATAACTCTTTATCACCAGTCATGTGGAATGAAGCTCCACTATCTAAGTACCATACACTTCCCATCATTGATGACACCATGCATGCAATGAGGGAAAAGTCCAATTCGAATTGAGAGGCCAAAGCCTCACCCGTCGCTCCTCCTGAGGAATTCTTCTTGGACTTCTTGAGTGGACAATTTGTAGCAAAATGGCCCAGCTCATGACAATGAAAGCACTTAAATTTCATCATGTATTTAGTCTTACCTCCATGATAAGAATCCAATTTGGAATTTAAAGCTTTCCCTTTACCCTTTTTCCCCATTAATCACTAAGGCACAATTCTCTTTATCATCAGTCTTTGATGAAGATCCATCCCCGATGTTCCTCCTGATTTCCTCCTGTATAAAATCTGATCATAGTCGTTCCCATTCTGGCAGCTTCCCCTAACCATTGACAAAGTTCTGATAACTATGCCAACACTTTTGGAGTCCCAAAAGAGCGAGAATCACTATATCATCCTCGGAAACAGTGATTCTAACACTTCCAAGTTCATTACGACATTGAGTGAACTTGGTCAAGTATTTTGGAATAGTCTCACCTTTCTCCATTTTGATTTTTCGAAGTTTGTTATTTAGTACCAATTTCCTTTGGTCGTCATTGTTCTAATACATGTTCGTCAATGCTTTCCACATATCATATAGAGTTTCCTTGCCATGGAGACTTGAGACAATGTGGTCTCGAATTCCCTCAAGGATCATCTGCCTCGCCTTCACCACACCTTCCATTCGGCCATATTTTGTGCATCTGATGCTGCTACCTTAGGAAAATCTTAATCAATGAATTCCTTCAAGCCATTATCCTCCAGAGTAGCCTCCATTCTATCCCTCTAGGCTATATAATTCAAGTTGCCTTCCAAGGCATACTCGAGCTACAAACCAGAGAACGCCATCTGCCGATCCTGAAGTATGTATTGCAAATTTTAATTTCAACTATAACCCAAAAATCAAAACTTCGAAATCTTATTTAGTACATTGAATTCAGCTCTGATACCATGTAGAAAAATCCTATAGATTCATATGCTCATGCAATGTACTAAAGCACAGGACAAGAATCTACTTCTACTTTCAACCAGCAAAAGCCAATAGATCGATGAAAACAATATGAACACGAAGAAGATAAATCAATGGCACATAACACACGATGTATCTAGGGAAAGAAACTGCTTAAAACCATACTATTTTTATTTCATATATCATAAATATGACTGAAGATACAAATCTTGTTCTCACTAGAATAATTCTGCACAAGTATGCTAAACTCTCTCAGCTCACAAGCTAGCTCTTGGCCAACACTTAGCCAATTCTTCATCTCTCCAAGCCCCTAATCTCTTGAGTAATTCCTAAGATGAATAACCCATATTTAAAGGGAATTCATGCTTCCAAAATTGCGCAATCCAAACATAGGATCAATCTATGATTCATGCATGATATTTACACTCTATTAAACAATACAATTGATAGTACATTGTCCCTGCACTCTAGTCTCAACTGGGTCTTTCTCAGAATTGATATACATGATTTTATGATGAGGGAATCTTCAGTTAACTAGAGTGACACATGTGGATGCACTAGTGCACCAATTGTAAATTCTCTATTAATTCCACAAACAATTTGGAACTAATTTAACTGAACTTAACTCAGTAAACTGAGAGATCTAATTTCCAACTCAATTTAAACTCATACTGAACCCCTAAAACTTAGGAAGAACATGTACATGACTTCAGAAAGACTTCCAACTCGAAATTCCTAGGATAATTAAGTTAATTAAACTTAATTAACTATTTACAAGTTGCTATGAGAATAGAATTCGATTTTAATTCTCAGTTTAATTCAAGGAAAAATTAAACTGGAATTTCTTGTTTCCATTTCTCAACAATTTATAATATGTTTGAATACAATATATGTGGTCCAAAATAGTGATGTGGCATATGACTACTCATGACAATACATGACATGACACTGTTGACATGGACTACTTGATGATGTGGCAATGTCAAGTCACTATTGTTGTTGAGTGGTGGATGTCTTATTGGATATTCTTTCTCTTCTCCTCCACATGACTTGGTGATGTAGAGTCTTCAATGATCTTAAGTCTTGAATTGTAGTTGCAAAATTGTGTCCATTTTCTTCCTCTTGATAGATCCACTTTTGAGTTCAACTACAAGAGAGTCTTTAGGCATGATTCCCTCCTCCTTCTCCTTCTTCATCATCTCGCCATGACATGACAATGTACCTGTTCCAGCAATTTACTCATGACGGGATGACATCAATCTAAAAACCCCCAAGTCTAAGATGATGCATTTGTATCCATGAACTGAGCCCAAAACAAGTCAAAAACTTGAATAAAGGGCTTATTAACTGACCATTGTGCAGTTCTAGTAGAAATGGGGAGAGATTGGACTTTAATACTACGCAATGCGCTACTCAGGGAGGCTTGAAAGGCATAGCTGTGCAGTTTCTGGAGGGAGTGGGGTCTGGATGAGGGAAAGGTCATTGAAGGAAGCATCTACACAGTTTTGGAGGGCCAAACCTGTCACCTTATCTTGACCATTTTCTAATCAACTAATCCTTTTCTCACATCATTCTGACATTTAAAACACTTCTCAAATTACTTTTGTGTGCTACACACCCTCTCTGAATCTTCTCTTCACGTGGGTCTATTTGACATGTGAGTTCATTCATCGCAACTTTCTTTCCTCAAATCTGCACATTGCACTATGAATTTAGAAATTATTAACATCCTTCTTCTTAAGAATGGTCTCAACAAAATATTAGTGAATATCATTTTCCATTTTTTATTTTTGGTATTCTATATGGTTTCAATAATAAAAAAATAGATTCTACTTCACATTATAAATAATAATTGATTTTTTAGTGAATATCTTTTTCCATTTTTTGCATGGTTTTCAAATTGATTTTAATTCACATTAATAATGAAAAAATTCCTCCTTTTAGTATCATAATTTAATTTTCCCATTTTTAATGAATATCGTTTTCCATTTTTGATATTCAATATGGTTTTAAGAACTAAATTGATTCTAATTTACATTACTAATGAAAAACCAAATTTATTCTAATTCATAGTAATAATGAAAAATTTCTTACTTTCAGTATTGTAATTTATTTTTCGATAGATTTTTAATTTTTTAACATCTCAATATTATAATAAATTTAAATGTTCAAAATTCAAGAAAAATACATTAAAAAATAGTTATATAATTATATTAATCTACACTCTCTTCTTCTTACTTATGTAATTGTTTATAATACATTCACAATAATTGAAAGCTTAATACACTAAATTTATAATTGTATTAAACTACACTTTCTTCTTCTTGTGTAATTTTCTATAATACATTCACAATAATGGAAAGCTTAATACACTAAATTTCATATACAAGATGTTACACTAAATCTCATATATAAGATGGTTATAGTTTCATATTAATATTGTTTAATTATTTATATCACATTTACAATAATTGAAAGCTTATTAGACTACAATCTCATATTCAAGACGGAGTTTGATTTCATATTAAAAGTGTTGTATATTAATATTAATATAATAAGTAATAAAGCTTATAAATATAAAATTTAAATTAATATTTTATTAAAAATTGTAAAATTTTATTATAATAAAAAATATGAAGTAGATATGATAAAGTAATTTATAAAATATATTAGAAATTTATATTTTATAATTTAATACAAAAATTAAAAGTACTTATCCATTTAACTATGAAAAATAAAAAAAAATATGGTAATAGCTAAAGATAAAAAGAAAAAATGATCATACATTTTTTTTCTTTTTCTTTTCTTGACTTAATTCAACTTACTAGAAGAAGATTTCACATGGACATTTGTAGTTTAAAAGTCAAAGTCATCATATTCATAGAATCTCTTCATTCTTCTTATTGGAATGTTATTAGCAACTTCCATCCTTGGGGAGAAAAACTTGCTTTATGGACTTCCTCACTAGCTTCAAGGGGAGTGTTCTTTTCTCAATTGGAACCTTTGGACAATAGTCTATAACTCTATTGTTTGCTGACTCTGTTCTTCCTAATCACTTCCATGAATTGGTTAAGGGATTCTCACCTTTTTGGTTGTGGTTTGGGCCATCTTTTCCTTAGTAGCTGAGATCATAAATGAGGACAAGTGTCTTGTAGATGTCCTATTTATTAGCCAATCTAACTCCAGAAAAACATTTGTATTTCCATAATTTAAGGCCTGATTCCATTTAAAATTTTCTCATTTAAGAAAATTTTTGTTTAATGACCCCTTATTAAGGTCTACCTCAATGCAAATGTGAGTGCATGTGCACAATCCCACCTCAGCCCTCTCAAGATCTATTAGTGTCACTTCCCATAGTTATTTCTTCAAAACTGAAAAATATGTAATGGTAGATTTGAGAGACAAACCCATATTGGCATTCTAGTGACTAACATACTGTCAGGGTCAAATTATAGCAACCATGGGGCAACAAAATTTCCTCCTCTTCCGCAAATGTAAGGACTCTTCTTAAACACTTTTTAATAATCAACATGATTAAAAAATTAAGACAATAAATACCCTTTTGAGCATAGAAATATCTCATAATGTTTTATCTAGTTTAAGTGGATCCACAAGTACAAATTTAATGAAGGACGTCAATACCCATAAAATATGCATATCACTACATTTGGTTCCTTGACTTTAATATTGAGAGGACCTTTGTGACCTCTTGCTCTAAACCATCCAAAAGTGACACCTCTTCTAATTATTCCATGATATATGTTATGAGCATAGAGGAATAAAATATGTGCATGTGGATTGTTTGTTTCTAACCACATGCTTAAAAGTAATGGGTTTGGAGGTTGAAGATGTTTCTTTACTCACCACTCCTACACATAAGAATAAAAAGATAAATACACTTGAAACCTTGCTTATGTTATCTTATACTAATAGAGCTCAATCATTAATGTATTTCCCTAGAAATGAAGCCATTCCTATTTCACATGGATCCTTTGTGTATGGTCTAGTTCCATGGGATGTTCTCTTTGTGAACTTATGACGTAGCACCCGTGGTCATGGTATATTAAATAATGCCCCTAGTTTCACTAAGTATTGATAGATAACTGCCAAAATTATTTTTTGAACCCTCATCCCAATACATGTTTCCAATAAAACAACCCACATTTTTTTTCTAGATACCCATTTTATTCCCCTTAATACCTTTAAATATCCTGGTAACCTACACCTCCCCCACAATACTTACAATATATTGATTACATATTTTGCAAAATTTTAGAAACCTCTTTATGAATGAATATGGTAAAATATTGTTCAACAAGGTGAAGCCCCTATGCCATAGTCTAAGCTTTATATCTTAAATATATTACGGTTTGATGAGTATTTGCAGAAAATTCATGTGTTGCAGTTCCCTGTCTGTTATTTCTCTGTTTATGAAAAATATTCTTCATGTCTAGAAAATTTTAGTATCTGAGATTGGGATTCATTTATTCTCCTTCCTCGTATTTCTTAGTCATTAGTACTTGTTTCTTCTATCAACTATAATTTTCCTTTATTTTCAGTTTTCTTCTTCTAAATTTCTCAAATTATAAAAGGAGTTATTGCTACCCTACTTTTTGTGTCTTGCTCATTAGATCTGTAGCATCCTTTGATAAAATTGGATTCCATTACAAATGGTGTCTTTTATATACATCCCAACCAAATTTTATTCTACAAACTAAATCTGACCATAGAGCTTAAAGTGTAAAACCTGCTACTACAGTGACCTAGAATAGTTGTATTTTAGGGAGAGATCCCTCTCTAGGTTGAAGGGACACCTCTCAACCTCAAATAGGTTTGAGGCTACCTTAGAGGTTTCCTCGCAACCGAGTTTCCTCTAAGAGGTAACATAACCAATACACCTCATATTCAAGTTTTATGTTTCTTCAATTTCTTGAATGGAAATAACATTTTGCAAGGCATGCCTTTCATTTCCTTTTTGAAGCAATATGAATTGTTCATGGTGCTTGAGAATGAGTTGATATATTTTTAGCGACAAAAGGATCATATGATAGCATGGACTTAAGGAATAAAATTAAAGGTGCTTTGTTATTTTAAGTTTTACCCATCTTGTCCAAATTGGAAAAATATATTATTTGTCATATATCTCAATTAATATAGAGTGAAAAATGGAGGGATCATCTTGTATGATCATTTTAAGCCTGTGTCCTAGTTTGGAGAATTGGTGTTTGAAACCTTTCAAGTCATTTTGAGGCATTAAATGGCATTTTTGGAGGTAAAAACTTTCTTGCATTAGCATCAAACACCAAGATACTATTTTATGTGTAGAGATATTTCCAATGGTGTAAAGATCATATCAATTAGAGTTTGTATGTAAGGGTTATGCTTCCCACAAATTGACCTACTATGTTGAAAATCATGGTGTAAGAGAATGCACACCAACCCCCATTACTCATGTAAATAGGGTAGCCACATGTGGACTTTAAGAATACTAGAAGTTCCAAAACCATAACACTAGTTGAGGGTTGAGGGATTTAAACCTTACCTCTCGTTGTTCTCCAGGTTATGCTAAATATCGAGCTATTGGATGGAGTAGGGGTTCCATTCTAATCTATTGTCCTTTGTTCCATAGTTGATTAGAGTAACTAGGGGTGGAAAGTTAGAAAAAAAACACAAGAGTTAAGGTTTTGTAGCACCCTCATATGCCACAGGTCTTAGGTAACTCCATAGAGAGTACCTCTTCTTTTGTAATTGCATATTTCCACACCATATAAAAGATAGCAGAGTAGCCTTACCTTCTAGCTAGGTTTTCTCATATAAAGGTTTCCCATGGTAAAACTTGTGAATATTGTGGATGGTGTGTGTGTGTGTGTTTTATCCTATATTTCTCACATTCATTAGAGAAATTTTGAGGTAAAAAATGTGCCTCAAAAAAAAAATGTACAACCAAAATCTACTTTAAAGAACCAATAGGATTCAAGATGATGATGTCAACCATGGGGGATGATTCACCATTTTTGGAGTAAAAAGGTAAAAAGATAAAAAAATAAAAAAATACGCTTTCAACTTGTATTTTCAACTTATATCCCCACAATTTTACTCAAATTTCAAGTGGGAGCACTCGTTAGATGCAGAATTTAATTCCTCATCCAAGGAGTATCCATGTTGCATACTTTTTATGGACTCTGTTACACGAATAAATGAGAAATACATGAAAAAAACATTATTGCAATAACGTTTTTTCATGTATTTCTCATTTCTTCATGTAGCAGAGTCCATCAAAAGTATGCAACATGGGTACTCCTTGGATGAGGAATTAAAGTATGCATCCAACTAGTGCTTCCACTCAAAATTTGAGTAAAATTGTTGGTAGATAAGTTGAAAAAATAGTTTTCCTTTTTTCCCTCCAAAATTTAATGAGGTAATCCAATCTTATTTTATTGCTTCCATTATTATTTTATAATATTCCTTAGGAGGCCCATTTTAGACCTCAAAATTTCTCTAATGCTAGTTATTTCATTATTAAAATAGAAAGTCAACTATTAAAGAATCTAATATATAAAGAATAATTAACCTTCAAAGTAGATATTTTAGTTATTTTTATTAGATCTGTTGTGATGAATTGCTTCAGTGGAATATCCATAGAACTTTACTTATCACTATCATGTTGAAATAAAATGTTGTCATTGATGTCAAAGAGATTATATCATTGATATTATATATAAACATCCAACTATATTAAAACATTCTTTCTCGTGAAAAGTGGGCAGTCAAAAGTGAAATAGTGGTTTCAAAGCCATTGTTTAGGAAGCCTTTGGTATTGTTTTGTAGTATTTGGAAAAGTGAAATAAAAAGGGGAATTAATTATTTATTTAATGAATCGACATGAATTTTTTACTTTACATGTATTTTCATGAAGGGTTGTGATAATGTATAAAAGGAGAAATCATTGGAAGGAAAGCGTATGTGAGAGAAAATGTACTTTTTGGAGAGAACGAGTTTTCTTAGATTTTTCACTATAGCCTTTATTTTTGGGTTGCTTCAAATGGTGAAATTTTGGTTATATTGCGAAGAGATTGAGGAGAACATCAAATTAAAATTTCGTACCTTGGTTCTCTATCCTTTCAAAGATATATGTTGTGGAAGTTAGGGTTCCGTTGATGGTGCTGGACCCACCAAAATTTAGGGGATATTCTCGATATCAAATCACAATCAGAGCTCATACCATTTGGTGTAGGAGTCCCAGCCAGTATAAAGGCTCGGTTGCAAAATCCTTAAAGATTCACCCTGGCTCTAGCTGTTAGCACAAGAGTGTGATGCAATGGTGTCTTTGAAAAGCAAGGGAAGTGTGCCTGGTGAATGTGCAGTTGCAATTGTGTCAAGGTTATTCTACTGCAAAGGGGGAAAGAAGAGTGAGCCTCTAAGTGAGAGGTAATAGTACCACCTAGGAAGAGACACACTTGAACCAGAAGAATTTATCTAACATCCTACAGAATAGTCCACAACGAATGCGACGGTCGCTACAACCAAAAAACAAGGAAATATTTGTCTAGTGTCTGGTGGCATAGTACATAAGAATGGGACAACAATAACAACCATTACAATACATTCTCAATAACATAAGCACCAAAACAATCGAAATAGTTCAACTATCTTAGTACATGTGAAAGCAAACGTGAAATACAAATGTCCACTGAATAGTCTTACAAACATTCATAGTCTATGCATGAAGAATGTGTTGGCCTTAAAAGGCTTATGTTATTAAGAAAAAGTTCCAAGACACATGTTTACAATGTACATCACTATCCCAGTAGTGGGACATTGGAGCCACTCCTTGCTCCCAAAGAGCTAGTCGATCTCTCTAATGCCTTACAAGAGGAGCCATGTTGAAAATTCCTTTTCTCATACAATGTGGGGGTATATTTAACCAAGGGGTGATGCTTCCCCCTTGTGACTCTTTGACTACCCTCATGACTGTTCAACTTCCTTTGACTTTTCAACTTACATGACTCTTCATATTCATTTGTGTCCTTTGGACTTCCACGTTATGTAGAAAATCATGTAGATTCATAAGCTCATGCAATGTACTAAAGTACAGGACAAGAATCTACTTCTACTTTCAACCAACGAAAGCCAATAGATCGATGAAAACAATATGAACAAGAAGAAGATAAATCAATGGCACATAACACAAGATGTATCTAGGGAAAGCCACTGCTCAAAACCCCACTATCTGTATTGCATATATCAGAAATATGAGTGAATATACAAAGCTTGTTCTCACTAGAACAATTCCGCACAAGTATGCTCAACTCTCTCAGCTCACAAGCTAGCTCTTGGCCAACACTTAGCCAATTCTGCAGCTCTCCAAGCCCCTAATCTCTTGCATAATTCCTAGGATGAATAGCCTGTATTTAAAGGGAATTCATGCTTCCAAAACTGTGCAATCCAAACATAGGATCAATCTCTAATGCATGCATGATATTTACACTCCAGTAAATAATACAATTGATAGTACATTTTCCCTGCACTCTAGTCTCAGCTGGGTCTTTCTCAGAATCGACATGCATGAGTTTCTGATGAGGGAATCTTCAGTTGACTAGAGTGACACTTGTGGATGCACTAGTGGGCCAACTAAATTTTAACTCTCTATTAGTTCCACAAACAGTTTGGAACTAATTTAATTGAACTTAACTCAATAAAATGAGAAATATAATTTCCAACTCAAGTTAAACTCATATTGGACCCCTAAAACTAAGGGAGAACATATACATGACTTTAGAAAGACTTCCAACTTGGAATTCCTAAGCTAATTAAGTTAATTAAACTTAATTAACTATTTACAAGTTGCTATGAGAATATAATTTGATTTTAGTTCTTAGTTTAATTCAAGGACAAATTAAAATGGAATTTCTTGTTGTCATTTCTCAACACTCCCTCTCAAAAAGAAAGGGATTATCATCTACTCTTATCCTATTTCTGTGAAACTCAAATTTACATCTTGACAATTCCTTTGTCGAAATGTCAGCATCTTTCTCCTCTGTGGGAATGTACTCTAACAACATAATTTGCCTCAATACAAAATCTCTGAGATGATGATATCATATATCAATATTTTTGGACCCGATCATGAAAAACTAGATTTTTAGAGAGTCTAATACAACTCTGATTATTGCAGTAAATCATAGTTATATCCATCTGCTGATCAAACAAACCAACCAAGATCTTGCTCATCCGATGGCCTCACTAGCTGCCTAACTCGCAACCATGTACTCTGCCTTTGCTGAACTGAGAGCAACCAATCTCTATTTCCTGTTGTACCAAGAAACTATTGCTGACCTAATAATGAAGATCCCTCCTCATGTGCTCTTCCTTTTGGGTGGACTCCTTTCCCAATTTGCATCAGTGAAGCCTTCAAGCTTCACTCCCTCTGTCTGTTTGTACTATAATCCATACTGAGAAGTTCTCCTAAGGTATCTTAACACATGCTTTTCCACCTTCCAATACAGATTGGTAGGCCTAACCATCGCTTGACTAAGTTGGTTAACTGCATAGCACATATCCAGTCATGTGTTCACCAAGTACATGTGTGAACCCACAATTTTCCTGTAAAAGGTAGCTTCCACTACTTCCCCTGAAGTAGCATCTTCCTTCCTCTAGTTACCTGCTAGAGGAGTCTCCATGGGTTTGATGCTCTCAATGTAGAATCTCTTGAGTATCTCATTGGCATACTTTCCCTGAGACACAAACAACTCCCCATCTCCCTGCCATACCTCCATGCCAAGAAAGTAATGCATGATCCCCATGTCATTCATCTCAAACTCTCTTGCAAGGTCCTCCTTGCAAGACTTGATCAACTGATCATCACCTGTCAGTATGAGATCATAAACATAAAGTAAAATGATCAAAGGTTTAACTTCCACCACTATGTGGTACAGGTTTGCATCCACTTCACTCTTCGTGAAGCTGAACCTGGTGAAGTAACTATCTATCATGGTGTACCAAGCACGGGGTGCTTGCTTCAGTCCATACAACGCTCTCTTGAGCTGGTACACATGCAACTCACAATCAAAGCTCTCAAAAAATTTAGCCTTCTATATGTACACCTTTTCCTCAATCATGCCATTAAGGAAGGTTGTCTTCACATCCATTTGATGTATCTTCCAACCCGTCTATGTTGATAGTGCCAATATAGATTTGATTGATGAGTACCTTGCAACAAGACCAAAGGTCTCATCGTAGTCAATCCCCTCTACCTGTGAAAACACATTGGCCACAAATCTAGCCTTACGCTTCTCCACACTACCATCTACAACATGCTTTAACCTGTAAAGCCAACAGGAGCTGACCACTGACTTGTCCTCCAGTCTCAGCACCACATCCCAAACACTATTACAGACTGCAGACTCATACTCTTCCACCATCGCACCAACCCAAACTGATTTCTACAATGCTTCCTTAAAGGAAGATGGATTTGTCGCAACACATTGGCCCATAAGAGATGTATCTAATGTGCCTCTTAGGTGACCTCCTCTACCCGCATTGAGAAATGGATGCTCCCACATTCTCCCGTGCATCATCCAACAATCTATCAGCCTCTCTGGTGTGCTTTCTTCCCTCTCTGGAAGATTTTTCCTGAGTAGATATCTCCACTCCCGGATCCTTTGCATGTGGCTACTCCACATCAATCTGAGGCTCCTCAACCTTAGGAGCTAAAATCTCCTCATCTGCATGTATCTCAAGCTCCCACTCAAGGGAAACTCGCATTGTTATTGGGAAATCTAGTGTCTATGCAAAGCTGCTAGTCCCACTAAGACTGGTAGCTATCTTAGAAACAAACAAACTAAAACCACTTTCGTTTTCCTTTATGAGAAGTAGATAAGAGTGGGATGAAGGACACCAACCTCAGTCTTGCACTTGGTTCCTTGCTTGATTCCTCTCCTTTCTGATAGATCTTTGCCGCTTCTCCTTCGTCTACCCGACTTCAAAGAGCACCTGTGGAATCAAAGCAGCATAATACTATCGAAGAACAGAGATCTACAATCATAAACAATATAGGACGAGATATATATTGACCACACAAATTCATATTTCATCAAACATACAAGAATGTGGAGGAAAACTTGAATAACTTTATTAATAATCAAGAATAGCAGAGAGGATTACAACCAATTGTTCTAACCCAGCATCATCCTCCAGCATGAAAGCCCTTCTTTCACCTCATGAAAAGCCTAGATCACCCAACACTATGATATTCCAACAAGAAACCAACATCACTTCCTTACAAGATACAAAATTCTAGCCTCTGGATCTCTGGGATGAGGGATCCATATATAGATGATTGCAGGGGGGTGAGTCAGCTTCTAGGATTCTGATTAGTGTCCTCTCTCTGATAGTTCTTGATTCCACTTGGAGATTGATGATCTCTTACTCATCCCTGGGTGAATTCAGAGAGGCAAGTGTCACAGGAGAAGTTTCTGGAAGATTCCATGTTCATCCACCTCGCAAATTGTCTCTGCCATTTGTCCACTCTCGCCCATCACACCTCCCGTGTGTATTTAGGTGGGCTGCATCACACCTCCCGTGTGCATTTAGGTGGGATGCATAGCACTTTGACCATGGAGTAGGTGAGATGGTCCAGTTTTGACCCGTTCTGAGTAGTTTTTCATGGAGAACTTCTGGGAGATGATGTAATCAACTGACCTTGTTCCTTTAGGGTGTGAAACAACACTTTTAGGGACTTAAGAGCCCTTGGTTTATGGACATATATGATTGGGGTTGAAGTGCCCAAAAATGTCTATAACAGTTGCCCCCTAAAGCATGAGGTCGTTAATCTTTTGATGTCGGGTGAAATGCTTTATCATGAGGATCCGAAGTTTTTTCGAGTTGGAAGGCGACCTGTAATAAGATACAATACAATACATTATCTTCATAATATTTTCATGATCTAGCTGAGGCGGGCATTCCCATGATCAACATTATAAATTCATTTTCATGTACATAAGACAGACAATCGTCTATGTGCAGACTGATGATTCTGGTAGAGCCATCATCCCTTAGATTGGATGATTATCTGTGCAGCAATGATGTACATTTGATGTATTTATTTTCCTGAATATATATCGCAACCCGGATGGATGAAACTAGATCCGGGGTCTTCAATCTCGTTCGATCTTCACTTAAAGTACAAGTCGATCCATGTGAGAGATGCTCTGGAGTCGAACATGGAAAGACATCACCTGATTACTAGCCAGTGATGTAAGCTGTTAATAGGCACGAGAGGAATCACCGATAATGATGATGACCCTCAAGGTACGACAGTACAATTCACATGGTGTGAAAAAAGGGACTTGGTGTCGAACACCACGCAAAATCTTTCGGTCGAAGGCCATTGATGTAAACTTGTCACCGGAAGTGAGAAACATGCCATTGAGGCATGCAAGCTTCAAAGTACTGAAAGGGTTGTTCCTAGATCGACTTCCTGGATAATGGGCTGATGTAGAAAAGAAGCGATCTATCGTAGGAGGGCCTTAATGAATCCCACATCTACGACACGGAACAGAGAAAATGATTTTAATGGAGGTGAAAACGATCTGATGATATAAGGTTCAGGGTGGAGGTCATGAAAGAATGGAGCGTAAATGTATTGCAGTGGATGAGACACAGGTGAATTCTCTGAGCGACTTCTCTTGAACATATCGGCGACACTGACATGATGGATTGGTATCGTTAACCCCAAATGTGGATGGTGTGATGGACCAATGGTGATATGATCAGTGAACGGAACAACCCAACCCGACTCGGATGTGGAGTGAAAGTGTCATGTTCAAGAGCAACTTGCTACCAATAAAGTTTCTTCAAGTTTTCATCCCAATTTTTCCCCAGTCATTGCTGATCAGTACCTCTTTATTTTTATCAAGCTTGAGGAGGATAACATATGCTTGTTCTATAATTTTCCCTTCGGGCAAACCTATCGCTATGTTTTAACGAGCCTAGCGATAGTGAAACTCGTTCTTGTCTGTATAAACAAGTTTGTCGCTATTCGGTTTTAACGAGTTTAACGACAAAGATAACTCGGTCCTTTTCAATTTTAGAGAGTCTGAAAAGGGACGTAAAGGAAACTCCAATGATCCTTTTTCGTCATGTAATCCCTTAAGCCCGAAAAAGTATAAAATAATACAAAAGGGATGAATTTTCGATAATTCTAATGAGCCGAACAAAACAAGCGCTCAATCTTTTTGTGTAATAATCCCTCAGGTCCAAAAAGATTGAAATCTAGAGGAGGGATAGCACTTCCGATCGCTTTAATGAGCTAGAGAGGCCAATCGCTCGGCAATCTTTTCATATTTTACGAGTCAGTTGAAAAGAGCTTAAAGGAGACTCGTTTTTGAGGAACGAGTGATAATTTCGGGTAGTAGCTGATTCCAGGTAGGGTTTGGAATTTCCCAATCACAGTAGTGTCACAAGGATCGCTAACAATATCACTCTTTGCAGTTGTTCCTCAAAAGGGGTAAACAATCAAATGGAGGTGAATGATCGGCTAAAACAGAGTGGAGGTGATGATGAGAACACGACCAAGGCACAAAAGCTGATGATAATGCATTCACAATGGTTATTTACCGGAAATTGGTTCATTTTTTAATGAGCTTAAACTCTAGGGAACGTTTTCTCATTGCTTATGTTTGTTTTTTAACGACCTTGAATTCCGCATTAAAATTTCTCATAGCAGGTTTATTTTTTAACGAGCTTGAACCCTGCGGTAACACTGCTCGTGGCAGGTTTACTTTTTTAACAAGCTTGAACCCTGTGGTAACACTGCTCATGGTAGGTTTATTTTTTAATGAGCTTGAACCCTGCGTAACACTGCTCGTGATAAGTTTGCATGCCCCCAACATAATGACGCAAATCGAGTTGCATGCCCCCCAAGCTTCATTGCATTCAACGCGGTGATTGGAATGAAGGTTTACCTCCGAGATCTTTGAAAGACTCGAGTTGGAAAGGGAGTTGTTTCATTTTTTAATGAGGTTGACACCTTAAAAGAACTATCCTCATTACTCCTTGTTTCATTTTTTAACGAGGTCGACACGATATAAGAATTGTCCTCGAATCCACCATATTTACAGTATTTGATAGAAAATAAAAAACTGAAGGATGATTAAGGTTGCTGGAATCATCTTCGTGGTAATTTGGAATATGGGAACAATGGTGGTAATCTTCCCATGGTGCCTCTCCTATCATCTTTGACTGAATGATTCCTTTGTTTGTAGAATGTAATTGCGACCAAGGATCTAAAGAGGTGCCATATTCCTTAGACCTATCTATCTAAACAATCGATGAGCGTTGATTTGGGTTTGCCCCCCAGGCCAAGAAAATTGATTGCTACAATATTTCTAAAATGGCGATGATCCATGCTGTCAAAATGTTCAAGAATCCTCTGAATTTAGACGATACCATATTGCAGGTCCCCACCGTGGCCACTTCTGCCAGATTGTTTGGAGACGATAGGGCAAAAGTACCCATCAATGTAGGGTCTTTTAGTAGGCCTACTCCAATATTTTGAAGCGAATGAGGGCTTCCATGGATCATCGGAATGCTTCCCATAACTTGTGAACTGTTGGGGAGAAATGTTTATTGGTCGACGATTGTAATTCCTCCTTGAAAGGGAAACACAATCTTCCTGAAGTATGTTGACACAACGGCTGCCATAGCATATATCCAGGGCCTTCCCAGTAGGATGTTGTAATCGACGTTTCCGTCAATTACTTCAACATCTATTTCTACTGTTTTGCCCCCCAGTTCGACTTGAAAATTACTTAAAATCCCGTATGGGGTGTATGTTCGTCCATCAAATGCTTTTAATGTTGTCGAAGATCATGACAAGGGTGAAGATCCTAAAGTTTTCCAGCAACTCATCGACATAATACATGTAGATGCCCCCTCATCAATAATTGTTCGATGAACAGTTTTGTTGAGGGCTTTGACTTGAATAAGGAAAGCTAGTTGAGCTGGTAACTGAGGGTCATATCCTTTGTGATTAAAGAACACAAGATTGGAATCCGTTGGGTCAATCCCACTTATTGCTGATAAAAGCCTGCTTTTGCGATGGGCAATTTTGTAGTACCTCAAGTGTCGACATAGCAGATGGCGATTGGGCCAGATCCTCAACTATATTATAATACTGTGTTGCTCTGGCACGAGGATTAAATGTCAATTTTTGTACTACTCCCTTTGGCGGCTTTATTGTAAGCTCAGTAATGATGGGTGGCACAACTTTGGTTGAAGTTGTTGTCAAACTACTAGGTTGATCATTAGCCTTGTTGTCCGACAACTGTGGATTCCCGTAATCTTTATTCCTTGTCGATATCAAAGCATCTTTTTGCTGCTTTGAAACTGACAACATTAGCACTTGGGACGGGGAAGCATTGTCACTAGCAACCAGATTTGTTCCTGGATTTGGAAACGGATCAGTCAATACTGCCGAGGTTTCTGAATTCTTGAAGAATTTTATAAGCTCAGCTTTATATGGACATTCTCTTGTCCAATGATACTCATCGCATATTAGGCATGGAATTTTTGGTTTCCTATCTCCAAAAGGGTTTGCAGAAGATTTTTTAGGGGACGACTCTTCCTGTTTTTTCTTCTTCCCTTTCTTTTTCTTCTTGCCTCCTAGTTGCTTGGTTTCTTTGCCTTTGTCAGTTGAAACGACATTTACTTCCGAGGAGAGAAGTTCTTCATTCGCATCTTGACCTGAAATCGTACGGGCTTTCTTTGACTTAGCCTTTACGGTTTTCGTGCTGGTCCTTCCTATCATGCCGTCCCCGGCATGAGAGTCTTTGTTTGATTTAGGAGATGGAGGAACGGAAAATTCCGGTCTAGGAGCATCAGGGATTTTATCATAGAGCATGCCAGACTGAGTATAGATCAAGTCTAGATATTTCGCACGAGCAATTGCTTACTCTTCAGTGACGACTCCTCCCTTTGCCACATCTTATGTAATAGAAGGTAACAATGACTTAATAAACCATTCAGCCAACAGCTGATCAGGGAACATATGTTTTTACCATTGATGACGTTTCCACTCATGAATATGATCAGATATGCGAGTGGCCGTCATTTGCTTGAAACTGGTAAGAAGCTCTGTTCCCGTTTCGTACCTTATGGGTAACTGAAAATGGGTTAAAAAGGTTGTGGTTAGGGCGCTGAAGTTATCAAATGAAGCTCTAGGCAATTCGATATACCATTTTGCTGTCGGACCAGTTAACGTTCACTGAAAGAGGCAGAGCCTGATCGAATCATCATTTAGAGTGTTAGACGAAGACCACAAGTGAAAGGTCATCACATGATTCAACGGGTCTTCGCCCGGATTTCCATTAAATTTAGGAATATCTGACGGAAGTTTATGAGGAATCATTGGCCACCAAGGGGCGTAAGAGATTGGATCGTTTGTTAGCCGATTTAGATCTGGTAACTCTAAAGTTGCCATGAAGGGTAACTGTTGATTCAGGTTCGGCGAAGCATACCCAGGATAAGATGGGATTTCCTGAGCAGTGGGTCTTTGCATACGAGCATAATGCATTTGATGCTGATAACTTTCATAAGTTTGATGGGCATAACCATTATGAAATGGTTGATGTTGACCATTTTTAATATACAGCTGCCCATTACTTGCAACGACTTGGTGCTCAGATCCTTGGTAAACTTGTTGGAATTGTGGTTGTTAATATTGCACCAGCCATGGTTGTGAGACCATGTGTTGTTGCCCAATACTGGATGTTTGACCAAGATGAGGGGTAATGGTACCCCTTTGAGCCTGGGTCACTCCAGTTAAGGAGCCACTAACCAATGATTGTGGTGGCGTCGCAGGGACAAGGGGTTGTTGGATTGCGACCTGAGAGACCTGAGGTTGGCATACAATAGGTAACGCTTGTCCTTGCGATACAATCACAATAGCCGGTTTAGTGGGGATATTTGACATAGACAAACGTTGTTGCATTGAGTATACAACTCCTGGTTGTTGAGGCAGTATTGGCATCCAACCACTGGATGTAATTCCAGCATAACCTTAATTCTGTTGGGAACTCACGTATGTTTGACCTCTTGGAGGAGACAATGAAAGGGTATATTTCCCCCCATATGGCGGTAATCCGATGCTTAATGGAATTATTTGCCTTTGAGGACCAGACTGCCCAAATTGACATTGCAAAGGATCAATTTGTTGAGACTCAACATAAGAGATTCCAAATATTATTCTAGACGAACAAATGGGAACAGACCATACCATCGAAACAGCCCCTGGATGGATCCCATCCAGTGATTGAGAGCTAGTTGCGACAAATGGTATGCCGACGAACATTGTTGGAGTAGCAGCAGGAAGTTCTGCCACTGCTGTGTCGGACGACACAGTCCTAGATGTCGACGGTTGTTTAGACATATCTAGTCTACCCAAAAGGTTTCCTAGCGATTCTACAGGAACTTTTGATAATGGTGGACTAATTTCGGATGAAGAAGGATATAGAGTGATCCTGACTCCAAATTGCGATGGGGTACTAGATGGTGGATCCTCTACAATCTCTTCTATAGCAATCAAACTGGGTGGAAGAGGTAGACCGTTAGGTCCGTAAAATATTTCTGGTGCCGAAGAAGGCATAGATTCTGCAGCGACTGATGTTTGGGGAGCAACACCTTCTGAATCCGCTATGTAAGTAGTCGATTCAAGTATAGAAGTGTTTACCTTCACACTAGGATCAGTTCTGTTGTCCTCTTGTGGCTGCGGAACTTCTTCTGTACAGGCAGGGGTACCAGAAATTTTTGGAGTAACTGGAGTCTCCGAGGCTGTCGGAACACTTGTTCTAACCCAACCAGGGGACTTTGAGCCGATTAAACGAGTTCGCTTTGTCCGGAATAGTTTTGACTCTGGGGACAAAGATGATTAACTCGTGAGTCTCCACGAATGACGGGGTTTCAATTGACTTTCTTCCACGATTGCGAATTACTTGATCAACTAAAAATAAAGGGGAAAATGTTTCCGAATTAAATGAATTTTAGACGCTTTGACACAACTTGTTTTTTCAATTTTTAAGAGTCGAGAAAAAACAAAAGATGAATCTAGTCGCCTTCGACTTTTAATGAGCCTGAAGTGACAAGTGCTCAGATGGACCTTTTCCTTTAAGGAGTCTGAAAAGGAATGAAATAGATTGCTCTGGAAATCTAGACAGAGGGATTACCAAACCAATCGCAAAACTGCAGAATACTTTTTACGGTACGACAGTCAATCTTCCTGAATGTTGTGTTCAGTGCATTGCGATCGATAGGGCAGCAAACACGGCTTCCTATGGATAAAGGATATATCCTATTGTGGTCTCCCAATATATACTCGATGGTACATGGGAGCACAAGTCCGTATTGGCACTTTCGTCTCAAAGAGGAGGAATCACCCAACCAACAGTGAAAGTGACAGTTACCAGGATTTACGACGCCGAAATACGTCTCTAGCCTAGACTTCTAAATGTTGTGCGTTAGGTTCCAAAGCGTTTTTAGATTCATTAAATTTATTTTACAGTTGATCTTGCTTAATAAATTTTCCTTTCAGGTTCACCGCGTGATGTAGATAAACAATTCCTAAAATGCAATCTAAGATGATAAACAATTGTTTAATCTTATTTTTTCAATGAAAATCCTAGCTACTAAAGAAAGAGAGATGATATTCTTTCAACATAGAGCAGATAGCACACACTATATGCACTGTCCTAAATCAAACCAACAAATAGTCTAAATGCAAATGCACATGCATGTATTTTTTTCAGCCTTCTTAATGTGTGAATGATAAAAAGAAAGCTAAGTGCAAATCTGAATTATTTTTCAAAGCGACATTACTAACAAGCTTCTTTTCAAGTCAAAATGAAGACAATGACGACACTTTGCGATTTGGAATTGAAAACTTGCTTTCGACACTTGAAAAACTACTAATTCAAATAAAAAACAAGAGTAACAATGTATTCAACTATCAAGAACAATCAGATTCTCTTCTATGACTAAAAATGACACTTGTGACACTTCCAAATCAAGAAACAACAGTTCAATTACGCTACTTCTTTGTAAAAGAGAACTGAAAATGGCTCACAATACATAAAAACATTTACAGTTCTTTGCACAATGGAGGCGGAATAATGGCAAGGAATGGGGTTTCCAACAGAGGTATACTGACTACAGATAGAAAAACTCTTGAATAGAGCTGAAAAGAGTGAAGAAAACCCAAAGTCTGGAGGCAAAATTAGCCTTCTCTGATCAGCGCACCTGTTACACAGGGATTCCAGTATGCATCCCACCTACATCACATGGGAAGTGCGATGCATACTGATATCCTTGAAGAGAGGGTGTGATGGTACAGTGCGAGACTTTTGATCCAGTTCTTGATCACAGTTTGCAGCACAGTTCAGGGATTTAGGCTGAGCAAGTGATAATCAGTAAATAAATCACAGGGGTAGATCTAAGGAGGTTACTAGAGCCACCACAAGGGAAATTAGAGAGTTTGTAAATCGATTGTTCAGTTCATAAACAAAACTCGGAGATAGACTGAAGCAACATTGATCTACTTTTCACTTGCATAGAAAATGTAGTTCGAAGGCTAGCTGGCTTGACTTCAGGCTCCGTCTGTAAGTTTATAAAGAAAACAAATATAGACAAACAAACAATATATTCTCTCCCTAGTGGAGTCGCCATTTTGTTATCGGGAAATCTAGTGTCTATACAGAGCTGCTAGTCCCACTAAGACTGGTATCTATCTTAGAAACAAACAAACTAAAACCACTTTCGTTTTCCTTTATGAGAATTAGATAAGAGTGGAATGAAGGACACCAACCTCAGTCTTGCGCTTGGTTGCTTGCTTGATTCCTCTCCTTTCTGACAGATCTTTGCCACTTCTCCTTCATCTACCTGGCTTCAAAGAGAACCTGTGGAATCAAAGCAGCATAATACTATCGAAGAATAGAGATCTACAATCATAAATAATATAGGACCAGATATATATTGACCACACACATGCATATATCATTAAACATACAAGAATGTGGAGGAAAACTTGAATAGATTTATTAATAACCAAGAATAGCAGAGAGGATTACAACCAATTGTTCTGACCCAACGTCATCCTCCAGCTTGAAAGCCCTTCTTTCACTTTATGAAAAGCTTAGATCACCCAACACTATGATATTCCAACAAGAAACCAACAACACTTCCTTACAAGATACAAAATTCCAGCCTCTGGATCTTTGGGATGAGGGATCCATATATAGATGATTGCAGGGGGGTGAGTTAGCTTCTGGGATTTTGATTAGTGTCCTCTATCTGATAGTTCTTGATTCCACTTGGAGATTGATGATCTCTTACTCATCCCTGGGTGAATTCAGAGAGGCAAGTGTCACAGGAGAAGTTTCTGGAAGATTCCATGATCATCCACCTCGCAAACTGTCTCTGCCATTTGTCCACTCTCACCCATCGCACCTCTTGTGTGCATTTAGGTGGGATGCATCTCACTTCCCGTGTGCATTTAGGTGGGATGCATATCACTTTGACCATGGAGTAGGTGAGATGGGCCAATTTTGACCCGTTCTGAGTAGTTTTTCATGGATAACTTCTGGGAGATGATGTAATCAGCTGACCTTGTTCCTTTAGGGTGTGGAAAAACACTTTTAAGGACTTAAGAGACCTTGTTTTATGGACATATATGATTGGGGTTGCAGTGCCAAAAAATTTCTATAACACGCATGGCCTTCTCCTCATCAAATCTGACATCCCTTCGAACCATTGTCATCCTGTTGTTCAACAAGTACACCTAACAGTTGTGTGGTGTGTCATTGTACCCCAAAAATATCCCCAACTCTAATGTCAACTCAAGATTCTTCCATGCATCTTTGGTCACATTGAAATATATCGATGAACCAAAAATCCTGAAGTGACTAACATCTGGCCTCTTACCAGAATAAGCCTCTTCTAGTGTCTTTATCTCAAGTACATGATGTGCACTACGGTTCTGAACATAAATTATTGTGTTCCATGCCTCATCCCACAAGTGTAGTGGTAGGCCTTGATCATGAAACATCACCCTCGCTACCCCTACAATGCTTTTGTTCTTCCTCTCGGCCACCCCATTCTGCATAGGGTTATGGGGTGTCGTCAACTCCCGTTTAATCCCTTTCGATGCACAAAAGTTCTTAAAATTGTTTGAGACATATTCACCACCATTATCACTTCATAGAACATTAACCTTCTTGCATGACTCTTTCTCCACCAGTTATTTAAAATCACAAAACTTTGTGAAAGTTTTATCCTTTTTCTGCATGAAAAATATCTAGCATTTTCGAGAAAAGTCATCAACAATTATAACATAATACCTTTGTTCATCTGTGGATGTTGTCGAGAATGGTCTGCACACATCTGAATGGACTCACTCTAGAATAGCCTCTTCTCGACTATCTCTTTCATGTAAGGAAGGCTTGGTTTATTTTCCCAAATTACACCCCTTGCATTTATCAACTTGCTCAATTGTACCTTTGGGAAGTTCAGTAGAAATCTGCTACAATATCTTCAAAGCCCCATGATATAGGTGGTCCAATTTCCTGTGCCACAACTCATCAACGTCTCAACTATGCACCCTTTCTACTTTTTTTATGAAAACAACACATTCCTCTACCTCCATCTTATAGAGATTCTTCACCCGAATCCCTATCTTCTTTACTTGACCCGTGGCTATGTGTCGAAGGAATGCCTTTCGTTTCGAGAAGATCACATCATAGCATCTATCCTCAAGCATGGAAATGGATACCAAGTTCTTCTTCATCTTGAGCACATACATAACATAATTCTAGGTGAGTGGAGCCCCATTCTCCCTCTTAAAATAAATTGTGCCCAATCTAGTAACACTATACTTCCCATCATCACCCATCTCGATATGCATCTGGAGATATTTCTCCTCTAGGCCACTGAATAACTCTTTATCACTAGTCATGTGGAATGAAGCTCCACTATCTAAGTACCATACACTTGCCATCATCGATGACACCATGCATGAAATGAGGGAAAATTCCAATTCGAATTGAGAGGCCAAAGCCTCACCTGTCGCTCCTCATGAGGACTTCTTCTTAAACTTCTTGAGTGGACAATTTGTATCAAAATGGCCTAGCACATGACAATGAAAGCACTTAAATTTCATCATGTATTTGTTCTTAGCTCCATGATAAGAATCTGATTTGGAATTGGAAACTTTCCATTTCCCCTTCTTCCCCGTTAATCGCTAAGGCACAGTTCTCTTCATCATCAGCCATTGATGAATATCCATCCCCGGTGTTCCACCTAATCTCCTCCTACATCAAATTTGATCACAGTCGTTCCCAATCTGGCATCTTCTCCCGACCATTGGCAAACTCCTGATAACTATGCCAACACTTTTGGAGTCCTAAAAGAGCAAGACTCACCATATCATGCTCGGCAATAGTGATTCCAACACTTCCAAGTTCATCACAACATTGAGTGAACTTGGTCAAGTATTTTGGAATAGTCTCACCTTTCTCCATTTTGATTTTTCGAAGTTTTTCCTTCGGTGCCAATTTCCTTTGGTCATCGTTTTTCTGATATAAGTCCGTCAATGCTTTCCACATAGCATATAGAGTTTCCTTAACATGTAGACTTGAGACAATGTGGTCTTGAACTCCCTCAAGGATTGTCTGCCTCGCCTTCACCACACCTTCCATTCGGCTAGATTTTGTGCATCTAATGCTGCTACCTGAGGAATGTCTTAATCAATGAATTCCTTCAAGCCATTGACCTCTAGAGCAACCTCCATTCTATCCCTCCAGGCTATATAATTCGAGTTTGCTTCCAAGACATACTCGAGCTACAAACCAGAGAACGCCATCTGCCAATCCTAAAGTATGTATTGCAAATTTTAATTTTACCTATAAACCAAAACTCAAAACTTCAAAATCGTATTTATCATATTGAATTCAGCTCTGATACCGTGTAGAAAAATCCTATAGATTCATAAGCTCATGCAATGTACTAAAGCACAGGACAAGAATCTACTTCTAATTTGAACTAGCGGAAGCCAATAGATCAATGAAAACAATATGAACAATAAGAAGATAAATCAATGGCACATAACACACGATGTATCTAGGGAAAGCCACTTCTCAAAACCTTGCTATTTGTATTTCATATATCATAAATATGAGTGAAGATACAAATCTTGTTCTCACTAGAACAATTCCGCACAAGTATGCTCAACTCTCTCAGCTCACGAGCTAGCTCTTGGCCAACACTTAGCCAATTTTGCATCTCTCCAAGCCCCTAATCTCTTGTGTAATTCTTAGGATGAATAACCCATATTTAAAGGGAATTCATGCTTCCAAAACTGTGAAATCCAAACATAGGATCAATCTATGATGCATGCATGATATTTACACTCCAGTAAACAATACAATTGATAGTACATTGTCCCTGCACTCTAGTCTCAACTGGGTCTTTCTCAGAATCGACATACATGATTTTCTGATGAGGGAGTCTTCAGTTAACTAGGGTGACACTTGTGTATGCACTAGTGCACCAACTGTTAACTCTCTATTAATTCCACAAACAATTTGGAACTAATTTAACTTAACTTAACTAAGCAAACTGAGAGATCTAATTTCCAACTCAATTTAAACTCATACTGAACTCCTAAAACTTATGGAGAACATGTACATGACTTCAGAAAGACTTCCAACTCGAAATTCCTAAGATAATTAAGTTAATTAACTATTTACAAGTTGCTATGAGAATAAAATTCGATTTTAATTCTCAATTTAATTCAAGGACAAGTTAAACTGGAATTTCTTGTTTCCATTTCTCAACACTTTATAATACATTTGAATACAATATATGTGGTCCTATATAGTGTTGTGGAATATGACTACTCATGACAATACATGACATGACACTATTGACATGGACTGCTTGATGATGTGGCAATGCCAAGTCACTGTTGTTGTTGAGTGTTGGATGTATTATTGGATATGTCTTCTCTTCTCCTCCGCATGGCTTGGTGATGTAGAGTCTTCAATGATCTTAAATCTTGAATGGTATTTGCAAAATTGTGTCCCTTTTCTTCCTATTGATAGATCCACTTGTGAGTTCAACTGTAAGAGAGTCTTTAGGAATGATTCCCTCCTCCTTCTCCTTCTTCATCATCTCGCCATGACTTGACAGCGTACCTGTTCCAGCAATTTACTCATGACAGGATGACATCAATCTGAAAACCCCCAAGTCTAAGATGATGCATTTGTATCCATGAACTGAGCCTAGAACAAGTCACAAACTTGAAGAAAGGGCTCATTAACCGAGCATTGTGCAGTTCCAGTAGACATGGGGAGATATTGAAAGGCATAATTGCATAGTTTCTGGAGGTAGTGGGGTCTGGATGAGGGAAAGTCACTGAAGGAAGCATCTGCACAGTTTTGGAGGCAAGGGGGGTTGGGCTTCTATGCACTACAGAGTTCCAGTAGTCAAGGAAAATGATTGAGGGTTGAAGATGTGAAGTGCACGGTTTAAGGCAGACTGGGAGAGACAATTGCATAATTCTAGAGGTTAAGGGATGCTGCTAGACTCAGGAATTGCATAGAGAAACAACCATGAAGGGAAGAAACTATTCACTACGCAGTTCCAGGGAGCAGGGTCATGTCCTAAAGGGCTAAGATTCTGCATTGCACAATTTAGAAAGGGCCTAGTGAAGCTAAGTTGTATGGTCGGGAA
Source organism: Pinus tabuliformis (assembly GCA_031772625.1). Taxonomy (NCBI): domain Eukaryota; kingdom Viridiplantae; phylum Streptophyta; class Pinopsida; order Pinales; family Pinaceae; genus Pinus; species Pinus tabuliformis. The sequence continues at coordinate 168,417,361 of CM062819.1, forward strand.
TATTTTCAAAAAATGGCTAAGTGTAGGAAGGGAGATGGACTTGTGATAACCTCAACTATGATCACACACTTAGCATACTTTGATTAAACGATAACATGGATCATCAGAACACACAAACTAAGCATTCCCCTCTATGTGACTACCTCGTGACAAGATATGGGAAGTGCAACACTTAAGATAGACTTTAAGACGTCTGTGACGACACTTGTGCGAAAGTGCTCAAGACTTTGTGTATGAATGCTACCAATTTTTACATGGTTGGTAGAAATCATATACACAAAGAACGACATTTGAAACCACCAGAAAAGGCTTGCAAGCATTATACGATAATCAAACATGCTAAATGATGATAGTTAATTGGTCATGCAAAAGGGGCCAAAACTCTTCAAGAGAGATCATGAAATGAGCTTAAATGTTTGCAAAATTCAAGGCAAATACCAAGGAAAGCTCTAAATTTGGGTGCAAACCAAAATTTTGGAGGGTGTTTGTGGTGAAGTAAAATTATAAGTGCGGACACGAATGAATTCTTCTAGCCCGATAATGGGTCTAGCCACAACAGATACATTCTATGGAAGAATTCCTTATATTAGAATCAATCAAGAGGTCCTACCTCTTGGTTGCTTATCCTTATTGAGGAGGCCCTTGCTTGCTCGCTCTAGCAATCTCTCACTTCCTTCTTCAAGCTCCTGAAACAAGTAAACAACAACAGCAGACAAACATAATAATAGACAAATTGCAATTCAACCTAATTAATGAGTCAAGAAGCATTAAGACATGAATATGTAATATTACAAAACATGTATGAAATCAATCGATAGTTTCATATAATAATATCAAATAGAGATTACAACCATTTGTCTTGACGTCGCAGTCTTCCTCTGACATGACCAGGTTTTCACACACTTCTGCTAGCATTCCATGATGGCTTCAAAAAATAATAGTTTAAAGGATCTTCCCTTTAGGCTTCACTCCAAACCAACACACTTCTCCCTCACACAACTAGATGGCTACAACTAGTAATAGCTTGCTTGTCTAGTATACTTACACTTAGCCAAAACTCTAACTTTGATTTTCACACTAGTCACTAGTTTGTGCTTTGGGAAGAAGGGAGGTTTATATAGGAAAGATGTATGGGAGATGGATCCTCTTCTCATGGGAGGACTTATCCCTTAAGGTAGTTCCCTCATTATAGGGGAAAGGATCCCAAACTATCATCCTCAACCTCATCCAACCAAACCATTTATCATATTTCCATTACGGAGCTTCTAGAATTGGAAGCTTCGGCTCTAATTTTAAAACTTTCCATAATAGGACTGGTGCGACTAGAACATAGCTCAGTCACACCGATCGGCACAGGGAATAGTGCTAATCTCTGCACATCGGCATGGGGAAGACAAATGTCATTAGTGTCGGTCTTGTAAATTGGGAAAAATAGAAGTTTCAGGGGAAATAGTGCAAAAGGGAAATGATCTGCTCATGAAGAGGGACATAATGGGAGTTTCTCCATGAAGGCAAAACATGCAGGGTTAAATGTAGAGGTCCTCTAGGATCAAGGAACGGGGAGTACATGGATAGTGACAAAATTTTGTGTAACAGATGCCCCCTAAAGCGTGAAGGTTGAATTGGAGTGAGGGATGAAATGCTTTATAAATCAGTGCAAGGAACCGGTCTACCGTTGGAAAACTTGTAAGCAAGAACAGATACACATACATAAACTGAGATATTTGTTAAATTATACATGAAACATAGCATGGACGCAGCCATCTTGAGAATGATCATGTAAATGGATCTAGTTATGGATAACATAAATGGATCTAGGTATGGGCGAAACCACTCGTCAAATAGGATCATAATGAAACCAAGGTATGGTCGCAGCCATCCAGTAATGAGAAGGATCACATATGATTACTCATGGTCTAGTCATAGCCAACCATCTGAAAGAGACATGCATATCATCACAAACCATGTCACACCACTGGACTTTCATGATATGAGACCATGGTCTTGTGCTCCAACATGACCCGATCAATGTACAGATTCTAACATGCGAATAGATGTGTTGACATCGAACATGCTAGAAATTCGCTTGATTACCAATCAATGATGTAAATTGTTAACAAGTGCGAGAGAAACAACCAATAATGACAATGGCCCTCAAGGTACTATCATCACAATTCATGGAATGTGAATACAAGAACTGAATTTGAACACCTGCGAAATAACTCGATCAAAAGCCAATGATGTGAACTTGTCATCGAGTGCGAAGAACTTGCCATTGAGGCATGCAAGCTCTAAGGTACTAGAAGGGAGTCTCTCGATCAACTTCCTGGATAATGAGCTAATGTTGACGGAAAGTGATAGGGTCAAAGGAGGACCATAATGAATCCAACATCATCGATGCGAGACGAGAGGATGCAAAATGATTTTGGATGATACAGAGAAGCAAAGGTAAGTGTAACTGGAGAAGGACAACTCTTGGACAGATTGGCGACACAGTTGGAAGTTTGGAAGCTTTTGGATCCATAGGATCGGTGGTCATGGTGACATAGAAGAGATAAGATGGAAGGAAAAAATGAACGGCCCAAACCCAGGAAGGTCAACGATGTAAAGGAGGATGTCCCAACCTGACATGAAGCAAAGAGTGTCACGTTCAAAAGTGAGTTGCCGACACGACTCAATAGATTTCCAAATTCCCCCCCCCCCCCCCACCATTTCTGGTGAGTACCCCAATTATTTTTTTTAATCACAAGCTTGAATGGGATAGCATGTGCTTGCGTTGTAAGTTCATACTTCGGACAAATCCGACCTAGTAAGTTTAACGAGCCATAGGAAGGAGAAACTCGTGTTCGTCATCGTGTCGAATCCGATGTCGTTTAATAGTTTAATGAGTTTGACAAAGGTGTAACTCGATATCTTTTTCATGTTTAGAGTGTTTGAAAAAAGACACGTAAAAGAAAACTCCACATGGTCCCTTTTCGTACATTTGTGTCTCTCAAGCCCGAAAAGGTAGAAAACAATACTTGAGAGAACTGCTTGACCATTTCAATAAAGGAGTACCTTTTTCGTAAATAGTGCCTCCCAGCCCGAAAAATGGGTAAACTTATACTAGGTGCATGATGATTCACATCCCAAGTTTGAAACGACAAGGGCTCGGCCATATTTTCATTTTTAAAGGGTCAGAAAAGAGATGAAAGTGGACCTCCCATTTTTATTCTCTTTAACGAGTCAAAAAGGGAAAAGTACTCTGTGATCTTTTCATATGGGTTTAACGAGTCGAGAAAAGAGTTGAAATATGACTCATTGCCATCGTCGAATATCCATCACCTGTCGCTACACAAGCAAGGCAAAGTGTATTATTGAGTCCTTGAGGCAAAATAGGTCAAAAATATTGACAAAACCTAATATAATGGATTGTAGATTTCTGTGGTTAGGTTTTTTAGAATCTGCACTCGGGTATTCCAAAGATTTCATTTTTTGCTTTGTCGACGTTTCGAGTCTAGACCCAGACTCATCATCAGGACTTGATTTTCAAAGGAGAGAGACAGTAGAGATAAATAGGGTTAGGATTGAGATGTCAAGTGTGAGAGCCGACAGACTACTGATCTGAATTAACTAGCTTTATAATATTTTTATAATTTCTGATATGAAATAACTAGATTTATAAAAATTTATAATTTTTTTTTTTTTACATTAAAATGTTTTATTTATTTATTTTATTTATTTATTATTTTTTTTAATAATAATTTTGTTTATGTTTTAGTTTAATTAATTAATTAATTAATTATTATTATTATTATTATTATTATTTTAGTAGTTTATTAAATTGTTTGAGTTAAATTGTTTTTGCATTAAGTTTTTTATTATATTCTATTTCATAAAATGATTATTAATTTAATCATAACACTTTTGTTTTAATTAATTGAAATTTTATGGTAATTAAGTTTATTTTATTTAATCCTTGCAAGTTTTTAATTACTCGGGAGGTTAATGAATTGTTAACGATGTGCTTCAAAGCTTATTAGCTAGCCCTAAAGAGGGGGGGGAAGAAGAGAAAGAGAGGGTCAATTTAATCCATGGGTGAGGAATGAGGTCCAATTCCTACTAATTTCCAAGCCTCCATCCCTGTTGAGGCTATGCAGGTGTTTTATGATCGCAAGGGCTTCCCTGACTTTTCGCTTGAAATAGTGTTTTTCATTTGCAATGACTTTTGTGTTTTCAAGGCATATATGGTGGATAGTGTTTTTCATTTGCAATGGCTTTTGTGTTTTCAAGGCATATATGGTGGATAGTGTTTTTCATTTGCAATGGCTTTTGTGTTTTCAAGGCATATATGGTGGATATTGTTTTTCATTTGCAATGGCCTTTGTGTTTTCAAGGCATATATGGTGGATAGTGTTTTTCATTTGCAATGGCCTTTGTGTTTTCAAGGCATATATGGTGGATAGTGTTTTTCATTTGCAATGGCTTTTGTGTTTTCAAGGCATATATGGTGGATAGTGTTTTTCATTTGCAATGGCTTTTGTGTTTTCAAGGCATATATGGTGGATAGTGTTTTTCATTTGCAATGGCTTTTGTGTTTTCAAGGCATATATGGTGGATAGTGTTTTTCATTTGCAATGGCTTTTGTGTTTTCAAGGCATATATGGTGGATATTGTTTTTCATTTGCAATGGCCTTTGTGTTTTCAAGGCATATATGGTGGATAGTGTTTTTCATTTGCAATGGCCTTTGTGTTTTCAAGGCATATATGGTGGATAGTGTTTTTCATTTGCAATGGCTTTTGTGTTTTCAAGGCATATATGGTGGATAGTGTTTTTCATTTGCAATGGCTTTTGTGTTTTCAAGGCATATATGGTGGATAGTGTTTTTCATTTGCAATGGCTTTTGTGTTTTCAAGGCATATATGGTGGATAGTGTTTTTCATTTGCAATGGCTTTTGTGTTTTCAAGGCATATATGGTGGAAAGTGTTTTTCATTTGCAATGGCTTTTGTGTTTTCAAGGCATATATGGTGGAAACAGGTGGATAGTGTTTTTCATTTGCAATGGATTTTGTGTTTTCAAGGCATATATGGCGGAAACAGGTAGATCAGTCAGTATCAGGCTAAAAGAATATAGTGTTGATATCCGTAGGGAAAGAACCCATTCCTCAGCCTTGGTGGAACATGCAGGTAAGACAAACCACCATATATGCCTTGAAAACACAAAGTCATTGCAAATGAAAAACACTATTTCAAGAGAAAAGTCAGGGAAGCCCTTGAGATCATAAAACACCCGCATAATCTCAATAGGATGGAGGCTTGGAAATTAGTAGGAATTGGACCTCACTCCTCACCCATGGATTAAATTGACCCTCTCTTTCTCTTCTTCCCCCCCTTCTTTAGGGCTAGCTAGTAAGCTTTGAAGCACATCATTAACAATTCAATAACCTCCTGAGTAATTAAAAACTTGCAAGGATTAAATAAAATAAACTTAATTACCATAAAATTTCAATTAATTAAAACAAGATCATTATGATTAAATTAATAATCATTTTATGAAATAGAATATAATAAAAAACTTAATGCAAAAACAATTTAACTCAAACAATTTAATAAACTACTAAAAAAAATAATACTAATAATAATTAATTAATTAATTAAACTAAAACATAAAAAAAAATAATAATAATAACAATAATAATTATTATTAATAAAAAAATAAATAAATAAATAAATAAAAACATTTTAATGTAAAATAAATAAATAAATAATAAAAATTTTATAAATCTAGTTATTTCATATCAGAAATTATAAAAATATTATAAAGCTAGTTAATTCAGATCAGTAGTCTATCGGCTCTCACACTTGACATCTCAACCCTAACCCTATTTATCTCTACTGTCTCTCTCCTTTGTAAATCAAGTCCTAATGATGAGTCTGGGTCTAGACTCGAAACATTGACAAAGCAAAAAATGAAAACTGTGGAATATCTGAGTGCAGATTCTAAAAAACCTAATATTTGCATGAAAAAATTAGTAAAAAGGGGAAAAAGTAAATATATTTTTACCATTTACCATTTTACCTTTGCAGTGAAGACTTTTACCCACTTTTGCCCTAGTTTTTCCGGAGCAGATTGTGGGAGATCCGGGAGGTCAATCGACGAGCCGTCAGTTCCAGGTAACAGTCGAAGCCCTGAGCTCCATTTTCATGCTATTTATTTATTCTTTTAACCATTTTTTTGGATTTTTAGGAAGGTTTTTGAGAAAAAAAATTGCCCTCGGTCAGCGCAATTTCAGGGCACGGGATTGCGTCGGCCGAGGGTTATTTGCACGAACATCCACACAGACTGGTGCAACTATTCCTAAAATGGGCATGCCGACACCATGGATAGGGCAAAAAAAAGTTTTCTTAAGAACTGACTGTTAAAATTTTATTTTTATGTGTCAAAATTGATGATTGAATCAAATTAATGGCTTTTGCAGGAGAGAAATTGCTGAAAATGGTGGATTGGAAGGAAAGAGAACATGAGGATGTGGACACCCAAGCAATGAATGATCCAAATTGCTAGAGGATTTGAGGGCTTACGGGCTCCTCAAATTTTTCCTTACACCAAGCATGCGGGCCCAGCCCGAATTGCTTCGATACTTAATAAGCCTTTGGGACATCAATCATGAGATTTTTGTTATCGCAGACCATGAGCTAGAGTTGACAACTTCAGACATCTAATTCATCACTGGGATATCTCGTAGAGGTGAGCGAGTGAATTTGTATGGGTCACGTCCAGGCGAGGCAAGCATATCTTCCCTGCTTGCTACGCATTGCCTTGAGGCCCTAAAATCCAAAAGTGGGAAGATCGAGATTTACAGTGTGCAGGATTTGACATTGAGGGTGCTTCTGTTGACCATAAACAAAGTGGTGAGGTCCTAGGTGGTACATGAGACTAATAATTCAAAATTCCTTTACGATATTGACTGCACAGCTCCTACGATCTTCAATTGTGCAGAGGCCATGAAGATGAACATCAAGCGCTAGTTATCTAAGGCTAAGGTAGGAAATCTGAAGCAATTTGTCTTCAGAGTACTCATGACATTTTTCATGGAACGAGTGTCATTGTTCCAGTATCAGTTGACTGAGATTGCTCCTCCTGCGCCACGCGATTCGCAGATGGCCCATTGGATTCATTTGATGCCCAGGATCACTGGGGCTCAGTAGATGTCCTACCGAGCAGCATTATTTTCATGGCTACGATGACAGAAAATTGTTATGGAGGACTGGCCATACAGCGACACTGATTTCCATGGGTACCCGTATATGCCCTTGCCAGATGGGGAGGACTTTGATGACAAAGGTAAAAACCAAACCGAATTTTGATTTTGATGTTTTTAATTTGTTTTTGGTATATGCATGCTTATAACATTTCTCTTGTGTGTGTAGATGTTGGACCAGAGTAGCCAACCAAGATGTCCCCAATAGCCAGGAACTATCCCCGTCCTATTAATGTTGTCACCCCTTATCAAGAAGGGAGCGATAACGAGGAGGAGATTGCGAGGAACCTCGAGGGGTTGACTCATGGTATCCTTGAGTATGCTCGGATAGGAGACATGCCTCGGCAGTACCAGAGGCACACAGTGGGAGTCTTACATCAGATCTGCCGATTGCTGAGTTGCATAGTACGAGCTGTCTCATGCTATCATGACCACCATGTTGAGTAGTTCCTAGGTCCAGTACTTACATACTTTTTTGAGGCCTGCGTGCCATGGATGTGTGAGGCCTATGAGCCGCCAATGTTATTACGGACATACATATTATTTTTTGGGGTTTTGATGTATCAAAAATTCTCACATATGTATATATGTTATATTTTCCTGTCTATTATGGTACAAATGGTTTGTCTTATCTTTTACATGTTTCGCAAATGTCTATCCAACACGTAATTAGCTAATGCATCTGTTAATGTATTCATGCGTCTAGGAATATGATGATATGTAATATAATCAAAATTTCTGTCCAAGAGACGGATGTGAAGATGCATTTGTAATATTTGAGGGTTACTGATGGAATATTTCCCGTTGAGTTAAAGAATGTCAAGCTATGAATCCAAGTTGACAACCAATTCTCTGATGCCCGGAGCGATGGCTTCTGATAACAGTTCGATGACCACACTATATTTGGCAATGGTGTTGGTTGTACGACCTAGGAAGATACCTTGAAGGTCAATCAACTCACTGTTAGGGTTATAGATAGCCCATGTCGCGGATGATAGGTTCTGGATACTTCGACAAGCACCATCAACGAAACCAACGTGAATAGATGCAAACATCTGCAAAGCACGAAAAGCATAGTAAACAGGAGGGTTGTTTGAAAACTTTCACACAAAACCACGCTGTACAGAATTGAATCACACACTAATGTACAGAAGTAACCATGCAAGATGACCTAAGCATATTAATTTTTGAGGTAAAGCCCATTTTGGGGCTTATCAAGAGGATTTCTTTCATAATCAATAAGTTCATAGGCTCCTTTCTGCAAAGCACGTTTTACAATATAGGGACCATGCCACATAGGTTCGAACTTGCCTGCCCCTAGCTTATCATTAGCTTGGTTGTATAGCAGGACCAAATCACCCTCATAGAATGGTCAAAATGGGATTTGACTTGTTTCTTTTGTGCTTCGGTGACCAAGGCAGTGAGACCACGAGTCTTGTCCAGTCGTTCTAAATATAATAGGTGTTCCTCTTGAGGTGATTTTTCAGGGAGGAATTCAACAACTAACTTAAGTGACGGAATCTCACATTTGATCGGTAATGTTGCTTCCAGAACATAGACTAGCTGGAATGGTGTGAAATCAGTGGCGTCTTTGGTTGAAGTTTGGTAGGCCCACAGAGCTGAAAAAAGCATGGTGACCAAAACTTTGTTCATGGCTTTAACTTGGCCGTTGGCCTGAGGGTAATATGGGGTCGAGCCATTATGGCAGAAGCCCAATGTAGATGTCAGTTCTTCCATCATGTAATATTTGAAATGGGAGCCATGATCTGTGACAATGGCTTAAGGTACGCTAAACCTAGAAATAACATGGTTAAAAAGGAATTGAGTCACTGTCTTACCATCCGCCGAATATGTAGGCATCACTTCGACCCATTTGGGTGAAGTAATCCACAACAACGATAAAGTAGCCATACCCCCTAGCCAAACGAGGGTTACATGTCATATAATCGATGCCCCATTTGGCAAAGGGACCAACGATAATGATGGGGTGTAGGTGAGCGGGTGGGGCGCACATCTTGCGTTGGTAGATTTGGCATTCGTGACACTTGCGGATAGCAAGAAAGCAATCTTTGAAGATGGATGGCTAGAAATAACCAGCGTGAAGGATTTTTTGAGCTGTAGCATAACCAGACATATGACCACCACATGCCCCAGAGTGGCAATCATTGAGAACTCTTTCAGCTTCCTCAATCGTGAGGCATCGATGAAGAACAGAATCGACATCGACATAGTATAAAGTATCACCAATAATATGGTAGGGTTGAGAATGATGCTGAATCCTTCAACGATCATCTTTGGTCAACGCAGACCAAAACGTGGAGGTTTGGAGATACACGATGATATCACCGTACCATGGATCAAGGGTGCTAATCAAGAAAAGGGTTTCATCTGGGAGTTGTTCATCTCCACCAGTAGGGAGAGATTTGGAGGGAAGGGAACACATCAATTCTATGAAAACAAGTGACTTCTTAGATTTGGCTGTAGTGAAGACCAAATCAAATTCTTGCAGGATAACGATCCATTTAGAATACTTGCCCCCCAACGACTGACGAGTTAGGATGTAGGTCATAGGGTTGCATTCAAAAATCATTGTAGTCGTTCATAAGAGAATATAATGCCGAAAACATCGAACAATTTGGATGGCGGCCAAAGCCAACTTCTCGACATATGCATAACGCGTTTTAGTGTCCAGCAGATTCCCACTTAGGTAGTAGATCACGTGTTCAGCACCTTCATCCTCGTCTTGAACCAACATCATAGCTATGGTGATAGGGTATGCAGCTAGGTAAAGGAAGTAATATCGATAATAGTCAGGTGGATACAACAGAGAAGAAATTATGAGGATAGCCTTAAGATCATCAAAAGATTTTTTGGCTATCTCATCCCATGCAAAGGGTGTTCCTTGTTTGAGCAATCGAGTAAATCCTATAGCTAGCCCAGTGTAGTTGGGTATAAAACGATGAAGAAAATTGGCCTTTCCCTGGAGGCTCAAGAGTCGGTGTAGTGAATATGGAGGGGGTAAGTTTACAATGGCCTCGACTTTTAGCAGATCCAAGTGAATGTCGTCCTTGGAAACGATGAAGTCGAGGAGTTGTCCTGATTCTACGCAGAAAACACATTTGTGTGAATTTAATCGAATGTTATAGTACTTGCAGCGTAGAAAGATATGTCGAAGGTGGTTTGGGTGATCTCGTTGCTTACGAGAATGGGTAGGAAGGTCATCCAAGTAAGGTTGGACAATGTTGTGATTATCATGAAATGCATAGGACATTGCCCTTTGAAATGTCTCCCCAACAATTTTTAGGCCGAAAGGGAGCTTCTTGTATGCAAACGTATCCCATGGGCAGATAAAGGTTGTCTTCTCTTGGTCGACCAGTGCGATATTCATCTTGTTATAGCTATAAAAACCATCCATAAAGGAAAATATCTCGCTCCCGGCACATTCATCAATGATTTGATCAATGAAGGGAGTAGGATAGTTGTCTTTAGGATAGGAACGATTAAGATCTCGATAGTCCATGAAAATGTTGATCATGCCTTGTTTTTTATTCATCGGGATGATATTGGACACTCAGTCTATAAGGGGAAAGGGATAAATGAATCCAGCTTTGAGAAGCTTTTCGACTTTGCCCTTAATAGCAGCGACCTTTCTAGGGTGCATCGGATGAAGCTGTTGGCGAAGGGGTTTTGCATCCAGATACGTTCGTATTTCATGCACCACGATGCTGGGATCAATGCCAGGCATTTCTTCATAAGACCACACAAACACATCATGGAATTCTTGAAAAAGATGAGTATATGTCTTGATCTCATCTTGAGAACAATATACCCCGATATGAACGTTTTCAACAACACCGGGTTTGATATAAATGTCAATCGGCATCGTTTGGATAATATTACCCAAATTTCCTTCCGACCATACTTCATGAGTATCATCTAGTGGTGGAAATGGAGAAGATGACTCTTCGAAAGAGGTAGACATGACCACCGGGCGAGGCAGGAACGAAGAGAGATGATCGGTATCAATCCATGGTGGTTCCTTGAGAGACATGATTTCCATGATACCTTCATCAGCGAGGAAGGTCTCAGCTAAGACATCAGATGATTCCAAAGTGCCAAGCCAGGGGGATTGAGAATACATATCGAGAGAGGTCTTCAAGATATTAGAATCAAAGGATGTAGAGTTTGCAACCGAAACAATTTCCACGTAATTGATTTTGGTGGGACTAAGCGACATGACATCGCCCCAAGCATCAACTAGATCTAGCACAGGTATGACCTAGGGTTCAGATTTGCTCAAGATCATGCTGGCGGAGGCAACATGAGGAGGTGGGTGTGGAAAAATCCCCATTAAGGTAGAATATTTGAAGAGACTTGCCCCCACACTCTCAAAGGGAACACTAGAGTGCTTGACATATGGAATGTTGCCATCAGATGAGGAAGAGGCAAAGAAAGGCAGCTAATCAATAGTGACAATCCTCCCTTGATGGGGAAAAAAATCACACGAAACAAAGAGTAGGCCATGGCATGCATGGCATGAGTCCAACTTTGGCCAAGTAGAAGATTATAATTGAGATTGGCATCAATAATCTCTAATTAAACTTGCACTGTTTTTCCTTCTAGGGTGATGGCAAGGTTGGGTAAAACACCGAAGGGTCGCGAATCGTGCCCATCAAAAGCTTCCAATGTGTTCGGAGATTGGTTCAGTGTAGGGGAACCAATAACCTTCCATCACACAGCTGACATGATGCAGGTAGAATCACCTTCATCGATTACAATGCAGTGGATGGTCTTTTCATTAATGATTACTTGAAAAATAAAGGCAATCTGACGAGGGAGTCTTGGAACATGGTTCTCTAGATCGAAATAGATCATATTAGAATCAGTGGGATCAATGCCCCCAATAGCTCACGGAAAATATTTTTGCTATGGTGGGCAGCTTTAGAGTACCTCAAGGGCTGACATAGTTGATGGTACCTGAGCCAAATCTTCAACAATATTGTAATGTTGAGCAGCTCAGGCATTGGGATTATATGAGGATTCCCATAGCACACCTCAAGAGGGTGGCCGTGGAGCAGAACCAGGTGTAGAGCTGTAACAAGGGTCTCTTTCACCTCTAGTTATGCTACATTAATAAGTCAATCCGGGAACGCTTTGTTATTGCAAAGAGTAGCTCAATCCGAGGCTATTCGTCAGAGTAATGCTTCGTAGTATAGTGTCTAGAAAATACTAGAGTAAATGGATGCTAAACTATAACTAATTTGCTTTTAAAAGAAAGGAATCACACCAAGCGATTTATCAGTCAAGGGTGCGGAAGCAATAACCCATCCCTCTAGAAACTGATGAAAGAAAAATAGAGCATGGACCAAAGATCTGGGAGCTAAGCAGCGACTTGCTGACTCACTACAGCTTTAGACCTTCTCTCACACCAAAACAGTAAATGCAAGGAAATGGAACAGCAGAAAGTAAAATGGAACAGCAAACGGAAAATGGAACAGCAAATCTGAAATGGAACAGCAGTAAATGGAACGGCAATAAATGGAACAGCAACTCAGTAAACTAGATCTCGCGAGTTAGAACTGAACTTGTTCTATTGAACTAAACTCCCATTCCGCAATCAAATAGCAATCTTCAAAAGCAATTCCAATGAACCTTACTTTATGAGGCGATATTCACAAATGAATTATGGAACAGCATTTATCATATATACACAACACACTTATTATAGCAATCTGATGATTCCAGAGAATATGACTATGTTTCCAGATAGAATAATATTACTTCCGGATTCCCACGAATAAGAGTTCAAATGAATCCAATAGCAATATTCAATATGAAGGCTCTGTAACAGAAACAGTTGGCTTAAATAGTGAACATGCAATCAACTCTGAAAAGATTCATTTACACAATACAGAGTTACTTACATAAATCTCCCGAATGAAACCATTAATGAATTAGTCGTAACAGAGCATGGAACAGCATATGACAAACACGTCAGATTACCAAACTATATAAACAATCCACACAGAAACCAAATTATAATGATACAAAAGCAAGTGTCCTTCAGAGCTGGGCCCTTAGCTTCCAAGGATACACCGCCTTAGATTACTCCAGACGCAGAGATGAAATAAAGCACCAGGTCTTTAGTATTAATGCATCAACAAAAGTACAGCAAAACAAGTCTTAACGAGACTCGATGATCAAAGTTCAAACTGAGACTTAAATTTACATATATGAAAAAAGGTCTCCTGAGCTTAACACTGCTGCCCCTTTTTATAAGAGAAATGGCGGAGGTATCTAGGTAGGAAAAATAAGCAAGGCAGCGATCCCTCAGGATCAAAGATCCTGAGGGATTCGCCAAGCCGTTAATCCTTGATTTTCCTTTCCTTGCTCCGCCGAATCGATAATTCTTCTTTCTTTCCCGGGTCGTTCTGCTTCGATCCGCTTGATCTCGTTCGCATCCGGTTCCCTTCCAAAGGGACAACAGTTACTCTTCCTTTGTCTTTTCCTCTTAAAAAGTAATCCTTCATTTCCACCCTTTTCTGCATGAAAAAATAACAATTATCAGTGATTAAGCTTTTCATACTAATTCTCCCATATTCTACTAAAAATGCTTTATCTCTTTAAGTTCATTATGCAGAAAGGGTTACAATTGCTACCGAAAAGTCACTAAATTGTTTGCCAAAAACATACCTTTCCAGAGCTCCACACACCCCCCTGCTTACCCTGTTTCATGCCCTCATGAAAACATTATAGTTGATATGCAAAGCAGTAAGAGAGTAGGCCGGAGAGGGAATCTCGTGTGGAGGCCTACAACCGTGATGAACAACCAAATCATCAAAAAACTGATTTGTTTGACCTTCAGGCATTTCATACAAGGCCTGGTATCCAGGTGCAGGGTGCCAAATGATTGGACTACGAAATCGATACCCTAACCAGGATGGCCCTGCTTGCAAAATTCGCTCGCCATAAAGGTTCAATCAGCTGGCTGCCAGCTCAAAATTTTCATATCTGAATGGTTCCCTGAGATGGATGTTTGGGTTCGAAATCTGATATCGGAATTTTGCAACATCGGTAGCAAGGTCTTTAATAGTCAGAAAATATTCCAAATTTTGTCTGATTAAGTCCTCATGCATGGGTCTTAATGTCTCCATAACACCCAGGGTTCTCAGAAGGTTCCTATGTGCTCTCCATAACAGTACTGGGTCTCTAGGCTCGGCTCTCACCCACAAGTCTAGGCTATTTTCTTGTCTCTGAAAAGTGGTATAAGCCCTGAGCCATTTTAGTTGATTAACCCCGAAGGAAACAAACTTGCAATTGTATGTCCCCAACGAAAGGGCCAGGATTTAAA